>CM021100.1:359631513-360039057 GCA_007115665.2 Sequoiadendron giganteum
AGCAACAAGTTGGTTTTCCCATCTACTTGCAGAATTATGAAGTCTTGAATCAGTCTATTGGTTCAGGAGGAGCATCAGGATGCCCTCA
Organism: Sequoiadendron giganteum; assembly: GCA_007115665.2. NCBI lineage: Eukaryota > Viridiplantae > Streptophyta > Pinopsida > Cupressales > Cupressaceae > Sequoiadendron > Sequoiadendron giganteum. The sequence continues at coordinate 359,631,602 of CM021100.1, forward strand.
GAATAATGTGTATTCAATACCCTACAGTAGTCCTGATAAAGAAAGGCTAAATGAGCTAATAGAGCGAGTGAAAAAATTGAATATGGGGGTAACTTACTTGAGAAACCATAAAATTCAACTCCAAGTTGCTCAGAGGAGCATGCAATCAAATTACAATAGGGAGAGTCGAGATTCTACACAGGGATAGAGTTTTGATAGAGGGAAGTCATCTAGACAAAATTTTGATAAAGGGCAAGAAGGTGGACAAGGATTTGAAAGAAGATAAAAACCTAGGGAAAATAGACCATGCAACAGTAGGCCTAATAATGGAGGGCTCCCTACTCCATTGGATCAACCTTCTAACCAAGAGAAACCTCTGAATGGTGTATACCTGGTAGAGGTAGCTTTGTTTGGATGGTGTAGGCTTCACAAGACAAGTCAAAACTCTGAGTTGGATTGTCCAGAGTTCCAAATTGTTGCTTCCATATTTCAGTATGAAGTTGAGAATAATTCCACTAGTCAGGAGATGGTACCCTCCAATCCTTATGATTCTTTGGTACTAGTACTGAATCATGCACATTTTCCATTTGGTGAAGAGAATGAGCCAGAAGAAGAGTCAAGTGACTAGGATGAGGATGAAATTTCTCAGTTATTTAATGAAGGAACTGAGAATGATAATGGTCCCTTGGATGAAGTAGAAGTCGGTGTCAAGGATGTCCAAATGCTTCAGAAACCTACAAGGAAATATGATTTGAGGAACATACCTAACATGAGTCCACAAACTGGAGGTCCATTCACTACATCTATCCCTCCAAACAATTTCACCACTCCACAAGATCCAAATGCTAGTCATAATCCATCTTATCCTCAAGTGCCGACACAATACTTCGCAAAGGGAGGACAAACTGATGTGCCAAAAGGAAACAATGTTGATGTAGGAAGGGACAAGTAGATTGGATATTCCAAAGAAGCCCATTCCAATATGAATGTGGAGCAATTAGGTGAATATGTGATTGAGGAACTCAAGAAGGTAAAGGTGAGTCTCTCTGCTTTTGTGCTATTAAGGGTTCCTTCTATTAGAAATACTGTTATGGAATCCTTTAAGTCACATACAGCTACTCAGGGAAGGACAGTTAGTGAAGTAGCTGGGAAGACTCTCATTCCATAAGTACCCAAAGGTCAAGGTCAAGCATAGCCTAGTGATAGGGGTAAGGAAAAGGAGAAGAGTCAAGTTGCACAAGCTAACATAGTTAAGTTTGTTCCAAGGCAAGACATAAACTCCTCCCTTCCTAATTTTTGTTTGCATCTTTGGGAAGAATCTACACAATTGTCATCTGGATTCAGGGGCATCCACAATTATTATGCCCTTTGTTGTCTATAGAGCTTTAGGTATTACCCTTGTTGCCTCTCAAAATAAGGTAACTCAATTAGACAAGATGAAGGTAAATTTGGTAGGAGAGTTGAACATGATTCCCATGCAAATTACATCAGATCCTAGGGTACAATAGGTGGTTAATATTCAAGTGGTAAACATTCCTAATACTTATGGTTTGATTTTGGGTCAAGATTTCAGTAAGGCACTAAATGGATACACATCCATACATCATTCTCACATGTGGATCTCCTAGAAAGGAGTCCCAAATCAAATCCAAATTGAAAGGGAACCCAAAATGAAGTATGTCATCACTAAATAACAGAATACTTTGAATGAGATATTGGTGTCAGAGGTTAGTATGGGGAATTATGTATTGGTTGTGTCCATTTCAAAATTAGATACAGAAGAGATCTTTATGCTACAAAGCTCCTTTGGTGAGTCTACCTCAGAGTCTAGTAGTTTTGTGGTATTGATTGAACCAATGGAGGAAATTGATGACCAAGAAGATGGAAAACTCAATTTGTTGAATCATTTCCAAGAGTTTATCTAGAAGTGTGTGGAGGATAAAATTTAGTTGGGTAGAAATATTAAGTTTGAAGAATTACTTCTCCCTAATTGGTCTAGAGTCCATAATGCTCCCCACTCAAAGTTGGAATGTTACCTATGTCAGGCAGCAGTGGAGAAGATACAAAGGTGCATCAATCCAACCCTAGCCTTCAAATTGGATATAAAAGGCATTCAAAATGATCCCAAAGGTAAAATTTTGATGCTTCCTAAAGAACTTCCTCATAGTAGAAGAACAAGGGGGAGCTCAGAAGGATCAAGAGTTGAAGGTTGTTGGATGTTAAGGTTCGATGGGTCCAAATCAAAGCATGGTGCTAGAGTAGGATTTGAGCTGATTAGTCCAAAAGGTAAGACTTATTTTTCTGCTCATAGACTCCAATTCTAGTATACCAATAATGTAGTTCAGTATGAGGCTTTGGTTCATGGATTATTAATGGCATTGAGAAAGAAATTTAATATTATGTAAGTATTTGGGGAATTAGAATTAGTGGTTAGGAAAGTGAGGAAATAGTACTCATGTCATGATAGAAGGATGGCTAATTACAGACATTGATTCTAAGACCTCATCAAAGGATTTGATGCTTTCAACATTCAGTTGATACCTCACAGCAAGAACCAAACTGCATATTCTCTAGCACAAGCAACTAGTGCATTGCAGCCTTTATCACTTTCGGGCTTCAAGAAGTTCATGGTGGAGCTCACTCCAATGCCCTCAGTTCTGAAAAACATAACAAGTTTCCAATTGTTTGAGGATGACAACAATATCCTTGATTATATTACTAGTTTTGATGTGCTTACTTCTTGGATAATTGATGAGGTAGAGCCTCAAGAGGCAGAGATGGACTTTGAAGGAGTCATCAACTTAAAGAATAACACTATCCCAAGGGGAATGGTGCAGTTAGAGATAATTTTTGGTTTGGATAAGATTAAGGATCATGAACAACAATCTAAAAAGGAATCCCTTAGCAGTCAATGTGAAACTTACAATATGAGGACCCAAGATGATATAAAAAATGTCTTTATTGGTAAAGTGTGCACTCCAAAGGAAAGGAGAGGGATTATCAATACACTACACACACATATCAGGATGTGATAGCTCGGAGTTATGAAGAATTATAGACATATGATACTTCAATCATTACACATACCATCCCTCTTAAGTCAAATGTATGACCATTCAGACAAAGGAAAAGACCAATCAATGCCTTATTGGAGCCAATCATTCAAAAGGAAGTGTAGAAGTTACTCTCAGCTCATATCATATTTCCAGTTAGATATTCAACATGGGTTTCCAATTTGGTCCCAATGAGAAAGAAGAATGGTGAAATCAAGCTTTGTGTTGATTTCAAGAACCTCAATATTGCATCAGACAAAGATAATTACCCAGCTCCATTGCTAGATGAAGTGCTTCAGATTGTTAATGGGTCTCAAATGATGTCCTTTTTGGATGGGTACTCTGGATATAACTAGGTTATGCTGCAATATGAGGATAGACATAAGACCACCTTCAGTACAAAGTGGGGAATGTTTTCTTATAGGAGAATTCCCTTTAGGTTGATCAATGTTGGAGCCACATTCCAGAGATCCATGGATATTGCCTTCAAGGAAATCACTAGAAAATGCATAATTATCTATATGGATGACCTAACAGTCTTTTCTAAGAAACAAGGTTAGCATGTTGCGGACTTATGCAAAGTATTCCAAAGATGCGAGGAATTTGGCATTTTTCTTAATCTAAAGAAGTGTATCTTTGGAGTCATTAAAGGGAAATTTCTAGGAAATATTATTTCAGAGATGGGTATTGCTATTGATCCTAAATGGGTAGAGGCTATATTGAAGATTCAGGCCCTTGCAAGTGAGAAGGAGAAGAAGTCATTCTTTGGGAAAATCAATTTCGTCAGAAAGTTTATCACTAGATTTGTGGAAATAGTGAAGGCTTTGAATGCAATGCTGAAACAAGAAGCAAAGGTCCAATGGAGTGTTGAGGTAAAAGAATCATTTGTTGAGATCAAGAGGGAATTTCTAATGCTCCAGTATTAGTAAGTCACGATTATTCCAAGTCATTCTATATATGTTCTTTAGCTTTAGATCATTCTTGTGCTGGCATGTTGACCCTGAAATCTGACCAAGGGAATGAGCATCCCATAGCTTTCATGAGTTCTCCTTTAAAGGATGTAGAGTTGAGGTAACCTAGCACGGAAAAATAGGCCTATGCTTTGGTCAGAGTTGTGAAGAAGTTCAGGCATTACATCTTGAGGAATATGGTCTTTTCCATAGTACTTGACCCTGTAGTGAAGCTTTTACTAATGCAAAATGAGTTGGGAGAACAAAGAGATAAATGGGTGACCATGCTACAAGAGTATGATATTGAGATACAACCCATGAAATTAGTGAGAGGACAAGGTCCTAACCTCACAGCTCAGCACTACCACCTCCAGGATGTGTCCCTAGGGGATTGTTATGATGAAATTATTTATTATCTCTTGAACCAACAATATCCTAAACATCTTAATTTTGTACAAAGGAGAGCTTTGTATTTAAAAAGTGAAAGTTTTATGATAAAGGGAGTTGTCTTGTATAAGAAAAACCATGAGGTTGTTTACTTAAGGTGCTTAGGAAAAGAAGAAGTTGTGAAGGTATTGGTAGAATTTCATGACAAATATGGTACGGGCCATGGATCTGCACCCTCCACTACAAATCAGATCCTAAGATTAGGCTATTATTGGCCCACACTATTCAAGGATTCACACAACCATGTAAGGACCTACCATGTATTTCATACTACGAGAAGTAATCAGAAACGTTCAACCCTTCTACTTCAGCCAGTCATAGAGCTAAAATAATTTGCATAGTGGGGGATGGACTTCATTGGTCCAATCAACCCACCTTCTTTTGCGGGCCACAAGTACATTCTCACTACCAATGATGATTTCACTAGGTGGACTAAAGCTCTTGCATGCAAATAATTTACTTCTAAGGTGGTAATCAATTTCATCGAATCAAGTATTATCAATCACTTTGGCTGTCCATTGGCTCTAGTTTGTGATAATGGTCCTACATTTGCCTCACTGAAATTTTCTAATTGGACCTTTGATCATGGAATCATCATCAATTTTGCATCTAATTATTACTCACACAAAAATGGTTTGGCTAAGTCTTCCAATAAGAACATTTGAATAGTCATCCATAAGCTATTAGAGAAGAATCCCAAGGATTCACACACTCAACTCAAGTTTTCTCTCTAGGTAGACTGTACGAGACAAAAAAAATCTCTAGGAACCTCTCCTTATCACCTAGTGTCTAGTTTGGAACCTGTATTTCCCATCCAGTTAAAAATCCCCACCCTACAGTTCATTAATGAATACTATGATGAAGAGGAAAAGCATGAAGCCCGCCTAGCTAAACTATTACACCTTGAAGAGAGAAGAGATGAAGCCCTAGAAACTTTTTCCAAACATCAGGGTGTTGTTAAGAGATTGTTTGATAGAAGAGCCATGGTGAAAGATTTTTGAATCTTTGAATTGGTTCTCTACTAGGATAAAGCCCATGACCAGAAAGGGGAGAATGGAAAATTTGATAAACTTTGTCTCGACCATTACCAGATTTCAAACATATTGGGAGATAATGCTTTTCACTTGAAAAATATCACTAGAGAAGATATTTCCCTGCCTTTCAATGGGTAGTATCTAAAGAATTATTTTCAGTCTTGAACTATTTTTTAGCTCCTCCCTTGTAAATAGTTAGATTAAGTTTACTTCTTTTTTTTCTCTTCTTTTTGGTCTATTTGGTTTTGGTTTGGTCTACTTTCTGGTTTGCTTTATTTCGAGTCTTCCTATTTTCTTCTGGGCTTGTTGCATCTACATGGCAACCATCATAATACTTGGGACTGTTTCGACTATTTCTTTTGCAAACTCTAATCATCTTTCCAGAGTCAATTGGTAGAAGTCCTTCATTTGGTGTTGCATATGTTTGGAGTAGATGAGTCGCTTAATTAAGTTAAATCTGGAATGTATTTGGATCTCATATCTCTATCCAATCCTAAGAGTTCCAAGGTTGTATGTAGTCCTTATGAGGTCTGGTCAAGTGTAAAAAATTATATTCTACTTCAGCGCCACTATGGTTCTCATCCTTGAGCATGAGATTCATTGCTTACAAGGTAAAAGGGAAAGTTTAAAAAGGAAATTTACCAAAATATCAAAAGAAAAGAAAAGAGAATATTGAAAATCAGAAGAAACCTTTACCTAATTAGGGGTTTCCAAGTATCTCTATAAGGGCCATGGACACTTGGCTGGTAGTAGAGCTATGCTTGAGAGAGTCACAACGGTAACCTCATCAGGGCTATGGATGCTTGATTGGAAATGAGCCTCTATCCAGGATGATTTTGGAGTAAGAACCCTTATGTAGCTTGATCATATCAATTTTTCTTCTCACTTCTACTGAGGAAAGGAAATGAATACATATGCACACACTTGGACCCAGGTATAGGGAAGGGTTTACTTACTTATGGATGTTGAGACTCCATTCATAAGTGACCTAATGTAATGGATGAAACAAGAGATTATGGGTTCTTGATTCCAATTTGTCATTGAAATGCTCTGGAGGCATTTCCCTAGCACAGTCGCCATTTGCTGTGAAATTTTTTTTGCACACATGCCCTATTGAGAGCAGGGACCCTCTATCCTTTGGTCTTTTGGGTGTTTTTTACAGTCCTAATTATTTCTCTGGTCTTTTTTCTTGGGTGCTTGTAATCCTCTGGTTGTGAAGTTCTGGCCACTTTGAAGCATACTTGAATTCTTATCTTTCCAGTACAAGTGTTCTCTTGGGGTAGTACATCAAAAATCCTAAGTTATGGGAGAGTTTCGGTTTTTCATGAGTCTCGAGAATTTATTTCATAGGTAGAAATCCTTGATTTTTGTTGGTGTCTTGGAGACCTAGGGGTTTTTGATTATGTTTTTGCACTTCTGAGATTTTGGGATCTCATGGAATTTGGTTTCTCGCGGAATTCAGCATTGGATGGAATTTTGTGAACTTCTTTGAGGTCTCCAGATCCCAAACTTCTATCATCCCCTTGGATTCTCAAAGAAGGTTTTAAATGATTACTTCACCTCATTTATGCTTGTCGTATGAACGTTGCAACTCACATTGATTGGGGTTGTGAGAGGTTTCAAATTGGAAAATTGGTGTCATTTATCTCACACCAAATTTGGAAGAGCTTGGTCATAGGGAGTTGTGTGTGTGCTTGGTTGTTGGTTGTGGATTGATGGACTTGGTTACATTTCCTTGGGCTCATTTGTGTCTATGTGTGATTTGGAGCATGTTCTCAGTAGGTGTCCTCTTGAATTTTACTTCATCCATGGAATGTACATGATGCCCCGTTTGATCGATGAATATGTGTGATTTTATGGCATCATGCATGTTTTATGGTTGGGTTTTATAAATGTTTGGAGGTCTATAATTAAACTAGGTTTGTTCCCTTTCATTTTGATGCCTCCCTTAGGTGTTAATTTCATGATCCTCCTTGGAGTTGATAGTTCAGTGATGCAAACCCCTACTAGAGTTGGTCTTTGGATTTGATGTCATGCATGATGGTAATGTAGTTTGGCTCAATCTAGGGTTCTATATGTATGAAGGACTGATAATCTGATTGCAAGTGTGATTCATTATTTTCCATTTATATCCAATTGTGGCTTCCCTTTAGAGCTCTTAGAAGAGTCGACTAGGTATTGATTGAATGAATAAATGTATCTAGGCTTTGACTGGTTATTCATGGAATAACCCTAGGATTTTATATGTCGAATCTCCTGCTAAGGTACGATTGGGCTATGCTTGAATCATTTACGAGTCTAAATCTTGGATAACAACTTTGAAGAGACAAGGAAACCTGAGTCGAAATCCACAAATTTGCGATCATTCCATCAATTTGGGCAAAACTATGAAGAATTGGAAATTTCAAGATTTTAGGTGCCGTGCAGAATTCCTTCATACTCAAAAATCCCAAAAAAAATCATCGCCCTGTCATTTTCCCGAGGTTGCGTGTAAATCCGTAAGTCAAGGGCTCATTGCTAATTTTCGTCTCAAGTGGAAATCCCCGAAATTGTCTAAAATGATGAGATTGTAGAAATGGATGAACTTACATGGCATAATTTTATGATTGGTCTGATTGATTAAGGATTGGATATTTCACTTTTCTAGCTTTGATGTTGATTTATTGATGTTTTGGCTAATGGTTGTGTTTTATTCACTGATTTCCACATGGTTAGGAAATCCCAAAACTTCCTTCTTGGCTCAATTTCCGCGAAGGGGTGAAAATCTTGGGTTTCTTAAGGACTCATGTTTATGGATTTTTAGGGGTTCATATTCGTTGTTTGGGCTTGATTGGATGATGAATGTGTTATCTATGATGGAATAACTTTTACTCTTGTGTTGTGATGAATATTGATTGCGACTTTGTTGGGTGCAGGCTGAATCAAGTAAGGCTATTGCTCAGAAAGGCAAGGGTAAAGGAATGGATCCTAAAGTTGAAGAGGCATGTATCTCAAAGGCTAAAAGGATCACAATGGATGTGAAGAGAAAGGTCTGTGAGAGAAAACTTGGTTTGATTTGGTCAGGAGTGAAAAATACCAATGTGGAAAAGTGGGATTATAAAGAGTTCAAGGCAAGGATGGTAGTGGACAACCCCTTTGTTGTGGTAAGAAGAATGATAGATCCTAGGTTGGCCCATGTGGCTAGTTTTCCTCCTTTAGTTCAGTGTTATGAACTTGTCTTGGAGTGTGCTCAACATTATGATCAAGGCACACAAAGGGAGATTGGTCCACAGGGTAAAGTGCTTGCAAACTTTTGCCTTTTCTCAATGGCCCAAACTTTTGATATGCCAGATAGACAACATGTGGTGAAATTTGATGTAGAAGTGGCTAAGAAGTTCTATGATCAAGATACCAATAAGGTCTTGGATGTTATCAATACTTGTCTAGAGAAACCAAGGGCATATCTCTCTAAATTTCCAAAATAAATGTTTAGGGCCAAGTACAAATCAAATTACTATGATGCAATCACTCTTCTCAGTAGAGTGATGGGTCTAAAGAGTGCAAGAATATTTGAAAATTGGATATTTTATTTGATAGTGATATTGGAAAAAGGTGTAGACTACATTTGGGTAGGAATAATAAGTGAGATGATTCATGAGCAGTTGTCCAATGTGTTGTAGACCAAGACTTTCACCATGACATCTTACTTGGTCTATGCCTTGGCAAGGTTCCATCCATATAAGGGGCTAAGCACTCGAGGGGTCTTTGGCTGAGATGTTATCTATGGGGTCAACCTTCAACACCATTTGGATAGTCCTAATTATAGAAGGGTGAATGATGCATTCACCATCTACATCACAAGGCTGCTTTAGGGTGAAGAAAATGTTAGGATTTCTGATGCTGCCAAGGAACTAATTCATAGGTTTGGAGCATGGTTTGTACACTTACCTACCTTCTCTTACATCAATATTGATGGTTGTCCAAGAGCTCCTTCCAGGTTGCCAATATATCCTATGGACCACATCATCCTTCTAGAGGTTACAAGGCAAATTTCTACCTTTGATGCAATTGTAAAAGGGGAAATGCACAAAATAGGTTTTGGTAGTGAATTCCCACTTAGGATAGGAGGTCATGAAGCTTTCCCTTATTTGGCTACAACCAATTGTTTTGAGGAAGAGATGGGCACTTTCAACCTACCCTTACATACTAAGAGGCCTAGATTTGATAGAATAGGTGGAGCTGAAAAGAAGGCAAATAGGGAATTCAGACATAAGGATGACCTTGAAGATTATTGGGATGACTATAAGGATGAATTTGAAGTTTTGAAGAGGAAATTCTCCTGGTTACCTGCAAATTTGATTAGATTTTATAGTATTAAGCCCATCCCAGATCAAATTGATGATGATGGGGAAGTGATATAGAGCCATGACTATGAATCAGTTAAGGATGGCCTACAGGTGAAATTGATTGTATGAAGGAGGAAGTGACAAAATTGGAGAAAATTAATGCTCTAGTCATCAAATACACCAAGTTATGGGTAAAGCACAAGATTTTGGAGTTAGAAAATGAAGGAAAACATTACACCTATGGCTTGATGGGAAGCTTGGAATCTTGGTCTTCTTCTTTTGAGGAGGAAAAGGATCCAAAAGGTAAGGAAAAGGTAAGTTTCCCTTTCAAAATCAAGATCAAAGGTGGGGATGAAAAGAAGAGGAAGCCCATTGGAAAGAAAATAAATACCACCTCTAAAGAGAAGAAAGCTGCTCAGGAGGATGAATGTGAAGAAGAAGGAAAGGAAGGTGATTCCCATATGCTCAAGAGAAGAGAAACAATAAAGGCATCAAGGAGGAAAAATGAGGCTTCTAAAGAAAAGGGTGAAATAGGGCCACAAGTGGTAGGTTTTGATAGATCTGGAGAGAGAACACAAGTTTACACCCAGAAGGCAAAAACTCCATCTCCCAAGGCAGCTCTAGTAGAAGAGGCTACCCTTATGATTCCCTCTGTTGCACAAGAAAAAAAGGATACTTATGCCCCTCCCTCTACTCAAGAAGTGCATCATGAAGAAAAGGATCTTACAAGTGCAGTTGTTGAGGATAGCCCTCAAGGTGAAGACACAAAGTAAGTCAAGAATGGAGATCTTCATAGTGTAGAGGTAGAAATTGATAGTATTTTGAAATATCCTCTGGTATCATATGAGGATTCACATATCAAGGATAAGGGAGAGAAATTCCCAAAGAAAGAGGGGATGCATGGAAGGAATCCTTCTCCATCTCATAAAGTGACAGAGATGCCTGACCAAGATAAGAATGAGAATACAAAGGGAGAAAAGGGGGATAAAGTTGAAGAGGTTGTTGCAATGCATGATTCAAACCTTGACTCCTCCATTGGTCAATAAGAAAAATATGAACAAGGCAAGTAGTAGTCATAAACCTCTGCTCTTGGATGGCTTATTGAATAATTAAAGGGCAGACAGGTGGTTATAGAAGATATTCCTCCAAGTTGGGATGATTTACTAGCTAGTATTGGAAAAGGTAAAACAAAGAGGAAAGAAAAACCCATTTCCCGAATTGGTAGGGATGAATCCAACAATAGGGTGGGTGATTCACATTGATACTCCTACAGTAGAAAAGAATGAAGATGACATAACCTTTCAGGACTACAACCTCCAAACAATAAATTTGGGGCCTACTTCTAAAAGGCAAGGCACAGAGGAGTTTATGGGGTCCACTATTGCAATTTTAGAAAGATTGGAAAAATTAAATGAGGAGTTGAATAAATATCTAAGAGACCTCTTGAAACCCTTACAATCCATTGGCCAAGCTGGTCCTTCCTCATCAACAAGAGGTCTCCTACCTCAAGAAACAGTCAGTGAGCTTGAAAGAATGAAGACCTGTACATAGACTACACTTGGATGGCTATAGGGAGTAGGTTTTATAGGAGATGGCATGATTAAGGAAGTTTTTTTGACTTGTGGGGATGCTCATAGATTATTTGAGAAAGTGCAAAACTTATTGTCCCAAAATAAAGACAATATAGATCTCCTCTTGCACAAAACAAAGACAATCATGGGTTATGCTGAGGAAAAACTAATAGGTGACAGAATTCTGCCTTCTTCAAAAGTTTTAGAGCCTTGGGAATCATATGAGGCCCTGCAGATCAGGCAGAGGATTCTAAGGAAAATTCATAAACAAGATCAGCAAGTAGATGGTAAATTAAATAATGTTCATAATGGCCACATCTCATTTTTTAAGGTAAGTATTTGGAGGAATAATTTTGCACCAAAACATTTGAGCCTGGAACAATTAAGGAAATTGTGGCATGAGGTCTATACTATAGTTGATGAAGGCTGCATCATTTCCCACCATTTGGATGATACAACTACCTATATTTTTGTTATCGACAGGTTTCAATATCTCAAGGTAGAGTGGGATAAATTCATCAAAGAATCAAGGGAGGAGATTAAAGCAATTGAAATGAGATTTAAAATATTGATCACCCCACCATTGACTGACATAGAAAGGATATTTCTTATGGTACAAGATAAATTGGGTCAAGTCAAGGACAAAGGGATAGTTAATGCATAATGGCATTGGGATTTGTGCTTCCCATTTATCTAGGGTCTTCCACATGCTTCTTCTTCCAACCTCTACATGAATTAGGGCGATCAACATTGGAGAATCCAAGTCGACCAGGAAAAGGCTTCAAGCATTTAATGCCTGGAATATCATTTTATTAAAAGACTTTTGGCTGACCTATTTTGGAGCCACCCTTCTTTGTAACCCTAATTGGGCTGACCTAATGTAAACCTCTATAAATGGGGTATTTGGCCTCATTTGTAAGGGTTAAAAAAGTTAGATTTTCAAACAAGCTAAGTGATAGAGCAAGACCTAGAGCTAGGAGTTAGATTATTTTGGAAGGAAGTGTTGTTGTACAAAATACTAGAATTGTTGCAACATTTGGTGATTCAATATAAATAAAGACATTGTTTTTTGGTGTTCTCTATTATATTTTTTCATCTGGCATGGTTCTTTTTATTCCATCTTTTGAGATTTCTTTGAGGCTATTAGTTGCGTGTTAAATTTTAATTTTAGATATGATGTAGTGGTGTTTATGGTTTGATAATTGGAGTGTCTGAGCAATCCTTTGTCCATACTTTTAGCAACTTGTTGATTGTAGGTTGTTGTGTAAAGTTAGCCTGGGCCCATTATTTGTGCACTAAGTTAAATTGTGGGTATTTATTCATTTCAATTACAAAATTGGGTGGATTTGAGTGAATGCTTCATGATCTAAAAATCTTTAATTCCTCAAAATATTACACTATTTATGTGAGATTGTAGATTGAATCTAGGTTAAACAGGAATTGGTTTTGAGGGATTGGTCCACTTCGAATGTTTAGTCATTTACATTGTTGGTCTTTGAAGTTAGTTTAATTTAAGAATGTCTTTTAAACCCTTCTCTTTTTCTCTTTCTTTAAAATTTGGGTTAAATTTAGGAATCCAAGTGTCATCATATTGCAAGATTTGATAAGTTTAAAAGTTCCAACATTTTTTTTGTAAGGTCCCTTTGTGATTACCAACATTTTCACATTTATCACTAAGTTGTTTCATTGCATTATCAAGACCTGATATTAGGTACCTTAGGGTTATCTCTTGAGGCTTGTTGATAGAGATCTACCTTTCAAGAGAGATAGGATATTATATTCTATTTGATTTGTTGTTGTGCAGAAAAAACCGTCAACAGTAAGGAAGGAAAATGAAAGAAGGATAAAAGAAAAAGAGTTTGTGTGGAAGTCTCTGAAGATGAAGAGATGGAATCAAATGAAGGAGTTAGAGAAATCAAGCATCAAGGTGCTAAGGCAACAATAGTTTCCAAAGATAAATCCTCTGGTGAAGAAGTCAAAGAAAATAAGAAGGAAAAATTTGATAAACCAGGTACGTTAGTAGAAGAAGTTGAAAAAGCTTTGGTCAAGGATGGAAATCTTAAGCCACTTTGTAAATGGTATGAAACCTTTTATAAATCTGGTCAAAGATCTCTTGAGGAGGAAACAATAAAGCATTTGAATATTTTCTATAAAGTTCTTATTGAAATAATGCCTAGCTTACCTAAAATCTTGTATGAGATTTTTGAAATGAGGAGGGTAAAAGCTAGATCAGAAGAACAACAAATGAGAGAAATAATTCTTGTAGAATTATGTTCGGTGATATCTATGGAAGAAATAAAGGTAATCCTAAATAAATCCAAAAAGGAATTCAAGAGCAAGACAAGGGCAAACAAGCTCATGATTGGTCTGATTCATGAAGTTTCAAAGGAAATTGAACAAATCTTGAGAAAGATTTTATTAAGTGACAGAATTGATGTTGTCATTAAAGAAACTCATGATAAAGATGTCTCATTTGGTTTGGAAGAAGAAGAAGAAGAAGAAGAAAAACTAGATATAGCTAAGGATACTCAGATTCCTCTTGATATGGATAATACAGAAATACCTATGGAGATTGAGAATCCTGAAATTGTATCAATTCAGAAGGATGAGAAAATGGAGATTCTTGAAAACAAGCAAGAATCTGCAGCTGAGGAAACAATGGTTGAAGAAAAGAAAGTTGATATAAAGGAAGTTCCAGTGGAAGCAAGAGACACTGCAGAGGCAGTGAAGAAATTTTTGGTAGAACAATTTAGGAAGAATTTGATCCTGAATTGATTGAAGGTCATATTGACCTATCCGCTTTGTCTCCAATTTAGAAAATGAAGGTAGCATCATTTTCCCAGGCAAAGGCTAGAGAAGAATTGTTGAGGTCTCACATTGAGGACAGTGAATTTTAAACCTTGCATCTAGAGTTCTAGAGAAAATAATACCTACTCATGTCAAAGATCTATCTGGTTCCTCCTTTAGTGAGCTGAAGAAGCTCATTAACTCTATAAGTACTCATTTTGAGTCACTTGAGAAATCAGCCATGGTTAAAGTTCAGAAAGAATTTGATACTAGAAGGTTCAATGGGTTAAAAGAAACGATTGTTAAAGATAAAAATTTGTTAGCCACCTGTGTGAAGAATGTTCAAAGTGCTCTATCTGAAAGTGGAAAGATGTATAAATCATGTTTGTCTTTGTCAAAATTTACTGAGGCCATTGAGAATAAGGTTAAGGATCTTGAAAAATAGTTGTCTATTATTTCTAAAGCTTTAGATCCTTTAGCTAGTGGTGTTGCAAAGAAAAAAGGTCAGGTAATATCTATACTTAACAAGGTAAGGAGTTTGAAGCATGAAAATGACAGAATTGTGGAAAAAGCATGTGAACTTAGAGGTCTAATTGGTCTGAAGATTGAGATAATGTCAAGTGCACTAAAGGAAGGTGAAGATGCTATGGCAGTTAGTGATCCAATGAACTTGGAGTCTACAGAGACACAATCCTACTTAGTCTATTGTAACATAACAATTTTGGAGAGTCTCAAAAGGGTTTGGGACACAAATTTGATCTTGTTGAAGAAATATTTTGTAGATGTTCTCAAGTTTAACTAAGTTAAAGAAGCATCTTTGTATATATGTAGTCTTCTCATAACAATTTTGTATGATATTTTTTGGTATGTGTATTCCTGCCTTTTCCATTGATGTCAAATGGGGAGAGTAGTAGAGTGAAAAATGTATAAAAATCTTAGGGGGAGAGTTATCTTTTTGGAATTTTGAAGATGGCAGTGTAATTCATGTTGGTACTAATCTGACACTTAGTCATTTTTCACTAAGTGTTGCCATCAATGCCAAAGGGAGAGATTGTTGGCAAGAGACACTGCTAATATAATTTGGAGTTGTCATTGATGGAAAATCTAGTCTGTGATTAGATATGCACATCATCTTTTGATCATACCAACAGACAGATTGAAGACAGTCAAGGAAGAATAGAGCATCCGATAGTTTTGTGTTCATCGATTCTTATGAAGATTTTTGCTATCATATTGAGTTGTGTATCTCAGAGAATTTTTTTTGGTATACCATCTCTCACGCTATTGAATCTTAGTGGATCGTATCGATTTGTGTGTGAGTTTGAAGATTCAGTTAATTAATTTCTTGTTCATCAGTGCATGAAGGACAACCCAATTGATATAACATGTCACAAATGTTTAGAAATTATTTGTTTAAGTATTTTTTTAGTCAAAAATGTTCATTTAGATCCTTACTATTTTGGAGCCGACTTTGGGTGATGCACAACAAGAATGAAAGATGGATTGAACCGATAATTTGAATATATTTTTACTTTTGCTTGAGCCAACAATTAGGGATTAAATTCCTAGTCATGGATATATATAAGAGTTCAAATATAACATTTTGAGAGAGATGTGAAGTGTGTTTGTGTGACTTGTGAATATTAGAAGTCCAAAAGAGAGATTATGCACAATCAGTCAGAAGGATAGAAGATTGATTGTTGAGCCTAACCAAAACTGTAATCAAGCATTGGTAGATGGTATTATCTCAGTTCATTTTCTCAAATGGATTTAATCTGATTATCTTTGTAAGACAGTGAGTCTTCTTTGAGGAGTGAGCTCTAGGCAGTGTGCCTGAATGCAAGTGCATTCCCCTATTGTAAAATTTATTTTGAGTATACTCAAATCATATTGTGGATTGGCCATCCACCATGGTTTTTCCCCTAATAGAGTTTCTATGTAAAAATTCTTGTGTTATGGTGTTGTAGTTTTTCACTTTATGTTCATGCATATTTCTTTTGATTGAATTTTTTAAATGCTTGAAAGATCAGATTAGTAAGTTAAAAATTATAGAACACTGATTCACCCCCCCGCTCTCATTTTTCCTTGATTCCAAAAAATTTATGATATTACTATTCTGTATTGCTAGTATTACCACCGATATTACATATGCATATTGACAAACCAGAACCTAAGATAAATTTTTAGACTAACTAGTAACTTGATTTTTAATCCCTATGTGTCTAGAAACCCCAATATATCACTAACCAACCTCTTCACTTCAAGCCCTAGAAACCCATTTATAAAGACATGGGTGCAAACAAGCAATATGCTAAAATGTAATTACATTTTGATTTGAGAGAAAATTTCACCCAAATTTCAAAGATATTCTCCAAATGGTTATACTCAATCATTTTATAATGAGGGGAAGCCAAAAATAACAAACTCGTTACATTCGGTTGAAGAAGACAAGCCAACCCTCGAAAAGGCACTTTTTGTTGATGCAACATCACCAAAAACCCCCATCCACATAGACCAAAAAAGATTCTCCAATAATAACGGAGGCTAAAACTCACTTACTTGCTAGAAAAAACATATTCACCATTAAGGATACAAATTCCAACACTTCTCCATCATAGAAGCCTAAAAGACATCCACGTCAGCACCAAATAAAAAAAATAAGACACATGCTAAAGAAAATAATCCTGATATAGTGGGAATGGTCTCACCGAAAACAAAAACTAGGCTGAGATGCTACTCTAATTTGTCAGCATCAGAGTATACTCACCCTCTCTATGCTCACATTGAAACTGGAGGAGAAACTACTCCTCCCTCATTAGAGTACTCATATGGTATGAAAGAAAGCAGATAGTGGCTATACTCTAGGCCAGTTTATCCTCCATTGCCCAAAGGGATATCAAAAATATCAATTGGAGAGTCATGCCTCCCTAGATAAGCCTTGTGATACTTGTTTCTTTCCTTTACCTTCTTCTTAGGCTTAACCAACTTCGTCCCTTTAACTTTGATCAATTCTTTAGAAACTATTCAACTCCTTTTATTGTAGGTGCTCACAATGCCACCATTCTCATTTTTTCTACAAGCCTTATTCCCGCCCTTTGGTTGTGTGGAAGCCCCAGGAGTCTCATGTTTAGTAACAAAAATGTCTTCTTGAAATTCAAACACATTAAGTCTTCTCGACTTCCTAATGGGTTGAGTAGAAACACCTGATTTACCCATCCTTTTGGAAACATGGGAAAATATTAGACCACCAACTAATGAAAAGACACACTAGCCAAAAACACACAAGCAGAACAAAAAACCCTCCATGGGTGAACCCACAAAACTGGTTTACAATTCAAATGAGGAAGGAAAACTTCCAAAAAATGCCCCCACTCAAAAAAAAATCGTTTTGAGGGGTTCGAACGAATTCAAGGTTCGAGCGAACCCAAAAGGGGTTGGCTCGAACCAGGGTTCGATCGAACCCCTTTGAATGTGGAAATATGCATTTTCCATTATGGAAGGGGGTTTGCTCGAACCCTAGTTCGACCGAACCAGGGTTTGACCCAACCCCTAGGAGTTCGATTGAACCCTTTAGGTTCGCTCAAACCCACCTTTTCCCATCTTCCCACCCTCTCTCACAAAAAAAATCTATATTTTTTCCCTTTAGAGCGCGGGTTGAGAATGAAAATGGAGGAGACTTCACAGACCCAACTTGAAGATGGTAGTCCTCAAAACAAGCTACCCAACGAATATAATTTTAATATGTTTTGGTTTTATTATGGATGCGTTTTTTTAGTTTTATTAAACATAGGTTTTTCACCAAAAATTAAGCTCTTTGTTTTGCACATGTGGAAAAATAGAAAATTATCAAACTCAAATTTTAAAAAATATGTGTGTTGGGTATTGATATCCTTGATCCATTAAAAAAAAAATTGAATTTCGATACATACAGAAAAAGTTATGTTGTATACAGTCTGCCTATGTCTGAATTGCAATTCGTTTGACTTCAAAACTTGATTAAGGAGAAAATATTCAATAAAAAACTATGAGACCAAATGAAAGTGCTAGATATTGTAGTGACAAATCTAAATTCGAAAAAATTAGAATTTTATCCTTCATTCAAAAAAAATTTATGTTGTATACGGTGAGCGTCACTTTTTTAAAGCGTTGTTTTCTAAAAAAACCAGTTTTTGTGTGAGATGGAAAAAGAAGTGCAATCTGATTCCAAAAATTTTGAAAAAAATATTTTTAGAATTTACAGACAAAATTTGATGACTCTAGTTTGGATCATCTTTAAATTCCTCACAGTTTAGCTGCTATAGGTGCCCGAATGTGAAGATTTAGTTAAAAATAATAATTTCAATGTCCATTTTGGCCAAAAATTGTAAACCACTATTGTGGGATCACCCCGATACCAGGAAAATTTAAGTAGACCCAGAGAATGAAACTCTTACACCAAGAAATGCATGACACATAATAGATCTCACATGAAAACAAACTTATCAAGGATAAACACTTGAATATCTATGCAATTGAAGATCAAAAAACTCACATGCCACCTCGTTTTGCCTTACACTTCACAATTGAAGAAGGTTGCAAATGGCGAAATAAATTGGAAAGAAATCTACATTAAGTAAATAAATCAAGAGCATGTATCCATTAATGATCAAGTGGTTCCTTACGTGAGTGAGCTAAAAATTTAGCCGAGTAGCTTTGAATCTAGGTCGTCAATCCTTTTAGATTGAAAACATCATCATTGGTGATCTTCAAGAATCGTTTCTAGCTTTTACAACCTGTGCCTCAAAAATGGTGATATTACCACATAAAATTGTCATATTTTACTTTTAACTTCATTAGTCACCTATAATCTGAAAATTACCATGCATCACCATGTTAGTCCATACTCATTCTTTCATATCAATGAAGTACAAAGAGCCAAAAAAATAAAGAACAAACATTCAAAATTCCATCGCCCATCATGGATCGACCCCAACCCTTCAGGGTTCAATTTGTGAAAAGAGAACCAATGCGATCAAACTACAATCGTTGGATTTCTATCCCTTGCATAGATCCTCATCTCACATCATGCATCATTGATACACTTTACCTTCCTCTTATTTCTAGTAGAGATGTGAGCATTTACACGATAAGATATTAGCCATTGGATCAAAGATCCATCCTTGATCACATTCACCTTCTCCATCACACATCACTGATTCAAGCTTCATTCCTCAAATCAGATCAGAGACGAGTGATAAGGAAATGGAGCAAGATTAAGACACAAGATACATCGCTCACAAGAGCAACTCAAATCAGAAAAAGAGATATTGAACAAAATACCTCATCACTCATTTCCAATTTGAAACTCAAATCTTAAAATGGATCTACAATGAGCATTAGGAGAAAATACACAGAGCACCAAAGGTCATCACGTATCGCTAATCCACATTACAAAACACATGAGCAATTAGAGATACAAGACATACCAGTGATAACATATATAGAACAAATCCATCATGAATCACTAATACAATTTTGAATATTCAAAATAAATATGTGATGTGCATGTTGGTGTTCCAAAGCAGCAGATCAAATGAATTCTAAAGACTAGCCAATGTCTTATGTTCAGACTCAAAGATGGATTTGGCCAACTGACATGATTTAGTCAGAGACTGAAATCTCCTACACTTTTGGCTCTATAGGACCAAGGTGGGTCAACCCATACAATGCCTAAAAACTTAATTCACTCATAGACAAACATTTATTTTTATAGAAGATAACTCTCAATGAAAAGAAACTAAGGAAAGCATTGACAACCTCAAATCTAGCTAAATTATTAGTATGTCAAAACTTACTCAACAATTGGGAGGCGAAACTTAACACCAAAATTCAACCAAACAACAGGGATTTAAAATGATTTTTAATTTAAACTTGTTTATGAGATGCATGAAGCTAAATGATAGACTAGTTCCTAATTCTAGGCCATGGAGTCAAAATGCATAAAATGAATTCATCACCAAATAGATTTCAACTAGTGGATTTACAACTGTTAATGCATTACATCAATGGATCCTCTCTTGTTATCAATCAAATTCTCTTTAGTAATCCAATCTGCACATGAGAAATCACAATAATCTGCTCAAAGCATTTTAACCATTTCTTTGAAATAGAACAATGAATAGACAAAACAATCTCATGAAATTTGAGATGACAAACTCAAAGATACTTTGTATTATTGAATTCATATGACTAAATGTATACAAATATGGAGACAATTTGAAGATATTCATGAATGTGGAAACACTTGGAAGACATTCATGTTTTATTTGCACAAACTGGCTTATATTCACTCATGAAATCAACAATTGAAGCTTTACAGACTCAAAATATGACTCAAAACTCAACATTTTCTATCTACCCAATCCCATACAAAAAAAATCAAAACCCTTTTCAATGAGAAGAGAATGAGAATAACAAGAAGAATAGAAAGCTCTAGAAGAAGCCCAAGAGCTGATCCGGGAATGCCATCTGGAAGCCTTTTTCTCGTTGATCAACAGAGTGTAAAATATCTCTCATATCTCTTCGTTGCAACCAATTTTGCCTCCAATCACCCAACTGCTAGAAAATTACTTTTGCTTGCCCATGAAAACTTTGTTTCTGCTCCTCTATTATGCTCGAGCTGCACTTTATTTTACTTTGGCAAAGTAAATTATTGTCCCCTTGCACTCTTAAAACATTTTCCTTTGTATTAAAATAATAGCTTTTAATAAATCACTAGACCCCAAAACATTCACCTGGACCATTCATTTTCATGTGCCATTTCATTTGAAAAATAATATCCTCGTGAAAGACATTTACCCGACTCTTGTTTTGCTACACATAATATTTGTCTTTTAAATTGAATGAATTCACTTTGCAGCCCTTCACCCTTTGTCCATGCATTGAAAACTTCACCTGGGCCCACACAAGCAACCCCACTCACCTCGCAAGCTTTTTGCTCACATCACCATCACTCCCACAAGGTTCGTGAGATTCTCCCTAAATTCCTTTGCTTGTGCTGCAACTCTCTCGATGACCATGGCAGCTTCAAACTTCTTCAAGCAACTTTGATACATCTTCTCTGTGAGTTACCTCTTTTTAGTTTATATAGCAACACCCCTGCTTGGCTTCACAGTGCCTTGAAGCAAAATGAAATAAAGTTTGAGCGCAATCACAAATTATAATTTCCTCAAACAATATTGATACATTTTCATGGCAAGCGCAATCAGTCCATAAATGATGATGTCATAGGGTCGTTTTTTGAATGAGAGGGCATTTTAATGGTTGCAGGCACCCAAAAAATGGCTAGAACAACGCTGAAAGAATTCTCAACATATGTGGATAAGTCTAGGCCTCATTTGGGAGGTGAAAAACACCATTTGTAGCACACATACAGCTTCAAAAATCTGCCTCAAAGCCAAAAACGTGAACAGTAACTTTTGAGCCAAAACTCTCCTCAAATTCGACTGAAATCCATGAAAGACCTCAATGGAGAGGGAAGTACTTCAATCTTCATTGCACATGGAACTTGCAGACCAAAAATCACCCTTCGAGCACACACGTCGCAGGAGAAGAGTGCGGATTAACTTGTGTGAGGCTATGGGGAAGACTGTTTAATAAAGTTTAAAACTTTATAATGTTCCTATAATGGTGTCAAATATTTGACCGTTGCCCTAAAATTCCCTTATTCCCATGCATATCATTTGAATAACATTTAAAATATATAAAATATTTTAAACATTAGCAACTTCAAACATTAGAAAATAATGAAATTTTAATTTCGGTTGTGGCCCAAATAGAGAAAACCCATTTTTTAAAATTTTACCCAACTCTTAAAATTTAGGTACCTCCTTTGTAAACTAGCCCCCGAGACGTGTTAGCCGCAACTAAAATACATTAAAATAATGTATCAAATAACCTATGGTGTTGATTAAAATCAAGTGGTAGATATTTAAGATCAAAATAATAAATGGGTTGTCATTAGAATTTGACACTTTCTAGAACACCATTTTTGGCCCTGTCACAATCAAAAAATCATTACTTAACCCATTCGAACTCATCTTGAGACCCTACAACTGATTAGACATGCATATGTTTGATCGAAGAATGCAATGCAAAAGATGGTTTGAAAAAATAGATCCCAAAGTGCAAGATATTAATCGATAAAGTTGTTCAATCAGACATTTCTGTAGCTGCACATGTTTAGAACCAATCAAGGCTCACCAAGTCACCACTTTGCAAACATATCAAATCACCTTCAAGGAGGCTGCCATTGGAAACATGAACTCATTTAAATACCCTGAGTATGTGTACAAGAGTAATTTTCTTGAATCATCATTCATCAAAAGATATTGACAGTCAAAGTTGACCTCCCTGAAAGGTTTCAGAGAATGCAAGTGCAAAACTGAATAAATTGCATTTGGTTTTGACCTAGAAAAAATAGCAAATCAGCTCATGAAGCTTTGAAAACTGACATACAGGCTCATCTTGGTATGGAGAATGCATAACAACAATCATTTTGAAATGAAAATCCTCCATCTGTGAATTATTAACCTGAATAGGAGGCCACTTTGCAAAGCTAAAAGTTTGCAAACAACAAAAAAGTGTCAAAACCCTCCAGCTTCACTTTTCAAAACAATATCAAATCTCATCATGAGAAGCTAAAAATTGACATGCCTACTCACACAACATACATGAGTGATCTTTCAAATGGGTTTTGCTGGGTTTTGCATGAAAACTAATAGGATCGAGAATATGACCCTCCAAAGTAGGTCATTTAGGTAGATCTTTTAGGAGTAACCCTGAAAGTGCAAAGACAATTTTTTTGAAATGGGCAATTCAAATTTGCAAAATTTGAGAGTGCCATCAGCGGCTCCGACTGAGTATGCATGCCCCCTATGGGCATAGCAAGAGTCTAGACCTTTGGAGAGTAGACCAAAAGTTGAGTCCATCAAGTGCTCTCAGATTGCTCCTTTATTCATTCTTCTTTTTCAACTTCAATTGGTGACCCCAAGTCACCAAATGAAAAAGGGGATTCAACATTTACCTTTGTCAAACTCAATTCTTTAGAAAGAGCTAATCTCCCTCAATCTATGCTTGCCTCTATCATACCACAATAACATAGGTGACCTTCTTCTTGCAAGCAGAAAAATGTGATGATCTCTGAAATTTTCTTGATTACAAACACTGCCACTAGAATTTCTCACAACGTTTCTGAGCATACCACTGCTAGTATAATATCTGTCATTCTTCATTGTATAATAAATCATAAACTGCAAGATTTCATCATCACATGACACATATGTGTTATATTCATCATATGAAATATGTTTATATTGAAAATAACATTTCTTGTTATTCATCTCATTGTCATGCTCCATAAAAATACCTTCCAATTGAACTGGAAACTGAAAAATTTCAAACTCCTCCAAGTAGTCAGCATCATGATATTTAACCTTAGGTACAACACCTATTTCAAATGTAAAACAGTCATAGGAAATGCCCTCTTGGAGTTCATCAATGTGTTCCTTTGCTTGCTCAAGACTACATTCCAACCATGTTTGAAATGCATCATTGGAACTCTCAACAAAGAGTGGATTATCTCTGCACCAATAAGTGTCATCACTTCTCATCTCTAGTGAATATGGAGGCTCATCAAACAATGGATTATCCATTACATTTATTTTTGACATAAGAGCCTCGGCCTCCTCAGCATGAAGTTCGAAATCCTTCAAGTCATCGTTGCACTCAAAATCACTGTAATCACTAGAAGAGCAAATAGACACATTTTCAACTTTATCCTCATCCTTAGATTGTTTAGTACACACATTTTCAATTTCTACCATGTCCACATAATGTGAGATATCATGGCCAGAAATCTCTTCAAGCCCCATAGAAATATTACCCAAAAATGGTGGCATCCTATTACTCAAATTTTCATCATAATGGACAATCTGATCACCTGAGAGTGAAATCATGTCATCCACATTTTTCATGCTAATTTTATCCTCATCTGATACAAAAATTTTGAAGTCTACTTCATTCAGGATAGTATGACCAGCATAATAACAATCAACATGATAAACCTTATGAGTTGAATGTGTAACTAAACTTTCAAACTTTTCTTCACAAAAGCAATCATGGGCAGCAAAGACATAAGTAGGTTCATCAACATCTTCATCAATTCCAGTAGTACTATGGTCATGATCAACAAATTGAACACACATATGTTTGTGTTCAAAGTCTTCATCATTGACAGAATCAACATGCTCTACTGATGTCAAGCTCGAATTACATTCCAAGTTTGCCTCAAATGCAATTGGATCATTCATTTGTGGACAAGTGACTTCATGAGATTTCATGTCATTGCAACCTTCATGTGAAGAAAGTACCTCTATGTCATCCGTATAGGAGCATTCATAATCAGAAAAAGAACAATAAATTTGACTTTCATCAGCATCTTCATCACAAGAAGACTTATCACTACATAATCCATATTCGGATTTCTCAGAGTAAGTGCTTGAACTTCTATCTTCAATGTCTTGATCATTGATTTGTGAGAATATGTCATCAATATTAGCCTTATTTTCACTAACCAAAACCTGACATGGAATGATGTCTTGCATCTCTTTCATTTCTTCATCACACAAGATATTGCAAGAAAAAAAATTATGCATATCTATTTTCTCATCATACCATGTATCTTCATCTTCATTACTGCTGCAAGGATCTACACATGTGCTAATTGTGAGTTGATTACAATTAATGTCCTCATCCATACAATATGGATCTTCATTTTTTGATGTACACCTTTCATCTTTGTGTATCATGTTCTGATTTTCTTGAACAAGACAACTTCCACCTTCATTTTGAGACACCGCATTTTGTGCATAAGTAAGTCGGGCTCCCTCAATAACCTTTATCCAATCAAGTACTTGATCCAAAATTTGAGGCTTCGATACCTTTGGCAAAGTACTTAGCCCAGACTCATAGATCTCACAAAATAGATCAATGCACACCAAGTCCTCATGTCTGAAAATTATGGGGACTTTCAACAAGGCATCAAAAAATCTTGAGAACAGATCAAGTGTTGATCCTCCATTGTGTCTTTTCATTTTAGACAATCTTTGAAAAAAATATGTTCGATCAACATTGCTCACATGTTCTGACATTCAACTTGATTCCCACAATGATCAACATGTTGTGATGGTGGAGAAATTGGAGCAACAACAACATTACCATCTTGACAAGGATTTGTATTATCTGATCCATGAGCTCTATTTACATGAGGTGTTTTAGGATGACCAACACTCACAACCCTATGTCCTTTCATCATTGAATACCTCAAGTTGTTCTTAATATCTATAGAAATTTGATATACCTAATGTAGGGTTGTAGGTTCTTTATCTCTTAATAGATAACTCATTTTCTTGTCAAATTCTCCTAAATACATGACCAAACATTCAACATCATTTGGTCTTATGTCTTTAGAAATCTCTCTTATGATCTTTGAAAACTTGAGATTAAAAGATGGGACTAACTCATCTTTTCCTTTTTCCATGTTCATGAACTGTTTCCTTATCAAAATAGGGTCAATCCTCCAAATTGCTCCATGAACATTGCCATAAACTCTTCCCATGAATGAATGGAGGAAGATGTAAATAAGAGAACCAATCCCTTGTATCTCCTCTTAGAGACTGAATAAATAGTCTCATGATCACATCTTCATGGTCAATCCCATAATCATCCATCAAATTACTAAATTCTTGGAGATGCTTATTTGTTGATTCAGACTTATCACCAATGAATCATGGTAACTTATTTTTGACTTTAGTTGGAATGTCATTTGGGTAACCATTGATTTCACTGAAATTGATTGCTTTATACCTTCCAGTCCTGAAACTTCTATGACAATCTGGGTGGGACTGATCACAAACCATGGTTGCACTCGGAACCCTACTAGGATGCACATATTGAAGCATTTTGACATGCCTTTTTCAAATTCAACATATCATCCCTACATCTGATCATTCATTTCCCTATTTCTTTCTTTCATCATGATCTCAAAATATTACAATGCATAATTTAAATGCATCTAAGCCTAAGATCTATTTAGTGGGAAAATTAAAAACTAGCATACTTCTCCAACATAATACATGGGCTGCAAAGTACAATTCAAAAGTATGCAAACCTAATTCTACTATTATTTCCATTTGTTAGTTCTAATCACTCAATAGGGAACCAAATTTTTATCCTAAGATGTTCAAATATGGTTTTCATACATGAATTTCTTGAAAACCAAAAGTGAAGAATACCTAGAAATGTTATAGTTGCTGCAAATTGTCTTCCTGACTGGAAATAGTGTAGATCTGGAACTTTCTTCAAATCTTCAACAGGTTCTTCTAATAGAGTCACCACCTCTCTTCATAGAGGATTGAACTTCAAACAATATGAAGTTCTTTCACATGTAAATTTTCTTCTGAGTTTCCTCCACTAGCAGAGCACCACAGATCGTGGAATATTCAGGCTCACTGCAAAAAATCCTCCTCTAGGTTTCAAATCCTCCAGTATTTGAACTAAATTCAGAATGGAAAATGGTATGACTCTATGCAATGACTCTTAAGGCTAGATTCTACAATCATAATTTTCATAAATTATCCCCAATGGAGTTGCCATTCTTTTGGTGTTCCAAATCAATAGATCAAATGAATCCTAAAGACTAGCCAATGTCTTATATTCAAACTCAAAGATGGATTTGGCCAACTGACAAGATTCAGCTAGAAATTGAAATCTTCTACACTTTTGGCTCTATAGGACCAAGGTGGTTCAACCCATACAATGCCTAAAAACTTAATTCACTCATACACAAACATTGTTTTTTATAGCAGATAACTCCCAATGAAAAGAAACTAAGGAAAGAATTGACAACCTCAAATCTGGCTAAATTCTTAGTATATCAACACTTACTCAAAAATTGGGAGGTAGAACTTAACACCAAACTTCAACCAATTAACAAGGATTTAAAATGATTTTGAATTTAAACTTGTTTCTGAGATGCATGAAGCTAAATGACAAACTAGTGCCTAATTCTAGGCCATGGAGTCAAAATGCATAAAATAAATTCATCACCAAATAGATTTCAACTAGTGTATTTACAATTATTAATGCATTACATCAACAGATCCTCTCATGTTATCAATCAAATTCTCCTTAGTAATCCAACCCACACACCTGAAATCACAATCATTTGCTCAAATAATTTTAACCATTTATTTGAAATAGAACGATGAACAAACAAAACAATCTCATGAAATTTGAGATGAAAAACTTAAAGATACTTTGTATTATTGAATTCATATGCCTAAATGTGTACAAATATGGAGACAATTTGAAGATATTCATGAATGTGGAAACACTTGGAAGACATTCATGTTTCATTTGCACAAATTGGTTGATATTCACTCATGAAATCAACAATTGAAGCTTTACAAACTCAAAATATGACTCAGAACTCAACATTTTCTATCTACCCAACCCCATACAAAAAAATTTAGATCCCTTTTCAATGAGAAGAGAATGAGAATAAAAATAAGAATAGAAAGCTCCAGAAGAAGCCCAAGAGTTGATATGGGAATTCCATCTGGAAGCCTCTTTCCCATTGATCAATAGAATGTAAAGCATCTCTCATCTCTCTTCTTTGCAACCAATTTTGCCTCCAATCACCCAGCTGCTGGAAAATTACTTTTGCTTGCCTGTGAAAACTCTATTTCTGCTCTTCTATTATGTTGTTGTTGCACTTTATTTTACTTTGGCAAAGTAAAATATTCTCCCCTTGCTCTCTTAAAATATTTTCCTTTGTATTAAAAGCATGGATTTTAATAAATCATTGGACCCCAAAACATTCACCTGGGCCATTCATTTTCACATGCCATTTCATTTGAAAAATAATATCCTCGTGAAAAACATTTACATGACTCCCATTTTGCTACACATAATATTTGTCTTTTAAAGTGAATGAATTCACTTTGCAACTCAAAGCACAATATTTGATCATTAAGTGAATATTAAATTCACTTCACATTGAAATACTCCCCCATGCCTTAAATATTTCACACACATATTTCATCTTCATCTCATACTTAAAATATTTGGCTTTAAAATAAAGCCATTCAAATATTACATTGTACAATATTTAATCTATGTGGGAATACACTTTATATTTTTCATTTTAAAATTCCTTGCCATTCACTTATCCTCAGGCCCACCTCTTTTACGAAGCATTTCATAATTAAATATTTATGAAATCCCATTCCTTAAAATATTCAAGCTTCACATTTTGTCAGGCATGTTCATTAAAATAATTTTCCCAAGAAACATTTACTCATTCACCCTTTGTCCGTGCATTGGAAATTTCACCCGGGCCCACACAAGCAACCCCGCTCACCTCATAGGCTTCTTGCTCATGCTGCAACTCTCTCCATGACCATGGCGGCTTCAAACTTCCTCGACGAACTTTGATACATCTTCTCTGTGAGTTAAACCTCTTTTGAATTTATACAACAACACCCTTGCTTGGCTTCACAATGCCTTCGAGCTGAATGAAATAAAGTTTGAGAAAAATCACAAACTATAATTTTCTCAAGCAATATTGATACTATTGATGTGTTTTTATGCACCTCTCAACACAGGCGATGCATAGGTGCATCACGTCTCTTGAAAGACAATCTTCCACAATCAGATTGTAGAACACTATCTCAAGGTCTCTCGGATGCTAGGTCATGACGGTACTTGGGATATATCAGTTGATTTATGATGTGATTTACTCGAATCATAAGGCGGTCTTACATGGACAAAGTTGTAGGAGAATCGGATCTACGAATGAGGTTCTTCGGATAGGAAATTATTGTACTTTTGTTGTAGGTTCAAACAACAATCTTGAACTCTATCTTATCATTGAATTTAGCTTTACAATGTGCAATGAACCTTAGCATAGGTCACTTCTTACAAAAAAGGAAAAAAGGGCAAGGGAGAGAGAGAGTTCTTGGATCTGCAACTAGCGATGAACAGTGATCATGGAGGTTTCTGTTGTGGACAGTTTCCTTAAAATAGAATTTTACTTAATCAAAAATTTCACAATGCCATGAAATCTATGCTACCTCCTAGGGACTGCAAATGTTTCATCATTCATTCGCAATATAGATGTGAATAAAGATAAAGTTTAAAGAGAAGCTATAAAATTAGAGTCCAGACTAACTCTGCACAGTCATCTACCAGCAGAAAATGACTAAAAGTATGGACAAGAAAAGCATACGCACAGCAGGAATCTTCATCACCAAAGACAACATTACTAAATCTACCAAGGACAGCTAAAAGAGAACTAGAACAACAAATTAAATCAAACTAGAACCTTAACTTATGAGAGAAGAATCATGAAACATGAGAAGAAATCTAGAAATACAACAATGGTCCATGTATTTCTATTGCAATTTCTACAGCATGTATTTACAAAAACTCAACTCTTGTAAAATGAGAGGAGGAGATCCCTATTTATAGTTTTCAAAAAGCAAAATGAGTGGCCAAGATTTAATCTCATGGTGTGGCCAAGATTCACTTTAGAGCAGGGTTTCACCTACCCCCAAATATATTACATTTTTAAAAATACACTGTCTTTTCCCTGTTTTGTCCTCTAGTGGTAGAACTGTAGCATTTTTGTCCTCTTATCAATTGCTCTTAGCCACAACTACTCCTTTAGGAATTATTCATTAACCACAGGGTTTTCCTCCTGCTTCTTTGAAGCTACATATTCCATGAATTTCATAACCACCGACCGAAACTTGTTGACCTCGATGATGTCACACTTGGTAGCTCCATTCCTTGGAATTGTTGACAAGCTTCTCCCAGTCCTCTTCATATTTGGCAACATGGTCCCTGAATAGATCAGACTGGGCAAAAGCTCGGGAAACAAAGCTCATAAAATCTATGGTGACCTCAGCTAACATTCCATCCTCCATCCTCCTTCAGAAGTGGAGCTTTATGCTTTCTGGATTGATCTTGATAGTAGGCACCTCATACCCTGTCATTCTCTTTAAGTAACGGAAATAGTCCCCCCTGGCCTTGTTGGCCAATTCAATATCAAGAGTTACTCGCTCAAGGAATTTTTCTAGCCTCCCCTTCTGGTGATAGAAGTCTTGCTTTCACATATCCATTAACCAGTGGTCATCATCCTTGAAGGAAAACTCTTTTTCCCAAACCTCACTTGGCAGTGCGAGGATAGCCTCAATCTTTGGGTAAGCAACCCCATATTTCTTTGGGAACTCAATGCAGATTTATCTCATGCCTTCAAGAGACGTTTGTACTTCTAGAAACTTTTTTTTCATTTGAACAACCAAATTGATGCCCGCATTCCCAATAGCCAAGACCTGTCGGAACCAGATTTATGTGGTCTTGTCTAGGTTCCTTCTCCTTTCCAACTTGCTAATTTGTTCCTTGGACAAAAAATATGGTGGGGTCAATGATGTGGTGGGTTTCTCCTTTGTAGATGACCATTGTTGAATATAGGTCATCAAATCAGCCACCTATGCCTTAAGTTCTTCCTTTGAAACCTTATCCTGCTGGATAAGGTGCACCACTATGGCGACTAATTCCTAGAGATGGTCAACCTTTTGTTCCCTGCTGGCCACTCCCAAGTCAATGGTGCAGACATTGTAACTTATTCCTTGTTCTCCCACCACTGGCGTAGCTATTTGTACAACCTTAGATCTGGAGGTATCCATTGTTACCTTTGATCTGATTCTAGGATTTTTCTCCTTTTGGGTGCCAATTTAAGCTCTAACCAGTATTGCCTCCAGTCTTGTTTTCAGATCCTTCAGGGTGGGAGTTCTCTTTTCAAGCTACCTTTCTAGCCAATCGAGCATTTAGGACCCTTCCTTGGGTGATACATGTCGATCTTCATTGTCCTTCACCCTAAGTGCAATTTCTTTTTCATTGAGAGCCTCCTACTCAAGTCTTGTATCTTTCTTCTCCTCATCAGAATCTTGCATGAGTGTTATGCATTTGATAGGAGATTTGGTGGGTAGGTGTTTATCAAGGTGGTCCTCCCTTTCAACATCCTTCTCTTCTTCATCTTGGTCATGCCCATGCTCTTCAGGCTTATCTTCTTGTTTCTCTTCATGGAAGGATGTCTCTTCATTATGCTTGGGTGTTTGATCTTGTCTTTCTATAGTTGACTCACTACCCTCAGTCTCCAGAGCAGCAGCTTTTTCTTCAGCCGTAGGTTTTCCTTTAGCCTCTTTGTCTTCTATTTCTTTGATTTGTTTGGCCCATTCAGCGTCGAGCTTTGAATCAACTATTTCCTAGATTATGTTCGTCCCCAGACCCTCACTATCATCACTGGAAGACTCATAACCCACCTAGTCAATCACTCAATGTCCGTATATTGGGTTCTCATGATACTCAAATTCCTCATCATCCAGCCTCTCCTCCCTCATGGAGTGGGTCTTCAAGTATTACCAGAATCTCAGTGATGTTGCTCATTCTTCTATGCTTCTTAGGAGGCTCACCCTCTCAGGCCTTTCTAGTGTACACTTTTGGGTTAGGTTGTTGCTTGTCAACCTCCTTTCTCTTCTTTGACCTAATAGATGGTGGGGACTTAGATGTTTCTCCATTTGTAGTAGCAATTGTTCCACCATCATAAAAACTTGGCTCTCTTTCGATCCCCTTGAATGTTAAGGTGACTCCATGTTTCTTCAAATGAGCAACCTACCCATCAATCCATGCCTTTGTTCGAGCCTCAATGGGCTTGGTAACAATGTCGAGGTCGTCAACCTCTTGCTCATTCCATTCAATTAAAGGAAATGGAAAGCTTGTAATGGCACTATATCTCAGGTTGATCACCATGCTCTCCTCTTCATCTAGTTGATCTGGGATCGGACACAGGTTCACCCTATTCACGAAGTACATGGTCATACACATATAATGATTTATCTGCACTTCAAGGTAATATTTGCAATTAGCCCAAAAATCCTTGACATGGTGGAGGTGGGCATACTCTAGTCCAAGTGCCTTCTTGATGTGGACGTATGGGTCCATCCATGGCCGAGCTGTATGTGGCTGGAAGTGGTACTCGACCAACTCCTTTTCAGAATTGCTTGCGCATTGGGAGGTGTGAGGTTCATACATCCCATGGCCGAGTGTAAGGGGATAAGGGGTCCTCGCCAGATGATTACTGCTCAACATGTTGTGTATGTGTCACAGCAGGCAAGATAGTTCCAACAGTATAATCTGGTCATTAAGATATCGGGGTAGCTTGTTCAGCCTTTCAGTGAATCCCTCGGCACAAATATAGGTGAATTTGGGAAACTGGATGAATAAGAAGGCGTAGTGCTTGAGAAGGGCCCTAGCACTGTGAGAGACTCTTCTCTCAAAATTTTCTCCAAGCAGTAGTATGATGTAGGCAGTGAAGGCATCGTTCACCCTGCAGTAATCCCTCTTAAATTTTTTGTATTGAAGTAGAGGGTACTTGTCATATGGCTTGAGTTTTCTTCTTAGCATCTCATTGGGAACCACGGACAATCCACTATAATATCATTGATCGGCAAGCGAATACACGAGGTAGGATTTCATATAGAATTTGGATGTCATCTTCATCCTCGTGAATTGCTTATGGAAGCAATTACTGATTATCTCCCCCCAATAGAATGTTGTGTCATCCCCATAGAGATTTTTTTCAACAAAATACATCACCCACTCCTAGAAGAAGGCCATAGTAGGAAGGACCATTACTCAGCTCAGTAGGGTAACCAGATCATGGTAATCTTTGAAGAAATCATTGCGGTACAACTCCTGAGGAACCTTGGTGGCACTGCCCTGCCGCTCTTTCAACCAATACTGGTTGATCAACTTTTTGCACTTTAGAGGATCCTCATCCCACAATGCCTTGCACTCCTGAATAGTTGGTGTCTCCATGCTTTCGAAGATGGGGATGTGGAAGGTTTTAGTTATCTCGAGAGGGGACATATCAACTAGGATGTTGCCATCTATGTCCTCAATTGTTCTCGTTTCAAGTTGGTATGCCTCCCAACACGCCATTACCAGATCAGGGGCAATCAAAGTAGGAGGGAAACCTGTAACTTTAGCAAGTTCGCTACTTTTGATTAGCCTTGTGTTATCAGTCTTCGGCTCTATTCTGACCCTTCATGTGAAATCATCAATATCGAAATGCCTGATATTGGTATCGGTGATATCCTTCCAACTAGTCATGATCTTGGAATGCAATGGAACTCCCTGGAACTGGTACTTCATTTGTTCTTTTTCCTCCTTGCCCTGAGGGGATTTGGCAGTTCTCTTTCCTTTGTCCTTGGCTGCCTCAGAGGCCTCTACACCAGTTTCCATAAATCCTGCACAGAGATATGGAAGTTTGCAACATTAAAGATGAGGAAGCAACCTCATAAAAATCCCTACAAATCAAGTTTAGATACACAATAGCCATTTAAGAATAGTCTAACACTTAATAATAATAATGCTGGAAGGAAAACGGGTGACCCAGACCCCAAGGGTTGGACTTCCTCTGGCAGAATGTTGTTTGGAAGGGAAAACAAGGCAAGGCATTCCCGACGAAATCTCCTAGTCTTGGATTTTCTCAACAAAGGGTTCATGTGGGAGAAGGTCAATTTTTACCAAGTGGGTCAAAATCTGTTTTCAATTTAGAGGCCATTTGAGTCGTCATTTAGGCGTTCAAGCCCTAGCTATAGGACATTTGTCTAGGGTCAGCTATTTGGAACAACACTAGTCAAACAACATTCTAAGGACTGAGTTCTAGAGTCTAGGTCACAGGGGTCGGGAAGCCACAACACGATAGCCTTGTGGAACGATGAAGCGTGGACGAAAGTTCAAGATGGGCTTCCTGGATGATCAAACCTAGAGCAGTCTAGCAATTTGTCCAAAACTTCTCAGGACGATTTCAAGTTCAAGGCCTGGTGTCTAGGAAGGTGGAAAGGTTTGGTCATTTGGGACGACGAAAGCAAGATGAAATTCTGGGAATATAAATTTGAAGGCCGGGGTCCGGGGGCAATTTTGACATGTTGTTTTCTTGTTAAAATTGCGAGGAGTGGAAGGGCGACTCGGGTCCAGGAGGCGGGATGCTATCTCATGGTGGTCGTATGAAAGGACGAAGCGGAGATGGTGGCACGAAGATGGAAGTCCAAGGGCTGGGGTCCGAGGGCAACTCTGAAGTTGGATTTTTTTTGCAATTTTCTAGCGGAGTTTGCAAGCTTGGGTTTCGAGGGCCAGGAAGACACGAGGGAAAGGTCGTGCAAAGCGGTGTAACAAATAGGGAAACCTTGGGAACAAAAATTAGGAGGCCGGAGTCCAAGGTCGGCTTTGTCATCGGAGTTATTTTCTTCTAAGTTTTAGGTCACCACCGAATAGAGGCTCGGGCTCGTAAGATGCATTCGCCTGCCCTAAAGAACAACAAAGGGATGGTATTAGTCCGGTGATTGATTTTAGATTTTGTTTGGGGTGTTTTCAATTTTCCAGCTCATGGGTTTTCGAGGTAAGACTATCCCCTACCAAATTCCTAGTTCTTTTATATTTTGTTACTTAGTTTTAAAATTATGAAGCTTAGAAAGGGAAAAGGCATTCAGACGGCGATCCTACCTCGAGGTCCCGAAGAAGCAAGTTCTTAAATCCTCGAAGAATGGCAAAGCTGGAATCTGAGCACAGAGGCGGAGATGGTTGGGGTCATACAACACTTCTTAATTCTTCCTGACATGCAAAAATGACAGGTCGAGACCATTTAAATAGCCTCCAAGCATAATTAATATCCCCTAATGAATGTTGGTATGGTGGTCATTGGGTAGGTGAGTTTAAATTTTTGGGACGACGATAGGAGGATCGAGCCCCGAGGTCCGGAAGGGTGTCGGGGAATGACCGTCAGTAATGACGAAGATCACGAGGAGACCTGAGAGGGGAATCCTGAAGGGTTTGACCCGGGAGGCCGGGAAGATGTGAGGGAACAGGTGTCAAGTTTGTCAAATGATGCAGATGGCCGAGGGAGCACTGGGGTTTGAAGGCTGGGAAGAAGCCAACCACTGGTCGTGTGAAATAGTGGAGCGAGAAGGGAAACCCGCAAAGGGAAACCTGAGAGGGGAAACTTGGGGGTCCGGGCTTGGAGGGTCCCACGGACGCCAGAAAGGCAAACTGACAAAGAAAACCCGAAAGGGCTTAAGACTTAGCAAATTTCAGAGGGGAAAAATTTGTTCAACCTAAAATGAGACTTTTGAGAACATGTTGACCATCAAAGACACCAAAAAATGGGGCACACAAAATGAGGTAAAGCAAAAAGGAACCGACAAGGAAAAAGGGAAGAGAGGGTCCCCATTTCAAACAGGGCGTGTGTGCTATAGGCGCAACAAATATATTTTCACAACAAGCACAATCGCTAAATAAATGGTGATATCACTGGGTCATTTTTTTGAATGAGAGGGTGTTTTAATGGTTGTAGGAACCTAGAAAATGGCCAGAACAATGATGAAAGCATTCCCAACATATGTGGATAAGTCCAGGCCTCATTTGGGAGGTGAAAAACACCATTTGCAAAACACATAAAACTTCAAAAATCTGCCTCAAAGCCAAAAACTAAATAGCAACTTCTCAGCCAAAACTCTCCTCAAATCCGATGAAATTCATGAGACACCTCAATTGAGAGGGAAGTACTTCAATATTCATTGCACATGGAACTTGCAGGTCAAAAATCACCCTCCCAACACTCTCCTCGCACATCTCGTAGCTTCTTTTGTCGTGAGAATTAACTTTACAAATATTTGACATTGCCCTAAAATTCCCTTATTCTCGTGCATATCATTTGAATAAAATTTAAAATATATAAAATATATTAAACATTAGCAGCTTCAAACATTAGAAAATAATGAAATTTTAATTTCAGTTGCAGCCCAAATAGAGAAAATCTATTGTGGGAAAACCAGGACACTTGAAGCCAATACTTTTTGTGTGCGACCATAATCAATTATTTAGACAAAACTCATTTTCTTAAATTTTACCCAGCTCTTAAAATTCAGGCACCTCATTTGTAAATTGGCCCCCAGGACGTGTTAGTAGCGACTGAAATGCATTAAAATAATGTACCAAATAACCTTTGATCTTGATGAAAATCAATTTTTAGATATTTAAGATAAAAATAAGAAATGGGTTGTTATTAGAATTTGGAAATTTGATACTTTTCTAGAACACCATTTTTGGCCTTGTCACGATCAGAAAACAATTACTTAACCCATCTGAACTAATCTTCAGACCCTGAAACTTAGGAAACATGCACACGTTTGATCCAAGAATGAAATGAAAAATACAGTTCGAAAAAAAAGATCCCGAGGTGTAAGATATTAATCGAAAAAGTTTCGCAATCAGACATTTATGCAGTTGCATATGTTTAGAACCAATCAAGGCTCGCCAAGTCACCACTTTGCAAAAATATCAAATCACCTTCTGGGATGCTTCCAAATGAAACATAAACTCATTTAAATACCTTGAGTACACGTACAAGAGGAATTTTCTTGAATCATCATTCATCAAAATATATTGATGGTCGAAGTTGACCTCCCTGAAAGGTTTCAGAGAATGTAGGTGCAAAACTGAATAAATTGCAGTTAGTTTTGACCTGGAAAAAATAGCAAATCAGCTCATGAAGCTTTGAAAACTAACATACAAGCTCATCTTGGTATGAAGAATGTAGAATGAAAATCATTTTCTCATGAAAATCCTCCATCTGTAAAATATTAACCTGAATAGGAGGCCACTTTGCAAAATTGAAAGTTTGCAAATAGCAGAAAAGTGTCAAAACCCTCCAACTTCACGTTTCAAAACCCCATCAAATCTCATCGTGAGAAGCTAAAAATTGACATTCCTGCTCACATAGGACACATGAGTGAGCCTGCAAATGGGTTTTGCATGAAAATCATTAGCCTCCAAAATATGACCCTCCAAAGTAGGTCGTTTACGTAGATCATTCAAGGGTGCCCCTAAAAGTGTAGAGGCAAATTTTTTGAAATGAGCACTTCAAATTTGTAAAATTTGAGAGTTTCATTATTGCAAAATCAATGAAACACCTCTCATTGCTCATCACTCATTTGAATTCACATTTCAAAAGCTATCAGTAATGAGTGATATAAGAGATGGTAAACATGACCTTAAGTGAAGAATTTAGCACGTGCTTGTAAGTTGTTTTGAAAAGGGGAAAAACCTAGGATGATGAAAAAAAGTCCTTAGTAAATATTTAAAATATATTTTTAAAGGATATAAAGGCCAAACAAGGTCAATCACTTAACCTTATAAAATAAAAGAATTTCAAACCTAGGCACATGGGACCGGTAAATTCACGAGCTCAAATGACATAAGATGGTTTAATATGACCGGGGATCGGTAATAGGAGGCCAATGATAGAACATAACATCAACCAAACCAAAGACTTGGGATTTTAAAATAGATAAAGAAAATTCCAATGGCAAGAGCCATGAGCAAAACCCCAATTCTAGGCACATTAAAATGGCCAAATTTTGTAGTTATAAAAAATGGAACCAAAATTTAGGGGTTTCATCAGCAGCTCTAGTTAAGGACGTCTATTCCTCGAGGATAGAGTGAGATTCCAGAATCTTAGGTGAAGCATACCAGAAAAAGAGGACCAAAAGGCAAGAACCAACCTAGGTTGGGCAATAAAACTAGAGCAAAACAAACCACATATTTACAAAATTTACATAATTTACAAAGCCATGTCAAGAGATCCAATTTCCACTTTTATTGAAGCCTCATCTAATATGAAAGCTTTCACTTTGAATTTCATAATTGTACTAGACTTTAACTTTTTTTGGTGGCCCTAGGCCCCCATACTTAATCTACTAATACTTGCCTTTGTCAAAAACTTTGTTTTCCACTATCTGTACCATGCTTAGGCTGAGAAAATTCTTATGGATTATCCATTTATTAATCATATTGTAGATATTGAGATCAACCATTTTATACATATGTCTGAATGCATTTTTACCCTTGTCATTTATATCCAATTGAGAACCACAATCGAGCATTGATTGGATCGCTCAATTAGTGTATCCCTCTACTTGATTCAACTTACAATGATATTCCATCAAATTCCCATCCCACTGGATAGGAAAAATGAAACATATATAATCCATCATATCAATATCACAACATAAGCTGACATCAAATTCACTTTGCTTACTAAAATGAAAACCCTTATACATACTCCTTTTAGGAATCCCATCCAAGGGCACATACTATGACCCTTTGAAATGATACTGTAATTTCAATTCTAGTATTATAGGGTCATAACTATCTGATTTATGCCCCACTCCAAACACACAGTCACTCTATGTAATGAACAAGAAATGCTCATATACAAGATTCTGTTCAAATTTGTGTTCATATTCATTGGAGTAGTATAATTGAATTATATATGTTGTCAGCTATTCTATTTTCTTGGGAAATTGATTCATCACACTTCATATCAATCTTGTCCTCATTTTAGGAATTGATGACCCTATAAGTATCTTGATCCAAACTATCCCAAATGTCAAAGAATATCTTCATTTTAGGTTCAATAATATAATTCAAGTTACCTCTTATATCAACAACCATCTCAAAGCAGGACGTCTCATAAGATGAGTTGAATATTTCAGGAGTGATAAGGCCTCTAACGAAATTCCCATATGTTTCCTCAATTGGAAAATGCATTGGCTCTGATATAAAAAAAAAATCACTGCCTGAATTTTTCTCATTTGCAACCATACATATCTCTCGGTTTACTTCCCTATCAAATAGAACCCTATCCATATGTGCTAAGACACTCACATATTCATTTTTTTATATGGATAGTCATAAATAACTAGGGCTTTATTTTATTGGTTACTGACATAACTCTCATCATTCTTAGCTTTATGCTTATGCTCAAGATGTTGAACATCTACATTCTTATCTTCAAATTCATCACCAACCACACCATCAACAATTTCCAGTTCTGATACAACCAAATTAAACTCCCAAAATTCTTTACATATATTTTGTTCATTTATTGGTAATGAAAAATCCTTGTGAGAAATGATGTTGTCACACCCTTCGGATATGAAGAATGCCTCTAGATTATCTTTATAAGAAGATTCACATTCCTCATAAGAGTAATCAAAATTCTCATTTTCATTATATGGGTTATCAATTTGTAAAGGTATACCAATAATACTTGTAGATCTACCAATGTTATCATCTATATCACTAGATAGATGTTCACCCTCTGGAACATCCCTATCAATTATTTGGATAGGTCCTTGATTCCTACCCATTATGTGACTATTACTATCCAAAATTCTTTTCATATATTGTGTTCATTTACTGGTAAGGAAAAATCCTTGTGAGAAATGATGTTGTCACACCCTTCAGATACGAAGAATGCCTCTAGATTATCTTCATAAGAAGATTCACATTCCTCATAAGAGTAATCAAAATTCTCATTTTCATTATCTGGGTTATCAATTTGTAAAGGTATACTAGTAGTACTTGTAGATCTACCAATGTTTTCATCTATATCACTAGATATATGTTCACCCTCTGGAACATCCCTATTAGTTATTTGGATAGGTCCTTGATTCCTACCCATTACGTGACTATTCTATCTTTCTGAGATTTCAAATTTTGTATTTAATCATACTTAGCTTCCTCGACAATTTTGATCCAACCAATTATTTGATCAAAATATCGAGGCTTCAATTCCTTGGGTAAAGTACTAAGACCTAACTCATAAATGTCAAAAAATAAGTCAATACATATTGAATCTTTCGGTCTCAAACCTTTAGGAATTTCTAACAAGGCATCCAAGAACCTTGCTAACAACTCAATGGTGATTCTCCCTCATGTATTTTCATGATAGATAGTTTAAAGAAGATCTAATCAAATTAAATTTTGTTGATATTCATCATGGATCCATCTATGGCCATCAAGCTGCCATGCTGAAGGATTTTTAGAAGCACCATCACCCTGATCATCTCTTTCATTCTTGTGAATTTCATTTATGTGATGTGCTTTAGGACAACTAACACTTGCAGCCACATATCCCTTCACCATTGAATATCTCATATTATTTTCAATATCCATTTCTATTTTATATGCATGTTGAAATGTTAAGGGCTCTTTATCTATTAATAGATAGCTCATCTTACTATCAAAGGCACCCAAATACACAATTAAACATTCTATATCATTGGGTTTCATATTTTCAAGAATATTTCTCAACGCCTTTGTAAATCTGAGGTTGAAGGCTGGAACCAGTTCCTCTTCATCCTTTTGGATTTCCCTAAAAAAATTCCTTAATGAATTGGGATTAATCCTTTCACCAAATTTTTCAATGAATTCCACCATTAACTCTCTCCATGAAGGGATGGAATATAATGGAAAATATGAAAACCAGTCTCTGACATCTCTTTTCAGAGTTTGAACAAATAATTTCATGAAAACATCTTCATGATCTATCTCATAATCCTCCATCAAATACGAAAACTCCTTCAAATGGTGAGAAGTTGATTCTTAGCTTTGACCTTTGAAATGTGGCAAACGTTCCCTAACTTTATTAAGAACATGATTTGGGAAACCTTGAATTCTATTGAAAGATAATAGCATATATCCTCCAATGGAAAATTTTCTTTGAGTGCATGACAGGGTTTGCATATTCCTCATGTTTACATTATGATCCCCACTGGTATGTACAAGTGGATGATACATTTTCTTACATCCCCTTACAAACTTTAAACATCTACCCTAGAGTTGATCACTGCCCTATTCTCTTGCTTTAAAATATTACAATGCACAATATCAAATACATCCTTGTTTACAATTTTCTCTAATGGGAAAATTTTAAGAACAAGCATGATTCTTCATAAAAACTTCAAATTACAACTTAGAAGTATGAAAATATTATTATTACCATTCCCTTTCTTAGTGCTTAACTCACTTAATAGGGAATCCACATTCTTTCAAACTATTACATATAATTCTCATAATAAGTTTATACTATGAAAATCCAAATATGGGAAATACCTAGACATGTTGTAGCTGACTGGAAAACTTTGTAGATCCAAGACCTTCACATCCTATTCATCAGGTTTTGTGTAGATTCATTGATTCTATTCATACAGGACCAAGCCTCAAGCAATTATGAAGCTTCTTCAAACATTAATTTCATTTTGGGTCTCTTTGATCAACACAAGATATACAAATATATCTTATCCTTTCTTAGTACCTTTTCCTTACACCTCAAATTTTTCACACTAGTGCAAAGATATTGGAGTCGCCACCCATAGTTAGTGAGTGTGAAAATATTTTGGAGTTATAGTTGATCTCCAAAAGGATTTGTAGTTTCATAATAACATAGCAAATTCATGAAACTTTCCTGTGATTCAACTTGCTGATATCACAACTATAGAACTCGAAGGATAAAATACTTTAGCAAAAAAATTACTCTTCATACTTGAAATCTCTAGTTACAAATAATAATCCAATATTTTAATGACTCTTTGATTAAAAAAATCCACAATCAAATTTTTGAGTACGTTCCCAGTAGTTGCCATTTTTGTTGGTTACTTTTTATGGGAACCAAACTTAATCTCACCACTTACCTATGAATCTACTAGAATTCAATGGTTAGTAAGGATGAGGATTGGACAACACTTAAGTAAAGGTTTTGAGCCCCTTACTTCTTCACTTTGGGCACTGTGAAACCCAAGACGGTGATCCCCAACAATGTGTTCGTTATAATATCCTTATGCAATTTTATATCACAAACATTGCAACAAACATCTAGATGATCCTCACACAAATTCTCAATAAGTGACTATATCAAAGAAGTTGGTTGCTTCTCAAGTATAATGCACACTTAGAGCATGAGGATGACAAAACCTCACAAATTTGTAACCCTGTTATAGAATTTGATTTGATGAATGGGTAATGACTAAGTAAATCAACACAACATAATATAATCATTTATCCTAGTCCAATGCCTAATCCTCATAATAGAGTCAATATTAGTATAAACACAACATGGAAATAATTTCCAAACTAGACAATATAAGAAGCTCTAAAATGTTGTATTATAGTATTTCATCATGGTGTTCTAACTCTTACTTCTTATTAGCATCCTATTATTAAGTTCAATACAAATTTATAGCTATATTCAAGTATCTACATTAATTCCTTTAATTAACACACAAGAATAAAGCCATACAATCATTTGAGATCGATAGAGATAAATAAGATAACATTGATTATATTATTTATAACTTGTGGAACTAGTACATAGGAGAAGAAAATGGTGTTGAACTTATCATATTACTCTTTTGTATTGCCAATATTACCATTGATATTACATATGAATATTGAAAGACCATAACCTAAGATAAATTGCTAGACTAACCAATAACTCCCTTTTTTATCCCTGTGTGTCTAGAAACCCCAATATATCACTACCCAACCTCTTCACTTCAAGCCCTGGAAACCAATTTATAAAGACATGGGTGCAAACAAGCAACAAGCTGAAATGCAATTAGGTTTTCATTTGAGGGAAAATTTCACCAAAATTTTAAAGATATTCTCTAGAAAGTTATACGCAATCATTTCAGAAGCCAAAAATAACAAACTCCTTGCAGTCGATTGAAGGAGACAAGACAACCCTCCAAAAGGCATCATTTGTTGATCCAGCATCGCCGAAAACTTGTGTCCACGTAGACCAAAGAATATTCTCCAATAGTAATGAAGGCAAAAACTTACATACTTCTTGGAAAAATCATATCCACCATTAAGAATATGGATTCCAACACTTATCCATCACAGAAGCCCAAAATACATCCACATCAACACCGAAGACAAAAACTGAGACACATGTTGAACAAGACGATCCTGATGTAGTGGCAATGGTCTCATCAAAAGAAAAAATAGAGCTGAGATGCTACTCTAATTTGTAAGCATCAGAGTATGTTCACCCTCTTTGTTCTCATGTTTTGAAAATAGAGGAGAAACTACTCCTCCCTTGTCAAAATCCTCATATGTTACCAAAGAAAGCAGATAGTGGCTATACTCTGGGTCAGTTTCTCCTCCATCGCCTGAAGTGCTATTGGAAATCTCAATTGGAGAGTCATGCCTCCCCATATAAGACTTGTGATACTTGTTTCTTTTCTTTACCTTCTTCTTAGGCTTAACCAACTCCTTCCCTTTAACTTTGATCAATTCTTCAGAAATAATTCGGCTTTGTAGATTGTAGTTGAACACAATGCCACCCTTCTTGTTGTTTCCATGGGCCTTATTCCTACCCTTTGGTGGTGTGGAAGCCCTGGGTGTCTCATGTCTAGTAACAAAAATGCCTTCTTGAAATTCAAACACACTAAGTCTTATTGACCTCCTAATGAAAAGACAAGACAAAGCCAACAACCAACTAATGAAAAGACACACCTTCCAAAAACCCATAACCAGAATAGAAAACCCTCGATACTAAGCAAATTCAAGAAGACCTAGAGAATGAAATTATCACACCAAGAAATACATGATGCATAATAGAGCTCACATGAAAACCAACTTACCAAGGATAAACACTTGAATACTTCTGCAATTGAAGATAAAAATACTCACATGCCACCTCATTCTGGCTTACACTTCATAATTCATGAATGTTGCAAAGGGTGAAATAAATCAGGAAGCAATCTACATTAAGTACAAAAATTAGGAGCATCTTTGAATCTAGGTCGTCGATCCTTTCAGATTTAAAACATCATCAATGGTGATCTTCAAGCATTGTTTTTGGCTCTTACAACTTGTGCCACAAAATCGGTGATAGTACCACAAAAATTTGCCACATTTTACTTTTAACTTCATTATTCACCTCTAATCTGACAATTACCATGCATCACCACATTGGTCTATGCTCATTATTTCATATCGGTGAAGTACAAAGAGCTAGAAAAAGATTGAGAAAACGTTCAACATTCCATCACCCATCACGGATGAGCCCCAACCCTCTGGGGTTCAATTATCGACAAGAGAAATGACATGATGGAATTACAACTGTTGGATTATTGTCCCTTGTAGAGATCCTCATCTCACATCACGCATCACTAATACACTTTACCTTCCTCTTAGTTCTAATAGCAATGTGATAATTCACATGATAAGATCTCATCTGTCAGATCAAAGATCTGTCTTTGATCATGTTCCCCTTCTCCATTGTGCATCGTTGGTTCAAGCTTCATTCTTCAAATCACATCAATGATGGGCAGTAAGGTGATGGAGCAATATTAAGACACATGCACATGTGTGAAAATCAAAGACATGAGATACATCTCTCACAAGAGCAACTTAGATCAGTGAAAGATAGCTTTAACAAAAGACTTCATCACTCATCACCCATTTGAAACTCAAATCTTAAAATGGATCCATGATGAGTGATAGGATAAAATACAGGGTGATCCCACAATACTGGTTTACAATTTTTGGCCAAACTAGACACTAAACTGATTTTTTCTAACTAAATCTTCACTTTCGGGCACCTATGATGGCTAAACCATGAGGAATTTGAAGATGATGCAAACTAGTGATTTGTGACATTTTTTCTGTAGATTCTAAATTTATTTTTTTC
This sequence comes from Sequoiadendron giganteum, assembly GCA_007115665.2. Classification (NCBI taxonomy): domain Eukaryota; kingdom Viridiplantae; phylum Streptophyta; class Pinopsida; order Cupressales; family Cupressaceae; genus Sequoiadendron; species Sequoiadendron giganteum. The sequence continues at coordinate 359,676,454 of CM021100.1, forward strand.
AAAAATTTTGGAATCAAATTTCATTTCTTTTTTCATCTCCTTTGGAAACTAGTTTTTTTTAGTAAACATCATTTTTAAGGAGTGATGCTCATCGTATACAACATAATTTTTTTTCCATGAAGGATAAAATTCTAATTTTTTCAAATTTAGATTTTTAACTATGATATCTAGCACTTTCATTTGGTTTCATAGTGTTTTATTGAATATTTTTTTCTTAATCAAGTTTCAAAGTCAAACGAATTACAATTTAGACATAGGCAGATTGTATACAACATAACTTTTTTTGTATGTATCGAAATTCAATTTTTTTGTTGGATCAAGGATTTAAATATCTAGTGCATTGATATTTTTCAAAATTTATTTTTGATAATCTGCTATTTTTTCACATGTGCATAACATGGAGCTTGATTTCAATGAAAAACCTACATTCACAAGAAATAAAAAAAAATATAATAATAAAATAAAATTTATTTATTAAAATTATACTTTTTTGGAAGCTTATAATAAGGACTACATACAAAAAATAAAATTTAAATGAATTCATTTGATCTCCCAAAAGGTAAATCAAAAGTGGCTTTTTATCATCATTTTGATAGGTGTAAAGGAGACTCCATTATCGGTATGGTTAAAAACTAGCGGGGTTCTATCCAAGTGGGTTTGATCTAAGGTGGTTTGATCAAACCCTCTTCAATTGGAACCCTTCAAATGGGACTTTTTGAGGCTTAAATCATTATATTTTCTAAATATGTGTGTTTTTAGGAAAAAATCAGAATCTCCCAAAAATTGTAAACCAACATTTTGGGATCACCCTACAGAGAGCACCAAAGGCCATTGCGTATCGCTAATCCACACTACAAAAAACATGAGAAATTAGCGATATAAGAGATACCGGCGATAAAATATATAGAACAAGTCCATTATGCATCACTAATACAACTTTGAACATTCAAACCAAATTTGTGATGCACAAATTCAAAGAAACATCACTCATCGCTCATCACTCATTTGAATTCATATTTCAAAAGCTATCAACGATGAGCGATAAAAGAGACGGTGAATGGGACCTTAAGTGAAGAATTTAGCACATTCCTATAAGTTGTTTTGAAAAGGGGAACCTCCTACCTGATGATGAACAAAAGGCCTCAATGAACATATAAAACATATTTTTAAAGGATGTAAAGGCCAAACAAGGTCAATCACTTAACCTTGTAAAATAAAAGAATTTCAGACCTAGGCACACGGGGTCAGTAAATTTAGGAGCTCAAATGACATAAGATGTTTTAATATGACTTTGGATAGGAAATAGGAGGTCAATGATAGAACATAACATCAACCTAACCAAAGACTTGGGGTTTTAAAATAGAGCAAAAAAATTCCAATGGCAAGAGCCATAAGCAAAACCCCAAGTTTATGCACATTAAAATGGCCAAATTTTGCAGAGTTATAAAAAATGGAACCAAAATTCAGGGGTTCCATCACAACATAGATTTTCTACACCATATTATCCTCAATCTAATGGCCAATCAGAAGTGTCTAATAAAATTCTTGAGCTCATTCTTCATACAACAATGAATAAAAATCCAGTAAGGATTGACACATTCAATTGACATACTATTTGTGGGCCTATCACATGAGTGTTTGTATAATGACAAGAACAATGCCTTACAACCTCGTATAGGGCACCAAATCTATCATGCCTTTGGATTTGGAAATTCCATCTTTGTGAGTTTCCCCTAAGGGGTTAATTGATGATGAGACTTACTAATCTAATCATTTGCATCATCTCGAGATGCTTGATGAGAGCAAATTATAGGCCCTTGACCATCTTAATGCTTATCAATGATCATTATCTAAACAATATAACCAAGGTGTTCTTCCTAGGACTTTCAAGGTAGGTGACTTGGTTATATATGATAATTAGAGAAATGTAAATGTGCTACCTATCCAAAAGGGGAAGTTCAGTCCTAATTGGTTAGGCCCTTATATTTTCATCTTTGTGTATGGTTCTAGTGCATATGGATTGTCATCTATGGATGGGACACCTCTAAAAGAACCTATTAATGCAATGCACCTTCGTTGATACTATGTATAGTTTCTATGTGTCACATGTGTAATGTTCACTCCTCAAGGTTGCAACATTGCACATTTTGACATTCCTCCATTAACACATTATGAAAAAAATGGTTTTATGATGTTACCATGTGTGTGTGTGAGAGACATACATATGTGTGTTTTTACTATGCTATGTATCCATGCATTACATTACATCTTTTGGTTAAAGGAAATTAGATCATCATTGTTTTTTTTATTACTCAGGGTATCCTTGTGACCTAGCCCCATGACCCCATTGAAGGACTGGTGGGCGAGCTAGGGTGAGACTAATCCTTGGGGATGTGTGCAGCCACTTGCAAGCCACATGCATCAAGTGAGCTCAGGCCTCCAAGTTGAACACAAGACCTTGGGGAGAAAACCCAATACTTAAGCCAACTTGGTTACTCGTGGAGGTTGATCATCATTGTATTTAATCAACATTCATCCATGTGTGTTTATTAAATCATGATGGTATCTAATCTAAACATCCATCCATAGTCATACATGAAATTAAAAATCATACACATAAAGTAAAGAACACCATGATATCGAAATCAATATCTCATGTATATATAAATACCAATGTCATGTACATGTAGTATGCTAGTGTCATCAAAAAATAAGTGGTTGTTGTATATGTGTACTAAATGCCTACACATTAGAAATGGTCTAAAAAATATATATAACATCATTACAAAAATGACATACAAAATGGCTATCTAAGCCCTATACATCTGGCTCCCTAAGCCCTCTAGCTTTTGTGGTTGTGGTTGTGGCTATGGCTAGGGATGCACACTAGACATAAAGTGAGCCCTCTTCAACTAGGAAACAAAAAGTATCACACAAAATTGTTTGATCTCCCCGTCAAGGGAGGCCATACAAATCTCTATCACCCTAAGCACATATTGGAGCTATTGATCCCCTACTGGCTATCGTATGAGGTCATCGATTTGGATCTAAAGGGCATCACATTCTTTCTCGAAATTCTCTGCTCTTGTCACAATCATATCTTGATTGGCTAGGGCAACCCACAGCTAAAATAACACCTGATCCCTCTATCCTCAGGTGGTAGTGGCATTATTTTTCATTTGTACAACATCCACCTATTCCTCCTTGTACATCATCCTCAGACACATGACCAACTTGAAGAGTTGGGCATCTTGACCTACTAAAACTAGTTGGTAAGCATCAAGGATTTGACCCTGGACTGGAATGATCAGGACCACCTGTTGTTGGCAACACAAGGGCAGACATCTGAGATGGGGGGGTGAATCAGTTGTCACATAATTTCAAACTTATTAAACTTATTAACCCTTATTCTTGGATCAGATTAATAACCATGAAAGCATAAATCAACAACACATCAGAAAAACACATAACACCGAGATTTTTGTGTGGAAACCCTGTTAGGGGAAAAACCACGATGGAGGTTAATCTACAAGTTTATACTATGTTAGAAGTATAAGAAGAATAAATGAGGAATGCAAATGAATTAAGGCACATTGCCTAGAGCTCATTGCTCAAATACAAAGGAAGAGTCATTGTCTTACATAAACATTCAGATTAAATCCATCTGAATATTTTGAACTCAGAAAGTAGCATTTGCTAATGCCTGATTATAGTTTTGGTTAAGAACATGAACACTTCTTCACTCTTCTTCAATCTTCTTCACACTCTTCTCTTCCTTCAAAATATTTAGAACATTATTCACATTGACACACTTGCTCGCTCACTTAATATGAAATAAAAAATATCTTATATATTTGCAACAAGAAATTACATCGCTTCATGTTGGCTTCAACAAAATAATAAGATAAATACAAACTATCGGCCCAAAACAATATATACTATTAATGAAAATCAACCAAAGTCATGCACAAAATTGTGAAGACTCAAAACAACATCCTTGAACACAAAACACCTTCAAACATTATTCCTTGAAGATCCACAACACACTTGGATCACCCTATCGGCCATGAACATGAAAAAACATGAACACGCAAGAGAAAATATTTAATCACGAGCACACCGATCAATGCGGACATGCAACACAGATAGAGAACAATCTAGAAACATCAATAAGTACCACAAGAGCATACACAACAACTCATATTACAAGAATCATATTATCTTCTTCCAGGAACACTAACTACAGTAAGAGAACAATTGTCGAAACATAGAAACTCATAACTTGCTCAAATCTTTATACGCACCTCTAAAAATTTTGATGAATAAAATAAATAGGCTCAATAACAAACCCTTTAATCTACAATTTCTAATTACTAAAATACTGAATTTTCCATCATACTGAACTTCACTGCTTCACCGACAACCTACAACTTATTTTATTACAATTTTCTCAATATCCTCGACATATACAATCTTAAAGACATTAATGCTAATAGTGTTGACATCAATTACAACAAAATATCAAAAAAACAAGAACAATGTCCAACAATCTCCCCCTTTGGCATTGATGGAAACACATGATGTGAAAAACACCACCAACACAACTAACTCCAGCGCTTACTCCCCCTTAGGTTCTGACTCTTTTCTCATGACTTCTTCTCCTCAGATAATTCTTAATTTTTCACATGGTTCTTCTCCCCCTTTGAAATAAATGGTAAAGGTACACAAAAGCTCTAGACCACATATCTGAAACATTTGACTACTCACCCTGAGTAGCTGCCACCACAACATCAATCTAAATCATGATATGACTGTGAATGCACTGACTGCTGCAATGTCTTGCATCTTAGTTTTGATTAGGAGGGAAAATCACCCCTAACTTCCCTTTGAGATAATCAAAAGTATCCTTAGGCAACAACTTGGTGAAGATGTCTACAATTTTTTCCTTAGTAGGCAAATCTCCAATCTAATTTCCTTTTCACTCACCTTGTCCCTCAATAAGTGAAACTTGATATATATATGTTTGGCTTTTGAATGCAACACCAGATTCTTATAAATGTTAATTGAATTTGAATTATCACAGAATATAGCAATAGGTTCATCATACACAACTCTGATATCTTTCAACATCTACTTCATCCAAACTACTTGAGTATAATTATTAGCAGAAGTAATGTATTTTTCCTCCATAATAGATAAGGAAATGGCATTCTACTTTTTACTTAACCATGTGTATCAATGTGAATTTTCACCCCTAACACAAACCCCCTTTTTCCACTTGACGCTTTAGAAAATAAAAAGCAGAGGTTTAATTCCACTTAAGCCCGTTGCTTGCATTCCACTTGGCACTTGTTTTGTGTGTCAGTGGGATCTTTCTTGTCGGGGATGCCCACGCAACACACAAATGTCTGTGTGGCACGTTTACATCCATGGCAGATTCTTGCGGCTGGAGACTACAAAGACATTACATTTTCAATTGGAAGTCGAAGAGTAATGTCCCTCTTCGGCTGGCCAACCCAAATATGGTTTTTTTTCATCCATCTCTTTATAATCTTCACCCTCCCATCCATAGCACTCTTCAGCATAATTTTGAGAGAAGTTTTGAGAGATCTTGAGTTCATTGTTTCAAATTCTCTCCACTCTTCCAACACCCATTTAAGCTTTGTAGCAGCATTCTTTCACTCCAACAGGGAAAGCATAGGGAAAACACCATGTCAACAGAGGCTTGAGTCCCTCTCGTTCACTCCTCCATGAGCCTTGAGTGCTTTGGATGGAGGTGGTAAGCTCCTCTAATATTTCCTCTTGCTTTTGATTGAGTAAACACATACTTCTTGTTGTGTTTTGTGTTTACGTAGCTTGTAGTTTCTTATCTTTATCATTTATCTCTATTATTCCAAACTTGGTTGTCTATGGAGGTGGAAACACCAAGATGGGGGTATGACTGAGGTAGGCAACTATACAGCCCCAAAAATTTCTCCCTTTATTGTGGGTAGGTGGAGAGAGATTGGAGCAAGCTGGTGAGGAGAGCATTTTATGAGATCATCTTCATCACCTTGGTGGTAATACATTTCTTTTATTGTATTTGTATCTTCATTTCTCTTTTCTTAATCTCACTCTATCACTCTAAAGACCTCTAGAATAGGCTGATAGTCTCCCTTCCTGAGTTAGAGTCTTGTCTTTTCGGTTCTCTGGTCGTATGGACACCAACGCACTTGTGAGATGCTAGTGTGTCACAATGCCATCCTGGAACTATGATTCCATCCTCGGACAAAGAGTTGCCTGAGGCATGAATCTAACTCTAAAGGCCGACTCACATGGACTCCTTCCAACATTCGGGATTACAGAGTGATCGAAGGATGCATAATCCTCATCATTCTCATCCTCTTCATCTTAACTATCCCTTAAGTTGAGGTAAGTTAGGGCAGCCTTTCCACTCTTGGCCTTTTGTGGCCTGGGGCCTTGCACTGGGTGGTCCCCCTACCTTACAATTTGGTGAACCTGAGGTGAACCATTTTGGTTTCGTTCTGCGATACTGAAAGTTACTTTCCTTGTATCCTAGGAGTGTTGTAGGTGTGAGTTTTGTGAGGCTCTCACCTCACAACCCAACTTGTGATGCCTAGTAGGCATAGTTGGAACTTTCCAAAGTATTCCATAACAAAACCTTAATTGGCTCACTACCTTACCTCGTAAACTTGAGGAATCTCTATAGAAGTACCATCTGATGTGCATGATGGCCTCTTTCCTTAATCAACCTATTCCCTTTGCACAGAATGTGAGCAGTGGTATGAGCATAACCTTTACTTCATAGGACTTTCTGATGGGATTTATTAGAGATCCATCTCCTCTCTACATTCCTAATAGGATAAATGGGAACACTGTAGTAGGCATTCTCATTGACCTGACATCACAAGTGAATATTATAACTGTGGAGATCATGTTGATTAACTTCCTACAAAAGGATGGATATGATGCACCTAAAGGTACTGTCCGCACACACGATAAATTTTTTTACCTCCTATAGGGAGTATTGTCCTATCGGCCCTCATTGGGCCTAAATCTGTAAGCCTTAAGTTTGACATTATCTTAGGGTCTGAACTCTTCAGAGTAAAGTTAGGTAACCCCTGGCTAGTAGCTATGAATGCAGTTCCCTTAGTCATACACAAATTTTTGAAGTTTCTTCATGGAGGTTTGGTACATGTTTTCCATGACACAGGATATCAAACACCTGTTGCATGTGGTAGCTATACCTTGGATTAGTTTTGGCCTCCCTCTCTTGGTCCTCTCCCACCTAGGAAGGACGTCCTACACCGCACATACCAAAACTACAACAAGGGGTGCACTAGGCCAAAAGTGAGATACTCTCCTTCGCCTTATGTTATCTCGCATGGAGCTTGCTTAAAGGCTGATAGTGATGTCCCTAAGGCATGTAGAAGAGAAGAAAAGAAGAAGTCTCAAGATTCTCTTTTTTCCTCTTTCACAGTTCAGCTTGAGGCTTCTCTCGTCTTTTCATAGTACCATTTGCTTTTGTCTCACATTTACAAGAGAATCCCATGGTGCCCACTTGGTGAAAGGCCAAGTGTCCTACATTTGAGATTCCTATCTTATCGACGGAGCCTAGGCCCATTTGGTATGGAAGACAGAAGGTCCCCATGGGGAGTCCTCTCTGTCTTGGCCTCTGTTGCCTCCTATTATTCATGTTCCTAAAATAGTAAATAGGAAGAGACATGTTGCTAAGGCATTAGAGTCAACTCCTCCTATCGCTTTTGAGCCTGACCCTCCTTCTCCCATTCAGGAGTCTACCCTTTTGCTACAGACAGTCATGGAGGACACTCCCATGGCTGAGCAGGATCGTTTTGTCCCTTCCCAAGTTCCAACTTCCAGTGCAAAGAACTGTAGAAACTACCTTGCATGTGAGAATAAGCATCAATGAAAGGCTCTCCTAGCCGAGCAATCCTCCTTGCAAAAGGAGGAAGAGAAGATCGCATCTCCTACTGTGTCCTCCTCTTTCCCTCCTTCTATCCCTGAATCTCTTCCAGCTCCCATTGTGAGTGTACATGTACTCGAAAGGGTGCAAGTGTTCATCACTCCTTCAGTGGATCCACCCTTGTTGACTTCTATCTTAGATGTCTTGCCTTTCCTAAAGCCCATGGACATGGTTAATACTTCAGTTGTGTTCATTGCAGCTCTTTCCTCTTCTTGCTTGACACTCCTTGTTTCATCCATGGGGTTTTCACTTCCCCCGATGAAGAAGAAGGTAGAGCTTGGCCCCTCTAGCAATGGAGGACGTAAGAAGATCCCACCTTCTCCAAAAGGTGGCCCCAAGCTAACTTGTTCTATATTAGTAACGAAACCGATCCTAGCCTCCCTCGAGTTTGTCACTACTCCTGAGTCTCTCAGTGAGCCTAGTAGTGAACCTCGGGTGCAAAATCTTCAGTCCATCAAGGTGAATCATGGCACTCCTATCAAGTGCATGTTTAACTTGGTGGGTGAAGTCCTAACCCTTTCAGTGATCTTCACTAGGTTGTTGACCCTGGATCCACAAGAGCTAAGTGACATAGACCTTATAGGTCCCTCTGCTTTGGCCCTTGTTTCAGGGGGATCAGAAGCTCCTCCCCTTAACATTATGTTATTGCAGGCTCGTCTTCCTTCCTTTGATGATCTAGACTGGGAAGCTAATGACCTCTTGGTCGACTAGTGCTAGGGGGAGACCCTATTCTTGATCTTTAGAATAGATGTGTGGGTGTTGTGATATGTTCCCCTGTGATCATGTTATATGCACTTGGATGACCCTCGTCACCCCTGTTGGTGCGTGGATACAGGCATGGTGTTTGTGTTGTAAACCTTCCTCTATATGTGGCATCATTCTTCAATGTTTTCAATTGACTTTTCATAAATTGGGGATGATGCAAAGCATCGGGAGCATTTAGGCCTCCTTCCATGTTGACCCAATTTTTATTTTACTTTGTCTTTCATACATTCTTCCTGATCTAGTTGGGGATTGATGATCTTTCACCTCTTACTGCGATTACCTACATATATATAAATAAAGGTAGATCTAACCCCACATAACCAAATTCCCATGTGTCCTCTATGCATGATCTATTTTCTTTACTTTTCACTTTATCTTTCTCTCATCTTTGCTTGAGTTGTCCCTTTCATGTGTGACAATAACTCTTCTACATTACTTGGTCTTTAGAAAATGCATTCATTACCAAAAAAATATTTTCTTGAAGACCCTTCACACACTTCCTTGTTAGAATTGCATTCTCAACTTGAAACCCTAACGAAACATGTTTCCTTCATCATGGGTTCATAAAGAAAGGACTTGGAAATCCTCCTTTGAAGCAGGAACGGTCTTAGTCTTCCCCTCGCATGAGTGCTCCTCCTTCCTTTCAAAATCCTTGATGAAGTGAACATATTTCAAAAGGATTCATTGATGATGAATTGATTTGAGAAGGAATACATTAAGAGTTTTAAACAGTGTGTCCCTTGAGTGGACCCCTTAAAAAACTCTCAGTGATTTCTATGGCATCTAGCTTGGGGGCAGCCCGACATACCTTAATTTTCAAAGAGTGTGTCCCTTGAGTGGACCCTCCTTCTTTTAGAAGGGTTCTCGAGGGAGCCCTTTGAAATTCTTACAACTTAGCGAAGGTTTGTGTGACTATCCATTCACTAGCCTGTCGGGTCACTTTTTGATGTGTTCTAACTGTGGATAAACATGTCACCATCTCTGACTCTATGGAGTCCCCTTTTCTCGGTCTCCCTCATGTGAGATTTCTTGGGGGATACCTTCCTTGCAGGTCTACAGGTCTATAAAATGCTTTTCTTGGTTTCCTTCATGTGAGATTTTTTGAAGGATACCACCCTTGTAGGACTATGAGCCTATAACATACTTTTTTACTTCATCTTTCTAGTTCCACGAAGATATGAAGCCCTCTCCTACACTTACGCATTTGCTAGACTGTGCTCTACTTCCTTGTCAGTTCAAGTATACATCTCTTACTCTGTTACTTCTTTACTACTCTACTTTACCGAAGCACTCATCAGTACTCATGCTCGCTAAAGTGGGGGGAAAGTTTATCAACATGAATTTCCACCGCTAACGCAAATCCCCTTTTTCCACTTAAAGCTTTAGAAAATTAAAAGCATCGGTTTAATTCCACTTAAGCCCGCTACTTGCATTCCACTTGGTGCCTATTTCATGTGTCGGTGGGGGCATTTCTATTGGGGATGCCCATGCAGCACGCCGACTTTTGTGCAATGGGCTTACGTCCCTAGCAGATTCCTGCGACTGGAGACTGCAGAGGCATTACATTTTTTATTGGAATTCAAAGAGTAACATCCCTCTTCGGCTAGCCGACCTGGATATGGTCATTTTCCATCCATCTCTTCATAACCTTCACTCTTCCATCCATAGCACTCTTCAATAGAATTTTGAGAGAAGGTTTGAGAGATCTTGAGTTCATAGTTTCATATTTTCTCCACTCTTTCAACACCCATTCAAGATTTGTAGAAGCATTCTTTCACTCCATTGCAGCAATCCACTACACCATCACTCTAACAGAGCAATCATAGGATAGACACCATGGCAATAGAGGCTTGAGTCCCTCTTATTCACTCCTCCATGAGCCTTGAGTGCTTTGGATGGAGGTAGTAAGTTCCTTTAATCTCTCTTCTTCCTTTCGATTGAATAAACACATACTACTTGTTTTGTTTTGTGTTTACGTAGCTTGTAGTTTCTTTTCTTTATCATTTATATCTACTATTCTAAACTTGGTTGTCTATGGAGGTGGAAACACCAAGACGGGGGTCTGACTAAGGTAGGCCCCTATACAACCCCAACAATTTCTCCCTTTATTGTGTGTAGGTGGAGAGAGATTGGATCAAGCTGACGAGGAGAGCATTGTACGAGATCATCTTTTTCACCTTGGTGGTAATACATTTCTTTTATCATATTCTTATCTAGATTTGTCTTTTCTTAATCCCACTCTATCACTCAAACACCTCTAGATTAGGCTGATAGTCTCCCTTCTTGAGTTAGAGTCTTGTCTTTTCAGTTCTCTGGTCATACAGACTCCAACACACATGTGAGATGCTAGCACACCGCACTGTCATCTTGGAATTGTGCTTACATCCTCAGATAGAGATCTACCTGAGGCACAAATTTGACTCTAAAGGCCAACTCACCTAGTCTCCTTCCAACATTCAGGATTGCAGAGTGATCAAAGGACTCATAATCCTCATCATTCTCATCCTCTTCATCCTAACTATCCCTTAGTCTGAGGTAAGTTAGGGCAGCCTTTCCACTCTTGGTCTTTTGTGACCTGGGGCCTTGCACTAGGTGGTCCCCCTACCTTACACCATGAAATCAACTTCTTTCCCAAGAAAAATGCACCACCACTAGTGCTTTTTATGTCATTCACATCTCTTGCCAAATCAACATCACTAAAGGAATTCAAAGTCAGATCATCATCTTTAGGATACCATAGACCAAAATCAACTGTTCCCTTCAAGTATCTGAAAATTCTCTTCACAGTAGTCACATGAGATTCCTTAGGATCGGTTTGAAATATTGCAACAATACATACAACACTCATGATATCAGGTCTAGTTTGAGTCAAATAAAGTAATCCACCAATCAGTGATCTGTATCTAGTCTTATTTTCCTTCTGATAATCATCATCTATTGTCAATTTACATCCGATCACCATAGGTGTACCGAGCAGTTTTGAATCTTCCATACCAAATTTCATTAGCAGTTCTCTCACATACTTGGACTAAGATATAGAAATCCCTTTATCTAACTGAGTAATTTGCAATCCAAAAAATAACTTCATCTCTCCAATCATTGACATCTCAAACTCATTATGTATCTCATTAGCAAACTTCATGGACAAACCTTCATCTCCTCCAAAAATGATATCATCAAAAGAGACTTCCATAATCAAATTTTTATCATCATAAATCTTGAAATATAGATTACTATCAACAATACCTTTGTTAAATCCAAGCTTCAACAAATATTTGTCCAATCTAGCATACCACGCTCTAGAAACTTTCTTGAGTCCATACAATGCTTTCTTCAACTGACAAACCATATCTCCCTGATCATTCAATTGAAATCCATCAGGTTGCTCACCATATACGATATTGGGAGTCAAGGTATCCATTTTATTGAATTTGTTTGGGACACAATCAGATATTAGCCATTAATTTTGTGATATTATAGGGTAAAATTATCATAGTTTTGAAATGTTGACTTGGCATCCATTTGATATATCTTGTAGTTTTTGTAAGAAGCATAAGCAAGAAACAGTCTCATAGCTTCAATTCTAGCAACAGGAGAAAAAGTTTCTTCAAAGTCAATTCCTTCCATTTGTTAATATCCTTTGCACACTAGTTTTTCTTTGTTTGTGATCACTTCACCTTGCTCATTCAATTTATTTTGAAAGACCCATTTAGTTCCAATTACATTTTTTTCCTTAGGTCTAGGAACAAGAATCCATGTATCATTCTTCTCAATTTATTGTAACTCCTCTTTCATTGATTCAATCCAATGTTCATCTTTGCATGCTTCATTAACATTAGTAGGCCCAGTCTTTAAAATCAAACAATAATCTTCAACAATTCTTCTCCTAGCCTAGACACCTTTGTTCTTATCACTTATAATCTTTTTTTCTGAATGATTTAATCTCACATACCTTGGAGTTTTAGGATTTTCTTGAACTTCAAGCTCTTGTGATCTCTCTTCTACACTTTCACTAGTTTCTCCTTTCTCTTGATCTCTTGATTTACCAAATCAATTTGAACTTGATTCTGAGTCACTGAATTGAAATTTTGATCATCTGAATCATATCCATAGATTTTGGATGGTTCATCAACCTTAACATTTTCACTTTCAACCATTCTCTTCAATCTCTTGTTGTAGCACCAGTAGGCTTTACTTTTAGTAGAATAACCAAGAAATATTCCTTCATCACTCCTAGCATCAAACTTTCCTATATCTTCATCTCTTCTGATATAGCATTTAGTCCCAAAGATTTTAAAATATCTAACAGTAGGCTTATGACTAGTCCATAGCTCAAAAGGAGTCTTTCCAGTATCACCTTTGATTTGTACCTAGTTGAGGATATAAATAGCAGTCCTCACAGCTTCTCTCCAGTAGATATGAGTGACATTTTCTTCCAGCATCATAGTCCTAGCAATGTCTAGAACTGTCTTGTTCTTCCTTTCCACAACTCCATTTTGTTGAGGGGTCCATGGACCAGATAATTGTCTCTTTATCCCAAGCACTTCACAAAAATAACTAAACTCACAAAAAGTAAATTCACCACCTCTATCTAATCTCGAAAACTTAATCTTTAGACCTATCTCAATCTCAACCTTAGCTTTATAAATTTTGAATTTCTCTAGAGCTTCATATTTCTCCCTTAAGAAAGAAACCCACATCAATCTTGAATAATCATCAATAAGTAACATGAAATACGCATCTCCTTGTAAACTTTTGATTCTAGCAAGACCACATAGATCAGTATGCACAAGCTCCAAAACTCCATTTGAACAATGTTGTTTTCTTTTAAAATAGACTCTAGTTTGCTTCCCCAACTGACATTCCTTGCATATGGCATCAGTAGGATTTACCAACTTAGGAAGGTCTCTCACTACCTGAGTAGAACTTATTTTGATAATATTGTTAAATTTTACATGACACATTCTCCTATGCCACAACTAACTTTCATCAACTTGAGCAATCAAACAACTTTTACTAGTAGCATTTAGGTTAAAAATGTTACCTTTTGTTTTTGTACCTGAGGCAATCACATTTCTAGAACTTCCCAATATTCTACACTTTTTATCCTTGAATTGAAGATTGTATCCCTTATCAACCATTTGTGTGAAACTTAAAATATTATTCTTCAAACCTTCCACATAAAGAAAATCATCAGTATTATGCTTACCATCAAAATAAATGCATCCTCTACCATGAATTATACCACCATTGTTATCACCAAATCGTACAACACCACCATCATATTTTTCTAGGCTTACAAATTTACTTTTATCACCTGTCATGTGATGATATCATCCACTATCAATTAACCATTTTTCCTTCTCTTCAACTCAAGCAGCTAGGGCTATATCCACATTTGTACAACTAGTAGATTCAGTAGACACAAGATTATTTTCCTTGATAGCAATAAACACAAACTCATCTTCACTTCCATTCCCTTTATCAGATTCATCATCTTTCACACCATCATCAGCAACATAATAACACTTCTCTTGAAATTTAGGCTTGTAAGGTCTTGGCTTAGGAACTCTTTCCGAACACCTTGATTCAAAATGACCTATCTTATTGCAAGAAAAACATTTTATATGAAATTTCCCTTTATACATACCTTCTTCTTTGGCTTCTCTTTTGACAATCCATGCTTCAAGCTCATTCAGTTCTCTTTCTTCTTCTTCAATCTATCTCATTTCTTCCTCATACCTGAATACCTTTCTAGAAGAACATTCACCTGGATCATATCTTGGCTTATATCTTCCAGAGGTAGTAGCTTTAAATGCAGATTCTATCTTAGGAAGGGCATCACAAAATTCACTCAACTCAAAATAAGTAAGTTTACCAATCAACATGTCTCTGGTTACATTTGTCACAGTCTTGAGCTCATCAATGATTCATCCAACTATCCACCAGCACATCTGATACCACACACAAGTACATTCACTCTTTTCAAGAAATCAGTAATATTCTCATCATTACCCATTTTCAAAATTTCATATTTCCCTTTCAAACTTTGTAGCTTAGCAATCTTCACATTAGAATCACCTTCATACAAAGTTTCCAAATTTTTCAAGTCTCATAAGCAGTCTTCAGATCCATAACATCCATCATCTTAGAATCAGTGAAAGAACTCAACAATGCTTCCTTAGCCCTTATATTGTATTCAACATCCCTAATCTCAACAATAGTAGTAGGACCATTTTGAGGGATAAAATACCTATTACATGTAATGTTACAGTAAGATTCACCAATGCATCTCAGATGACACTCCATTCAAGTCTTCCATAGAGAATAGTTTTTTCCATCAAATCTTAGACTATCCTTCTTATATGTCACCATCCTAGATAACCTCAAGTTGTTTAACTTCTTCCAAGGACCCACTTTGATACCAATTGTTGGCAACACAAGTTCATACAACCGAGAGGGAGGTGAATTAGTTGTCACAAAATTTCAAACATATTAAACATATTAACCCTTATTCTCATATCTGATTAATAACCATGAAAGCATAATTCAACAACACATCAAAAACACACATAACACCAAGAATTTTGTGTTGAAACCTTGTTAGGGGAAAAACCACGATGGAGGTTAATCCACAATTTTATACTCTATTAGAAGTATTCAAAGAATAAATGAGGAAAACACATGCATTCAAGAACACTTCCTAGAGCTCACTGCTCAAATACAAAGGAAGACTCATTGTCTTACAGAAACATTCAGATTAAATCCATCTGAAGCTTTTGAACTAAGAAAGTAGCATCTGATAATGCTTGATTATAGTTCTGATTAAGCACATGAACACTTCTTTGTGCTCTTCTTCACTCTTATTCACACTCTGCTCTACCTTTGAAAGATTTAAAACATTATTCACATAGACACACTTTCTCGCTCACTTCAAATGAAAAAATAATCGCTTATATATATCCGCAACAAGGAATTGCATCGCTTCATGTCACCTTCAACAATATAATAAGATGAATACAAACTGTCAGCCCAAAACATTAAAGATTATTAATGTGAATCAACCAAAGTTGGAAAAAAAATTGTGAAGAACCAAAACAACATCCTCGAACATGAAACACCTTCAAACATTATTCCTCAAAGATCCACAACATGCTTCAATCACCTTGTCGGCCATGAACATGAAAAAACATGAACACGTAAGAGAAAATATTCAATCGCGAGAACACCAATCAATACAAACATGCAACATAGATAGAGCACAATCTAGAAACATCAATAAGAACCATAGAAGCATACACAACAACTCAGATTACCAGAATCACATTATCTTCTTCTAGGAACACCAGCTATATTAACAGAATAATTATCGAAACACAGAAACTCATAACTTGCTCAAATCTTTATGCACACCTCTGAAAATTTTGATGGATAAACTAGATAGGATCGACAACAAACCCTTTAATCTAAGACTTCTGATCATCAACATACTTAAATTTCCATCATACTGAACTTCATTACTTCACCGACAACTTGCAACTTATTTTATTACAATTTTCTCAATATCCTCGACATATACAGTCTTAAAGAACTTAATGCTAATAGTGTTGAAATCAATGAAAACCACATATCAGCAACACAACCACAACATCCAACACTTCTTATATGCACTGATAAAAAATTCCAATCCATCCTTGTGTATCCAATGCACTAAAACGAGGTTTAAGAACTCACTTGATCAACCTAGATGCCCTCACACACATCCTTTCATGGCTAGTCCAGCCTGGGCTCTAAATAATATCATCTACATGGAATTTTTCTAACTCTACTCTCAAAAAATTCAACAAAACTCCTATAGTGAGTAGTGAAAATGACCTTTCTAGGGGCCCACCTGGGCATATATAGGCTCCTCGAGGCCCATTTTTCTCTGTGATTGTGGTTCCCCCATTTCTCCCAATTTTACCCCATTAGGTTTGGGGAAAACTTAGGAGGGGGTGTATATTCACTCTTTATCAAATTTATCTTCCGAACCACCAAAATTTGTCTTGATCATTCTTCTTGTCTTTGTATCTTCTTTCAATTTTTGAGCAAATTTAAAATTTTCAAATTTGCAGAATCAAATTTTATGCAATTTTTCACAACAAATGTTGTATTTTTCATCGAGTTTGATTTTTGGGGTCATCTTCAGTACTTTCCTACTCGATCTTTGCGTCCTCTATAATATCATTTTTGGCACTCAAATCTATAAAATTTTCAATTTTCTAGTGTTTCTTCTCCTTTATACTTTATTGTGGTTGATTTTTCCAAAATCAAGCTCACTAAAGTGGGGGAAAAATGTAATGTCGCAAAATTATACCTTAGGGGCAATTTCACATTTTAACACTTTACCTAGCATATATTACACCTAAGCTTATTTATTATAAGAGCCTCATGGTTCGTAATTGTTGAACACCCAAGATACTGAGAGGGGGGTGAATCAGTATCTTCTTAAACTTATTGAACATACACCATCCAATTACTCCAATGCATATGATAGTAAGAATGAGCAAGACCATTAACAAAACATAAAAGCACTCAACACAAGAACACTAGGATTTTTACGTGGAAAACCCAAAATGGGAAAACCATGGTGATGATTAGCTCACAATATAATATAACCAGTTATAAGATATTACAAAGGGTGGCTCACTACTAGGACTCACTATCCAAAATGAGAGGCTCGTTGCCTACAAAGATACAATGGTGTATACCCAGAATATAAATTGATGAAGTTACACCTAACAAGTGTTAATTCAGTTCCTTTGATGCTCAGTAAACTCACATACAAGGAGATATATATTCAACTTGAATCATCTTCACATACTTTTCTATGTCTTTCAATCTCAAAACTATCCAATATATATCTAACACATTCATAAGCATCAATTAGGTTGACCTAATTGGATGCATCCCTTCTTCACCCAAAAGATTAATTTTCAACTTCAAGTTTGTACAAAACTTTCCCAGAAAAATTCAATCATGTAGCACACTACAATATGTCAAAATGGACCTAATATATGCCACATACATTCGTAGCACAAAGTTATTTCATTATAACAACAACTATTGATTAGATCAGCCAAGGATAGACCTAATAACAAAATATAGCAACAAAATGATGCCAACTTGCCATACGACCACTTGTACACTTGAAATTATGAATATACAAACTTCTAATAGCCAAGAACCATCTCCCAAAACCATAATAAAGGATATTCATCCATGGAGGATTGCAAACCAAAATACCATGGGATATTTTTGCATCTCGATTCAGAATACCAGATCAAGCTTGAACTTATGGTGATGCAATAATAAATCATATAACATGGTGACTCCAATGACAATACAAAAGATACATAATGATATGTTCTTCTTCATTCTTCCAATAATATCCCCCTTTGTCATTGATGGCAACATATGTCAAAAAATATCAACACACTCTCCCCTTTTCTCTTCATGACATTCACTCCCCCTTTGACATAAAGGACAAGGGGTGGTCTAAAAATATGAATATATATATATAAAAGGGTGTAGACTCAAAAAATTATTACTCTGAGGAAGATGAGCTTTGAAGCTCCTTGAGAATACCTTGCCATGCTTTCTTTCCATTCTCCCAATTTTGCTTAGCAGATATCGACATTCTATTTAGAGATTCTAACTCTATCAGGCTCTCTTGAACATCATTCAGTGTGCAAGGACTCAGGTTGATCATGTCTAGTTTTTCTATATTTTCCAAAGCATTGGCCACTATCGGAGTATATTCCATTCTCACATAGTCACCTAATAGATGGAATTTTCTGATAATGTCTTCCTTCTACTTTTGTAGCATGAATAATTTCTCTCTGTGAGCAGAGATAGCATTCCAAGTTGACCTATCTTTGTCTTTAGATGCACTATATGTACTAGAAATAGTTGTCAACTAGGACTCAATGGATTCCATGAGATCTTTGATTCTTTGTGTGGCATCTGACCACCTTATACAGTAAGAAAATACGGTATTTTCTTCAGACTCACAAGCCTGCATGACTTCTAGGCTCTTTTCCACATTGGTGTGTGCTAAAGCACACTTATCATGAAGTTTCAAAAATATTTTCTCTATCATTTTCTCCACAATTTCTTTTCTTGTCTTATCACCAAGGCCAGAGGCATATTCCTTAAAGGAATCCAATAGAAGTTTTAGGTTTTCTATCGGAGTGAGAGATGTATCTATTGATGTACCGGGAGTGGCCTCTAGCAAAATTTTGAGGGAATCATCAATGAGTTTTTTCCCCTTTTGGTGTGTTTGCAAGATTTATTTCCTTCTAGATGCATGCAATGCATCTCCTAACACCAATTTTTGAATGGGAGATATCTTGTCCAAGTCCACACTACCCTGAACCATAGGGAGTTTTAGAATTTCAAAAGGAATTACCGGTTGGAACCTTATTTGCTTGGATAGCAATCCTTTTAATACATCATCGTCGAAGGAGGATTTTCTAGAGGAATTTTGTGATTCTACAACCTACCTTTTTTCTTCTTCATTCTTGCTAGCAGATTCCCCATTTCTTTCTTCTTCCTCTACTCTTTCTTCCTCCTCTACTTTTTATTCGTCTACTAATTTTTCTTCTTCTTCATTTTCACCTTTGTCTCTTTCTTCTCCATTCCTTTCTCCTTCACCTTTATCTTTTTCTTCTTTATTTTTTCCCGGAGGGACAACATCAACAATTTTTTCTTTATCATTTTCTTCATTTTGTTTCTCTATTTCGGAAGGATCATTTGTAACACCTATTTCTAGAAGGACATCTGAATTACCTATTTCCGAAGGAATGTGTTCATTTACCTCGGTAGGTTCTCTTCTCCTAATTTTGGAGTAGAACCAGATGGGAGTGAACCAAACATTCTATATTTCTCAGCCATACCTCTAATGGCTTATGTAGTTTCTTTCTTTATCTTCTTTATTTCCTATTTATCTTTTCTCATTAAAATGTTTACAATTTTCTTCATTCAGAACATATTTGAGCATACATTCTTCAAGGTTTCCAAATAATTTATGGTCAAAGAGGATCCAATTTCCTCAAATGCCTCATTTCTTATCTTCTCTTCCAACTCAATAGCTTAAGATCCTTTTCACTAAGGCCTCCCACAATTTCCTAGGTACACTAGACTTAACATAGTCTCAGTTAACTTCCAAAGTGATAACATATTGAATAATAGCTAGCATCAATGTTTTCCTATCCTTTCTACTTACTTGAGTATAAATTTTTGTTGTAGGATACAACATATCTTCAAAATGTACCAAGCTACTAACCAATGTCTCTAATTTGAGAGGGGAACTAGGTCTTATCGATGAGGATTTTTTCTCTTCTTGGTCTAGAGATGCCTCTTCTAACTTATTTGCCTTCTTTGAGTCTGATTTGGTGTGCACATGAACACCAAAATCATGTTATGCTTCCTCTTTGGAGGATGATACATAATGATATCTTTTGGTTCCAGCACTTGCTTCATGTGAAGCACTTTAACCAAAGGGAATGTTCCCTCTCTTCTTTCTTACCAATTTGGTTGTAGGGTCTTCCTCCACTTCTTCTTGTTCTTCGGTGATGCTGAGGTTTCTCTCCCTTGTTGCTTTTTATTTTCTTCCTCTTTTAAATGGTGCCACCAGAGGAGTCTCTTTCCTTTTTCCAGATCTTGTAGCAGGTCCAGAAGGAGTCAAGCCTTTTCATTTACCAAGAGCACTGGGCTCTACCTTTGTTGATGCAAGAGCATAAGCTAGTTTTGAGGAAACACTTCTATTAGATCTCCTTAGTCTTGATGATTCTCCAGTCATCTACTCTCCTAAGGATCTTCCCTATGCAATTTTTTCATCAGTGAAGCTAGCCTTCTTAATAATTTTATCTATAGTTTTTCTTATCACAGGCATCCAATGCTTCATGTGAATTTCCATGGATTTTTGTGCATATGTGCCCACTCTTGCTTCACTGGAGTCTTTTGGGATTTTAAATAAGACTTGTGCATAACCTTCTACTTCATCCTCTATAACTTCATAACCCAAAAATTGGATCCAAACAGTCCAGGGTCCAACTGCTTCAATCATGCACTCATCATAGGAGACGTGAAATGTGATGTCATATTTGTGTTTCTCAAAAATTTCCTTGGGATCCTTTCTCTTTCATTCATGTTGCTTTTGCATACAACAAATACTATTGTCAGAGAATTTTCTCGATTATTCAAATCACCCAAGTTGTGCATGTAGTCAAAAATTTGATGTGCAACATGTCTTGATGTATTCCATATTACCACATCATCTCTTTCGGGAAGTCATCTAAGAAAGTAGAACAACTAATACAATCAAGGAGCCAAAACTAATTGCATATTTCTTCTCCTTTGTCATCCTCAGATTTTCAAACAATTGTTGTCAGAGAAGTTCACACAAATCATATTCTGCTCCATTTGCTGCCATGTCATATCCAATGTATATAGTTGTAGCAGATACAAATTTTTCCCTATTTTTGAAGTAGATCTTGTGGCCGATAATTATAGATGCATACTTCATAGCAGGATTGGAAATAGGTTTTGTTGCAAGAGCTCTTTTGTCAAATATTGCTTTGGTGAGTTCCATCACCACTAAATTTTTCAGACTTCAACACTAGTACGGTTTTGATATCATAGATTCTAATAACAACCTTGATCACTTATTTGGTTATTATGTGAGGTCTATCAGTCCATAAAAACTTATCATGGATTCTTCGAAGATCGGGTTTAACATACTTGTCATCAAGAGTGGAGCTAAAATTGGGAAAATAATTGCATCAATCCAACTTCTTTGCAACAATATTTACATACTTTGGTTTTATAAAGAAATCATCCCTGGTGAGCTCATTGTGCCAAAAATCTATCAATTTTTTGTGATTATACTCCTTAGTTTTAACATGAATGTACATTCTACTATCTTTAGTGGGCATGACACTGTGAGGAATCGATGAGAAGGTGCCTAGAGGGTCGTCTTCAAATACCTTCATGGAATACTTCCTATAGGAATTTCTAGGTCTTTCTGACACTTTCACGACTATATGGGTTGACATATTTTCACACACCAAGCTCTAATGATTTCAAAAAGAATATTCACACAAACCCACAATAGCACAAAAGAGTAAAATACATTTTTCATTCGCTAGAACTAGAACTAGAGTTTTTCTCGACTCACTCTATGGATCACCTCAAGATTTCTCCAAATCACTCTCTACTTTCTTCAATTGCACAAGTGCTCAAAACACCTTAAAAAATTTCTTTATATATCAATGAAATTCCCTAATTCACATTAAGTATGATAGAATTCAAAAAGTTGATAAAAGCTCTTCTTCGTTGCATTCAAAAAACCCTAATTTCCTCTGCAAATGATTATGCCTACAATTTTTCTTTCAATTCCTTTTGTATAAAATTTGTTTATTCATTCTTTACAACATATCTTCGTGCCAATATCTGACACACCAGATATCCAGGGGCATCAAATAATTTTATGTTAATGCTCCCCCTAAAACCATGTTGGGTCTAATTATCAAAGGGATTGTTTACACCATATGAGGGCAGAAACTCACTTGATGTTACTAGCTCTCCCTTCTTCTTTCATATCTTCCTCTTTTCTTGCTTAACCTCATTCTTGTCAATTTTCTTCATAGGTTCATTCTTCTTTACCATATCAAATTGTGTTCCTCCTTTACTCTTGTATACTTTTGAAATGTGTCCAGGCTTGTTGCAATTGAAGCAAACAACATTTTTCTACTTTGTTTGACCTCCATTAACCCTTGATCTACACTAATTTTTGTTGTGTCCAAAATTATTATATGCATAGTAGTATCCAAAAAAATATTGATTCATTCTACCTCCTTGAAACCAATTCATCATATGAGTTCTACATTCATTAGCTCTATTTCCAACTTTCTTGCATGTGAAACATTCTTTGGAGAAGGCACGGACTCTTGCTTTTTCCAAATATTCCCTTATGTTTACCACTTCTTGTTCAATCCTTTATCATTCATTATACTTTCTTTGCACCACTGTATTCAGACAATCTTCAATTCTCTTATTTTCCTGCACTTGCACCTTCAATCTGGTGATCTCTTCATTTTCTTGTTTTAATTGCTCACAAACTTCTCTATGTCTTTCCTTGAATTTATTCAATATCTCTTTCAATTTATTGATGCATTCATTTGCCTCATCAATATTTTATTTCAGATCTCTATTTTCATTTTCAGATTTATCAAGGTCATCAAGAGTTGTCTGGAGTTCTTCGTTATCATCCAATTGTCCCTTCTTCAAGATCTTCCTCAAGTTGTTAGGCTTCTTCAGAGGAACCAGGCTCTAATACCAATTTTTGAACACCCAAGATACTGAGAGGTGGGGTGAATCGGTATCTTCTTAAACTTATTGAAAATACACCATTCAATTACTCAAATGCATATGAGTCACCAAAAAGTGTGGACTTTGACACATTTCGCTCATTTGGACCTTTTCCTATGGATTTTGGATCCTTTTCAATCTATTTTTACACCTTTCTAAGCCTTGTTCTGAAGTGTTGTAAGGTGTTGTAAAAAAATTCACACTCTCCTAGGCTTTTCATCACCAAATTAACCCCTTGTTATGCCAAAATGACCCCTTAATCCTCATACATGTCCAACTTCAGTGTGTTTTGTGAGACAATCCTGACAAACATAAATAATTATATTTTAATCACCGAAAAAAAATGTAATTTTCCAAGGTGGACTAGGTTACCACCTTGGGCGACCTAGTCCCATGTGGCTTAAATTTCAATTTTAAGTTAATATCTTTCAGGATTTTGGTCTCTAAAACCCTAAGGTCGATCAGTATGGTGTTATTTTAGGAAAATTAGGGCATAACTTGTATAAATAAGCTTCAAAACCCTAATTTATCATTAGGTGCCTTCATTCTTCTCAACACACAACTCTTCTCATCTCTGAACTCCTTCTTCTCAAGAAAACTAGGGTTTTAGATTCTAGGTCAACAAGACATCATTATTGAAGAACTCAAGGGTTGAACCTCCATTGTTGTAACTCAAGATCAATCATCATGGAAATGTAACAACTCCATCACTCCTTGTTTCATTCTTTCTTGTCTTATTTCATCATTTGATTTGATTATCTACAAAGGGGCTTGACCAAGGCAAGCCCTATACTCTGACAATCAACATTTCTTCTTTCTCTTTCTGTGTGTTTCCATATTTAGGTGCATTGGAGTCTTGAAGATCATTCAACAAGTTGACCAAGCTCACTAAGATTGAAGAAAACCTAGTTGAATCTTGGGAGACTTCTACAAACCAGATTCTTCACTTTCGAGATCAGATACCTGAAGGAGCAGGAAACATAAACCAAAGGCCTTAGATCCCATCTTCTTGTTCATAGAAATTCAGAAGAGGACTAGGTAACCACTTTGACTAACCTAGTCCCACTAAAGCTATTTTCTAGAAATTTTGGTAGATCTGGATACCCTTTTGGCTAAAACAGGCTTTAGAGCAGTTTTCCAGAATTTGTTTGAAGGACTAGTTCGCCCCACTTGGAATAAGTGTCCCTTTCGGCTTTAACATCAAATCCAAAAACATTTATAGCCTCTACAAGGTTCTAGGTACACATCTCTTCAATCTCATTCATTTCTATAACAGCTTGTACATATTTCTTAGGTCATTTGTATATGCTTGCATATCCTCATGTGTTTTCCACCATAGTTTCATTTCCTAGGTACATACCTCACAACCCCCAACACAAATCCTATCTTTGAATGAACACCCAAAAAGCATATCACTAAGGTGAAAGAGAGCCACATTCTTCCAAAGTTAGCTTCTAGGGTGAAAAATCCTAGAGGCTCATTAGGGAATCCTCTCTCCCTTCTTGTATATGTTTTTGGTGGTTCAAAATATAATAGTAAGAATGATAAAGAGAATTAACAAAACATAAAAGTACTCAACACAAGAACACCAAGATTTTTATGTTGAAAACCCAGAATGGGAAAAACCACGGTGAGGATTAGCTCACAATATAATATAACTGGTTATAAGATATTGCAAAGGGTGCCTTAGTGCCAAGACTCACTACCCAAAATGAGAGGCTCAATTCCTACAAAGATACAATGGATTACAACTAGAATATGAACTGATGAAGCTACACATAACAAGTGTTGATTCAATTCCTTTGATGCTCAATAAAATCACATACCAACATACATATTCACCTTGAATCATCTTTACATACTTGTCTATGTATTTCAATCTCAAAAATATCCAATATATATATCTGACTCATCTGCAAGCATCAATTAGGTTGGCCTAATTGGATGCATCCCTTATTCACCAAAAAAGATTAACTGTCAACTTGAAGTTTGTATAAACTTTCCCAAAAACAATTCAAGTGTGTAGCATGCTACAATATGTCAGCATGGACCTAAGATAGGTCACACATGCATCCACAACACAAATTTAATTCATTGTAACAACAACTATTGACTAGGTCGGCCAGGGATAGACCTAATAAAAAAATATAGCAACAAAATGATGCCAACTTGCCATACGACCACCTATACACCTGAAATTCTAAATATACAAACTTCTAACAGCCAAGAATCATCTCCCAAAACTACAATGAAGGATATTCATCCATAGAGGATTGCAAATCAAAATACTAGAGGATATTTTTTGCATACTGGTTCAGAATAACGGATCAATCTTGAACTTATGGTGATGCAATAATAACTCATATAACATGGTGACATCAATGAAAACAAAAAATCTGCATAATGAGATGTTCTTCTTCATTCTTCCAACAGTAATTTTTTGATTCAAATTCTATGAGGTCTAATGACGAAGTGACAATAGTCCATCACCTCATTTCCTAAAATATTATCGTGTTGAATGTCTATGTGGCACGTAGACGTCTACATGGCACACTAGCATCCTGATAGTTTTTTGAGTTTGAAATGAGAAATATCATAATCTTGACTCATGACAAATGTCCCTGCAATCATATTTTTGAGTGTAATGGCTCCTACCACCATTACATGCAACAAAACTCCCTTTTTTCTCTCATTTTGGGGGATTCTCTCTCATTCTAGCACTTCTCCAATCTCACTATTTTCTTAGCCTCTTTTTCTCTTTGCAAAATCCCTTCTATAGCGAAGCTCTGCCAAACTAATGTCCCTCCAATAGCCAAATCTCTCTAGCAAGAATTCAACAGTGTGTTTGTATGTTCAAGAGGGGGTCGAGGATTATTGGTAACACTCTCTCGCTATTATCTATTTGTGAATAGATTAGATCACTTTGTTCATTTTCTATTTGGTGGTGCAAGTTCTCCTCCTCAAGCGGGGATTTTTTTCAACATTCTTTGTTTGTTTAGTTTATTTACTCTCTCTATCTATCTGGCTATCCATGGAGGTGGGAACACCAAAATGGGGGTTTAACTATGGCAAGCCCTAAAACAACCCCAACATTTCTCCTCGTTTGTCTTGTGCACAAGTTGTCGAAGTGGAGCTTGGAGGAGGGTTTCAAACATTTGGCCATTTGTAAGATCTCTCTTGGTTCCCCTTTGTACTTTATTTCACTTTCTACTTTTTTTTGTTATTTTGTTAAATAGATCTCATATTTGTGCAAGATAGTAGGGTTCTAGTTATTCTATTCAAGGTTTAAGTTCTCTTTTTTACTTGGATTCCAATGCATCCTTTGGACTCCAGTGCACCACACTAGCGTCTTGATACCACATTGTATTCCTCTGGTTGAGAGCTATTCCTTCTGAGGTAGAAATCTTGAAACCTTTCTCTTTCATATTTTGAAGTAGTCTTTTGGAATAAGTAGCCTATAGACGATCTTCTTTGCAATTTCTTCATTCAGTAATATTTGAGGTGGTTAAGGGTAGTTCACTCCTTGGGATTATCTTGATAACAAAGAGACTTGTGAGTAGTGAATCTCCCTTATATCACACTCTTAATTTCCCCGAGAGAAGAAAATTGTCAATATATGATGGAGAAGTTCTCATAGTTCATGACACATGAATTTTTTTCTAGACCTATAAGTGGATATAGGATCCATCCATAATTAAATCTCTCTTTTTCATCATTTCAACACCATTTTAATGTGCCAATAATGAGTGCATTCTTTCAAAATAATCTTTTGAGGATAATATAAATGTTTTAGCAAGAATATTTTTATTTTATGTGTTGTGTAGTTGAATTGAATACACTAGCAATTGGAGGTGAGTTTCTGAATTCTATTAAATTCATCTTCTTTCCTTAGTATCTTGATCCTTCCAATCTACATTGTTTTAAGTTAGTCTCTTAAGAGCCTTGAGAGTAAAAAATTATGAAATTTTTTCCTACATGTCTTCTACCAATCTATGGCCCTATGAACATCTCATTTTTAACTACAAGTGAAGATTGGACCTCCCTAAATAGAACCATATCTTAGTTTTTTATTAAATCTAGATATAATTTTACAATATCAAAAATTAATGCATTCGTATCAAATATGTCATTTCAAAGCAATGTAAACGTGTTAAGAGACATATTTTTTCTTTTGCACCTGCTAAGATTGAACTAATCATTTCAACACATTAAGGTGGGTAGGTGGAGTCTACTAGAGGACTTGGTTTATTCCCTAAGTCTCTTAATCCTTCCAAGCTACATTTCATTAAGGAACTCTCTCATGAGGTTGAAGAGAAAAAGTTTTACAAACATTTTTTTCTTATTACCTCAATTTATCACACCTACAAATATATTTTTTTCACCTATAGGTGGATGTTAAGTCCCTCTTTAGAAACCTATCTTATTTTTTGTCAAATATAGACTATTTGACCTCATCAATAATCAATGCATTCAATAAAATGTATTATTTGAGAGTATTTTAAAGGTTTCAATAGGAATATTTTTTATTTCACACCTCATAGTGATGCACCAACTATATCAACACATCAAAGTGGGTGGGTGAATGCTATTAGATACCTCAATTATTTCCCTTAATATCTCAATCCTTCTAGGCCACATTGCATTTAGGAAAACACTAAAGACATGTTCTCCTTTATCAACTACTACAAATGACCTAATAGATAAGTTTCATTTTATTATTCAACATGATAATAGTCTTACAATCAATATTGATGAGAACCATAGGTTTTATAATCTTGCATGCTCCTCATCTAAGAAATAAAAATAAGATGAACTTTTCCTTTGGATACATAATCCTTGGGATTTCTTCAAAATATCAATGATGTTTGAAACCAATCCCACATACCAAGGATAACTTTAAGAAACCCCCCCCTTAGCGAAGGTGTAAAATCTTGGTGAATCTTTCCTTTTATTTGAAAAAATTATTAGTTTTCCCTAGCGAATCTTATGCACATTATTAAAAAAATTGTAAAATCCTGGCGAATCTTAATGAATAATTGGTAAAAAAAAAATAATCGCAGTGGTGAATCCTAGTGAATAATCACTAAAATGATTAATTAAAATGTTGAATCTCTCCTTTAAAAAATTTCATAGTTGGTCGGCACAGTTCCCCCATATTTTTTTTGTTTTTTCTTAATATTGAAGTAGGGGCTCGGGGGTGACAACCCCCTTGTGGGGCTCGAGTGGGCAATGCCCCCTCGTAGGGTCCAGGGACAGTGGCATTGGAGCACACATGGATTAAGCATTTTTAAAAATTCTCACTTAAAAAAATATTATATGAAATGTGAAATTATTACCATCGATTAGATTTTTAATCAAATCTAATCTTGTGGCCCAAAATAAATTTTGGGTCTCAACAACCTTTTTAAAAGGCACATGCATATAAAGTCACTGAATTAACTTGCAGCCATTCAATTAAAAATCTAATTGATGGCAATAAATAAAAACCCTTTTCAACGCTAAAATATCCCTAAAATGAAATGGTAAATTATTATTAGTGGTGATTATTCCAAAAATTAATTGTAGGAATATAAAATTACTGGCGAATATAATTAATATTTGTAATTATAGTATAAACTATTGGTGAATCAGTTCCAATGATGCATTGTTTAGAAAATAATGCATTGGTGAATTAATTGAGACAAATTTATTTTTTTGTAAAAACCTGGCGATTCAGCATCCTTTCTAGCTTGTATTATTCGCCATTTTTGGAGGTTCCGATTTCAAATATTCGCCAATTGGTGAAGATTTGCCACTAAATTTTTCCCTGCCACATACATGGTGATTATATTCCACGGTGTAACATGTGCTATGTGTCTTATAAGAAATGTGTAAC
This sequence comes from Sequoiadendron giganteum, assembly GCA_007115665.2. Classification (NCBI taxonomy): domain Eukaryota; kingdom Viridiplantae; phylum Streptophyta; class Pinopsida; order Cupressales; family Cupressaceae; genus Sequoiadendron; species Sequoiadendron giganteum. The sequence continues at coordinate 359,705,490 of CM021100.1, forward strand.
TATAGAGGCCTTGACATAGAAATAAATAAATTATAAAGTGAACAAATCCTACTACTATCATAAATTAATTTTAATTTTTTGATGAATTTAGATGGAGATTCTAATGTTCACTAGCATATTGATGCACCACAATATAATTTTGGGGCTAACATGTATTATAATGAGTAAGAAGACTTATGAGACTTGAGTGAATGTGAATAAATAATTTCTTATTATTGTGATATGCCTAGGTATCTAAAAAAATTTAGGCATCCAATTTACCTTGCTAAAATATAATCCTTTTTCTTTGATGAAGTATTGAACTTCACACATCAAAACAATATTATTATGAATATGTATGAATTTGTTAGAGAGAACCTTTATATGATTTAGAAAAGGTGATACCATATGTAATTCACCATAAAGACTAGCATTGATCATCCATTTTATATTTCATACTTGATGGATATTCGCATTAGGATAGAATTTGAAACCAAGTATGCACTTGCAAGATACGTGAGTTTTACAACTTTAAATTTGATATTTAAGTGCCTATTTTTGTATAATGTGAGTTGGAATTGAGTAAACATATTTTTTAATTCCCTATTTATGATGGTATGTTGACTAATGTATATGTTAGTGAGTTGTATCTTAAAATTTTAAATTATAAGTCTTTTTTATTCTCTATATCATTATTTGATGCAAGAGAAGCATACTCAGATTTTCAAGATCTAATAAAAATATCTTTGAAAATAACACCAAATTCACCCAACTTGATTTAATTTATGTAAAGGTTGACTATGGAGATATCCACCCAAGATCTAAAGGCCAATTGGAAAGCACAAAGAGAGAATATCAATATATCACGAATAAATTATACTCATACAAACAATGCAAGTATAATATTTATATGGATATGTGAGAGATCTCTTTTATATAGCCAAGTTGAGACATAGGATTAGATAAGATCATGACAAGTGTCTTAATCCTATGTTATAAGACAACTAACCTATAAAATGTTAAATAACCTACGAGATAAGTATTAAATGAGATGATAAGATCACATGACATGTAAGTCTTCTAGAAGTATTCCTCGAACCTAAGTAAAATTAACATGTGAATAGACCTATTAGGTAACTAGCTAGGAAAGAAGCCTTATTCACACCAACATTACAAAAAGTTAATATGCTATATTTTCATTTAGATATATGTGTGTACAGTGGATTTATCTTTTAGGGAATTAGAAGTGGTTAGGAGATGTCAACAATTTGACCGATATGTCCATATGTCCTCTAGATGAGTAAGAGATGTGTAGTGTTCTAATAGGAATTATATATAGCTATTATATGCTTCACAAATACTATAGGGGTGTTAAATTTTAGTAATGTATTGAATGGTTTTGAATACCATGTAATTATATTTTATATATAATATTCATATATATTGGATATATGAGAAAGTGTATTTAATATTAAGAAAATTATGACATTGATCCAACCATTTCCTTTATAAAATATTGAGGGAAAATAATGCATCCAAGATTACAAAAAATCATAACAAAAATATTATATATATATGTCTCAATATTACACAAGATGTACTCTAGGAAAAACCAACCTAGAAAAACATCCACATTCAATATATTATATCACAATGATATATTATAATACACATACAAACTTTCCATGAATACTTTTGAAACATCAAGCTCTCCTCCAATGAATCATCCCTATGTACAATAAAATGTGTAATCATGAAACCAAACATCCATTTTCATGCTTCACATATGTACTTTAAAGGAGAGATCAATAGAAAATACAACCAAGATAAAACACAAAATATCCAACTAGTCAATCTCAACCACTAAACACGTGTTTTCTCTTACAAGTTCATGCTCACACAAAAAAAAAATGTGGTAAGATAAAACCATGTGCCTCAAGAACATGAGTGCATACAACCATTGACCCTAACATTTAGTTTTTTGGTACTTATTTTTTCCAATATTAAATAGTGTTCCCAAGTGTAACCCACACATAAGATATTTAGCCAATATGGCATACAACTTTACAAATGAAGCCAAAGAAATATTTAATATGGCTAAATAAATCTTCTATAGATGTGCCATAAAACATATTTATTTAGATAATTAAAATAATTATTTATCTTTCAACACATAAAAAACCCTTTTCCTAGTGTTGAATGTTTCATTGTAGGTACTCATATGTAGTCTATCTACTATCAGAGGGAAAAGTTTATTGTATTGTTGTGATTAATATTTAGAGAATAATATACACTTTGGTCTCTTTAGGGAGGATTTTTCTCCCACAAGATTTTCTCAATGTATATTTATTGTAATTATTTTATATTTTATAAGTTTTAAAAAAAAAAATTATATTACTCTCCACTAATTCATTATAATACGTTTAGTGTAATAATCATATTGTAATCATATTAAACTTTACAGTGTTCAATATTTTTATATCGTCATTTACTCTATATTTAACAAGATTCAATAAATGAAACACCAATAGGACCTACCATTATGTGGATCGATATACTTGTTTTACATGATAATATATATAATATTTTGGTATCATATTTATATGCTATCTATAAACATAAAATTATGCTATATTATGTAGAGATAGGTACAACTTATTTTGAAAACCGAGTTGTAAAAAAAATAGCATTTCATAATATAAAAAAATACAAAGTAAATAATGTACTACAATTACACAAGAGTTATTTTTCCATTTAAATTTGAGTTATCCCCAAAATAAAAAATCATCATTATAATTTTCTCACATCATGCAATTTCCCATACACAAAAATGATAAAAATGGAGAATATTCCCTTAGAGATTTATAGAATTGGTGTGTGCTTTAGGCATGTTCCATATCTCTCTCCTTTTGGATCAATGGCTGCCATTGGTTCTTATACTACTTTTGATATAAAAATAAAAATAAAAATATTACAAAATTATATAAAATGATCGTAAAAGATATATTATGTGAGAATTGTTGTTGATTACATTATTCATGACTCTTTATTAATACCCTTCAACATTAAACTTTTACAACTACCTTTTTTGTTAGAATATAATTGTTAATTACATATCACATTAACATTGAAAAACTCACATATTAATAATATACTAACACATAACACATCTACTAACTCAAGGTATCTCAAAAGGAGAGGTATGGCCAAACTAATTATAAATATTTATTAAATAACGAAAACAACTTCGAATCACTAGACCCAAAATTTCCCACCCAACATGAATACCAATAAATAATACATTTTAAAGGTTGCATCTTAAAATTATATTATAAAAGGGTACACAATCTACTGAGAGGGGGTATTAATCAGTAGATCGAATCAATTTAAAAATATTAACTTTAAATGAAAATATTAGATCGTATAACTTGAATATTCACAACTACTAATCAAACATTGAACACACATTCACACAATTGAACACTAGATATATGTAGAAACCCAATATGGGAAAAACTATAGTGAGAATAGTTGCTTGGATCTATTGTCCAATTCCAACCTTGCAAGTAGGAATATAAAAACTGAATTTTATAATGTGAAGTAGGCACTAACTTATCAGAGACACCAATCCCTTAATGTATTCATAGGCATCAACCTATAGGATACATTAATCCCCAATACAATGAACTGAGCACTAGCTCTATAAGTAGAACACCAGTCCTAATGGATTGTGTAGATAAAGCTTGTGGATCTATTAAATATAACCGAATACATTTCATACAAGTTCTAGAGTTACTTCAGGCTCTTCCACTCTCGATATGATCTTCTAATAATGGCACATACTCTAAGATGCAACACTCTCCTTCTCATTCACTACCTTCTCTTTGATTTATACTTTGCGGAAAAATATTTTTCACACTATACATTCGCATACCTGAGGAATATATACAAGACATTGCATTAACATTCACTCTTCTATGTGAGCCAAGGATTCACAAATAACCTGGACAACATAATGTAGATCTAAATTCAATTTTCATGAAATGTGTAATAGTTTGATCCAAAAATTATTTTTTTTCCACCAAAAGAACATGATGTGATGTGCTACAACATGAACCCTAATTAGGTCCTATCTTGACACCACATGCAATATTTGAATTCCACATGCTACTAGTTGTTACTGCACATATCTTCAACACTAATAGGTTGATAGAGAGGCATGGAGATCCTTTTGTCACTTCAAAAAAATTGCATATTAAACATATCTCCTACAAACTCTAGAATATGATAGAGTGTGAGTAGAATACTCTCATCTAAAATCACAAGCCAACAACACCTCCAGAAAAGAGACCCAAGAAACATTGAACCAAAACTGAACTGAAACATTCTAGTACAACCTTCTAGATCATCTCACTCACAATGAATAGATGCATGCATAATATTGCAAGCATACAATAGTCGGGTATGTGCAGGATCATGATGGGCCAAAAAGTGGTGATATGTAAGTGATATGATGGCCCATGTGGCTGATGACTTTTTTTTAACCCAAAATTGATGAAATGAAAAAGGTTTTTAAAGGATATTCTCAGCTTTCTACCAATATAAATTATGCTTTACTTTGAATTTAATAAAAAATTATTATTTATTTTCTATTTGAATGACGACTAAAGTCCTTAATGATAGGATGATTGAAAAACATCTATATATTTCAAGCGGTATCATATTTTTTGAATCCAAAACATGTATCAAATTCTATGTTTTACATACTATAGGATTAAAAAAATAACAATTGAATTTCATGAAGTTTTGACCAAGTTAAAGTGGTCACACATACGAGTTTTTATATTTTTTAAAAGTTGTAATAAAAAAACCATAATTAATTATTTACTTGGAAAAAAATTTAAAAAAATATGCATCGCATTGGGACATGAGTCCTCTACTTATATATAAAATCTTATAAAAAAATATTATCATTTTATTGTGGTTAGGGTGATCAGACAAACACCTACTTCTTATTTTTTCCCTAAAATTTAAGTACTACTGCATTGAAATTTTGAATTTTTACCAAATAGATTTTTATTTTTTGTAAATAAACCTATTAGTTTAGAAACTATATTCAATTTTCTACATATTCTATTATTACATATTTTTGAAATAATATAGACAACTTATTCAAATTTTTATGTCAAGTTACCTAACTCTGAATTTTTGAATTTTCATCACCACTTAAGGGCCTATTTTTTCCATGATGATCCTGCACATACTTCTAGAACACAAAAACTCCTCAATCTCTAATAATGTATGTTTCTCGATTTAGTGATATGGTAGTAGAATTACCAACATAGAAATGTATGCAATCACATTCATCTTCTAACATACAACATACTTCCAGAAATATAACTAGTAACATATATTTATAAAAATATCTTAAACTCAAAATGATATGATAGAATAATATAATGATAATTCAAGTACTATTACATTTACTTTACAACTAGCAATGCTCCTTCTTAGCCTTACATATTTGACACAATGAACTCCTTTGACATCAATGAAAACCTTTGTTCAACATATTATATTGGAGTATGTGCTTATGTGGAAGAACCTTGAGGTAATATTATTGAAACTTGCAATTTTAAAAGAGTCTCATAAAGCCATGGATGAGTCCCATAAAGGTGCATGTGGAGGGAATCTTATAGCCAATAATTGTAGCCAACAAAATTTGAAGGGAAGAATACTAGTGGTCTGCTCTAATTAAGGATGTGACCAAGATGGTGAGATATTTTGATTCATGTTAGAGATTTTTATGACAAATGATAACTACAAGTGCTTTACTTCTTACTCTAATTATAGCTAAGTCTCCATTTTACTATCGGGGAATTACTTTCATTATAGATGAGATTACTAAGAAATTAACTAATGAATTTAAATGGATTTTTCTGCAGATTGATTACTTTATTAAGTGGGGTCAAACCACTCCTCCAATGAAGGCCACAACTTAAAGTGTGATTGATTCCTTTCTCAACAAACAATGAATAAATTTGAATTCACTTAAAGGATCATTATAAATCATGCTATGTGCTTTAGAGTACATGAATTTATCAATTCTATGACAAGTATAGGATAAACATTGCATATTAGTTATCATACCATTCTCATGATAATAGATTGTTACAATCTACTAATAAAATTTTGATGATGAATTTTAAAAAGACCTCAAAATAGAAAAAAGAGGGATGGAATAACAAAAATTGAGATTCACTCTAAATTGATAGGATAGCTTAAAAAAAAGAAAAAAGTGTATTTGAAAGGATGTATAAAATTAGTGCTAGTTTATTAATAAATGTAAATATCTTTGTACATAAACTCTTACAACAAGAAGTCATACAAATTTAATTAGCTCACCTAATTATATGAGAAAAGAAACAGCACATGATAAACTTAATTGCATAAGATAACAAGAATAGCACAAACTTGACATATCATTATTGATTGTTGCTATCTTTATATTTATGGTTGTCATATTGTTTGTCTATTATCATTGTGTAAACTGCTTTTTACTACTCTGTTACTGTATCCATTTACAATCTTTAACTACAATTTCATCTTTCTAAGTTAAATGGTTGTTTGATCTTCGAAATGGATGGTCTAGCTCTAATGTAGGATTCCAAATTTAAAGACGAGCAAGGATGGCAAGTTTGATGACATATAGCGACGCTCACTTAATTGAAAATAAGTGTGAATAGATTAATTTATATCTAAGATTTTAAGATGTTAAATATATGGAGCTGTCGACAGATGAACATTTAAAGCATTACTTCTCACAATGATAAAAGCTCTTCGGACTGTTTTCAATATATTCTACTCTCGTTTCTCTTTCTGCAATTATTGTACCGCAGATTTTGTACTACATTTCTTGGATTTTTTCTCCGTGCCTTGCTGTCACCCTGTTGTGCCAATTGTTCTCTCTTGAAAAAGGTCGCATAAAAGGGACCCAGTATTGGGAGGAGCACATTCAATGGCACAAAATAAACATCATTTTGTCCACAGATTCCTACAAACGGGTGGATGAGCATGATTGATAGTTGGCGAGAACCAGAGGGCATCGGGGCATAAAACAAATAGTCCCCATCAACCATCAGATCGAGAGGATCCAACAAAAAGTAGCAATCGATAAGTCTCCAAACAAAGAAAACTCAATGCACACAACTGAATGACAAGAAACCAAGGCTATAGTAAGGCAAAGTCAAATGATTATAACGAATCCAAGGTAGTTGTTCCACAATGTCATTGCTTCGATCGTTAGCAATGTTGTAAAACCAATATATTGAATCTGGAGAAGCTATCTTTGTCGGCCGCACCAAGGGAAACATTATTTTTAATTTCCACCCTTCCGTGCAAGCCTATCAAACAAGAATCACATGATACGGAGTTGTGCTTAGGCATTGTGGAAATCGTAACGAAATAATGTGGGCACCGAATGGATTGACCTAGTGGGTAGGCAATAATTTCAACCGTATATTCTGATTTCCTTTTGTGATTGGAGTTGTTTGGGTGGCAAAAGTAACCTTTTCATAGGAAGTATTGACATTTGAATGACCATGACGACTGCTCAGATGTGTTCCTGCCTTCCCTTTATAGAATTTGTTTTATTGAAGGGAGAGGTTAGTGGTCATTAAGAGAGGTGTTATTTAGGTCTCTAAAGTCCACATCTCCCCTTTTTTATCAAAATTAAGTTAGTCATTCTTGAGGAGTGTTTGATGGGAAATATTATATTGGTCTTTATGAGTTTAATCTATTATTTTCTTATTAGTGGCTCAATTCTAAGGTTAATAGGCCTCTGTGTTTTTTCTAATTGGCTTAGCATTGGGATCTAATTCAATGGTATTTTGGGTTAAGATTGTATCAAAACCTCTAAGATCCTCATAAGTCTATGTAAACACATCATCATAACTTCATAAGACAAAAATAAAAAAATGTTATCATTCAGATTTAGAGCATATCTTTCCTAGTTTCAAAAACTTTCCCTTTGCCACAACCATCTTTTTGTAGTCGCCTTTTTTTGGCAACCATGTTCATCTACTTATCTCTAGATGGGTCATCTACATTAAAGATACCTTTTCTGAGTGATGAGACCTTTTGGCAATTTGTTAGTGCTCAATTGTCTAATCTGATCTCAATATTGTCCTTAAAATTTTGACTTGTATCTCAAAAAAAAATGACATCATCTTGTAAAAAATAAACAATTTGTTGACCATTTTCAAATACTTGTCAATTTACTTGGTTATCTAGGATAACAAATCTTACAAGAAGTTTCACATGTTCTTGAGCTTGCATGATGTTTTTCATTATGTGAAACTATACCCCAATTACTACAAGCATAATAGCACCTTTGTTTTATTCTCTTGGGATAGAATGGATGCCAAATGCTTTAACCTCTTCAATCAAGTCTAATACTCTATTCTTTTGGAACTTTGAGATCTAACCTAATTCACAATCAACTCATTATCTCCAAACACTTGCAGTAATCTAACTCCCCTTTTTGTGCTAGTTGGATATCCTAAATCAAAGCCTCATACTCAACAATATTGTTAGTACTGGAGAATTTAAATCTAAAGGAAATTAATACTTTTCATTGTTGCAAGACACTAACACTACACTAGCATTAGTATCATTCTTACTCCTTGAACCATCAAAATCATTTGCCACATACCTCCAACATCTTCATAAAACTTCATGAGATTGGGGATGAGAGATTTTTCTTTGTGAATGCATTAGGTGCCCAATCATGTTTCTTTCACCTCATTATATGGGTCAAACTAAAATTTACTTCCCCATGCATCAAAGAGAGTACAAAATTTCTCCTATAGAAGTGGTAACCTCATAGACAATACTATCTTCCTTTAAGTCTTGCATGGTGCAATTCATATTGATGGGGCTAAGAGTATATGCGTCAATATATTTATTTAAAATTGGTTCAGTTTTGATGGTTACCTTTGTTCCATACTTGCTCCTTAATAACATGTGAGACCAATCAAATGATAAATATCCCCCTATTTTTGCTATGAAATCTCTAAAAATTCATATGGAAAAGTAAGGAACAAGCTCAATGACTAAAATATCCTGAGGTATGTAGAGGCTTAGGCATTCATGGACACTAAGGTCTAAGTTTTTGATAATTCATACCATTTTAATAGTATTTTGGACAACTCCCTTTTCAATTGGGGTATAAACTATACCTACTAATTTGTAAACATTTGTATGCATAGCTAAATTGCTAGATCTAAGAGAGATAGAAGAGAGGAGTCTTACTAATTTTACTAGTCTTTTCTTTCTCTAGCTAACATAAACTAGTAGAGATAGTTGTTGTACCTTTTTTATAGTTGTAGTGTCAAAAAATGCACTCCTTTACATTTTCACACTATGTTTGGGTCCCTTAATAAATTGGACTTAATTGAGCCTCTAATTTCCTAAATATTAAATTTACAATCCTAATTAATTGAAATTTCTGAAAGGGGAATACAATATAATTAATGTATTTATCATTATTAACATCAAGAAATGAATAGTTCATGGTTATTTAGGTCAGGACCCATTCACTCTTGGGCAAATGGGTCCCCTTTAAGATCACAAATTCAAATTTTAAACATGTTTTTTTTGGCATCTTAAGATTCTGAATTCAAGATTGAAGTCTCGACTTGTAATGTTTAATTTTTGAGAAATTAGAAAATTGTCTATAAAGCAAGGTCTTTTATCAATTCAAATCCTAGCACAAGAAAGTGATTATTCCAAGAGCAGAGATTATTGTCAAAGGTGTTCAAAATCATATTTCTCAAGTATTTGTTGCATCATTCAAGATCTAAAGAATCATGTCAAAGTTATCAAGCATCATGCATGTTCTTGAAGCTAACATTGTGGTGTAGGTTTCAAGCATCAATATCAACATCCAATCAAGCCACTTCATGCAAGACCTAGACCTTGGAGATATCTACTAAGTTGTGGTCCTTTAAGGGTTTCAAATCAAGGGTTTGGTGAGTTTCAACATAGCACTTTTTCATTCATCATTCGTCTCATGCTTCATTGTTTCAATTCAAGGTTTAATTACCAAAACGGGATTTGACCAATGCAAATCCTCATTCACCAAAAACAAAAGAAATTCCCTCCTCTATGTTTTGCAAATCTTAGGTTGAAGAAGGATTGAAGATCTCCTTAAGGAGAAAAATTGGAAAGGTTGTCAAAGTTATCACCAAGCCATGGAAACTCACTTTCAAAATTTATTTTTGAACATCCAACTATGAAATCCATAGAATTTGGCAATTCGGACATAGGATCAAAGGACCCATAAATTTCTTTCAGAAAGCCCTACAAAGATCCATTCACCTTTGGGTGAATGAGTCCAAGAGCCACTCAACAACAACATTTTGGTGAAAGTTGCACAAAAATACTTAACCATCTCAAATCTGCCTAGAATTTGTAGGTTCCATTATATTAATATTTAATCTTGTGATTTCAAGTGTTACTTTACTTTTTTGAGTTTATTTACTATTTTTAGTCTTTCTCCCAAAATTGCTTTCAGAAAGCCCTACAAAGATCCATTCACCTTTGGGCGAATGAGTCCAAGAGCCACTCAACAACAACATTTTGGTGAAAGTTGCACAAAAATACTTAACCATCTCAAATCTTCCTAGAATTTGTAGGTTCCATTATATTAATATTTAATCTTGTGATTTCAAGTGTTACTTTACATTTTTGAGTTTATTTACTATTTTTAGTCTTTCTCCCAAAATTGTTGTTTCAACATATCTGCCATGTCCTAGATCTTAAGGAAAACAACAAGATCTCCTTCAAGCTTGACTCACCTAAGGGATGAAATTCAACCTTGGCTTAAGGGATCTCTTTTTCCTAATGAGATAGAGGCAGATAGGTGCATTGTACCCCATTTTACCCTTTTTATTTATAGTAAATTATTGGGGAACCCCCATTTAAAAAGAAGAGCACCCAAAACCCTTCATTTCATTTTGGTGAACTTGATGTTCTTGCACTATAATATTTCTAATTTGGAGTCCATTCAAACCCTAGATCTAGGAGTTGTATTAATTTTCATTGATTTGCATTGATTTGCATCTCATTTAGGGTTGTTAACCTTGCATTAGTTTGCATTTCGTTTAGGGTTTTAGGTTTGCAATTTGCATGCTTTAAAATCTAAAAAATTTGAACATTTACATTAATTTTGCATAGTACTTGCATATTAGTGTATGTTCAATCATTCATATTCAAAAATTGAGTCAAAATTACATTTCAAAAATTTCCATATTCTCCATCATTTGTCATTCATTTCACTTGCATTTAAGCATCAAATTCAGGAAAAATAAGTCATTGAAAGTATAGTTTATAACCTAAAATGGGAAACCCTAGATTTGAACATCAAACTCAAATTTAAATTTTACAATCCCTATGTCAGGACCCATTCACCCTAGGGTGAATTTGTCCCTATACAAATGTTGTTTCAGACATTTGGGCAATGATTTGTATTTTTTTGCATTCCTCTGATCTGATGTTAAATCTGGGTTTAATTGGTCTAATTCAGTTCATTGTTTCAAGATACAAATTGGCATTAAAAGCATTTCATTTTCAATATCTTTCATTCAAAAAAATCAAAAATCTAAAAATTGGCATAAAAATTCATCATAGACATGTGTATGGGTAACATATGGAAAACTCTAAGATCTTTTGTAGATGTTTCAAGTTGTGTGTTTGGTGAAGACCCTAATGTAATTAAGACAATAAATGAACCTTCACCTCCTAATGAATGTCCTTATGAAGTGGATATCTTAGGTCAAGATGAAGATAGCATACAATAATTCATACAAGACTCCCTACACAACCTTAAAAATAATGTATCATTTTGTCCATCCATGCAAACACAAACTATAATCCCATCACTTGATATGTTCAACCTCTTACATCTTTAAATTTCAAAATAAAAAATCCTCAACCATCAATCATTAATTAACTTGATCACAAGGGCAATAATAATAATCTTCTATCCTATGTCCATTGAGTTACTAAAACACCCATTGACTTAGAAAAGAGTTATGGTCAAGGCTTTAAGATCTTAATCAAACAAGGATGTGGCATAATAAATAAGCATGAAGTTCATGAACTACTAGAGCAAATACCATCCAAGGATACCATGAGGATAGGCTATCAAGATCTCCCCCCCTTGCACATCTCCTAGGGGAAATGGAATCCTCTTTCAAAAAATCATTTAAAGAGAATAGTTAATACCTCACAATGATGATAGGGTCACCTTAGATCCTCCTCCCCCACTTCCACCTCAACAAGTTTCCCAATCAAGTAAAATAAATAGGCCTTATAAACTCAAGAAGATAAAATTTCCTGGTCCAATGTCTAAAAGTGAAAGAGCCATACAAGCATTCCTTAATCAAGGACTTATAACATTTCCACCTATCAAGGAAAATCAAAAAGGGAAAAGTACAAACATGACCATTGTTAATATCATAGAACTCTTGGACATACTATTGATGAATATCATGCAGGTTGAAAAATATTCTAGATGGATATGATATCATTGAAGCAAGTCTTCCTTAAAATTAATGTTCTTTTCTCCTTTTCATGTGATAGTTCTAGGATCATAACATACTCACTATTACATGTTTTATATTTATTGCAAATCATTTCCATATTGCAAGGAGCTCATTCTCATCACCTATCTCAGCTCATCCTTGTCCTGCACTTAGTGGGGCAAAGAGTTTGATAGCCTTGTCATATTTTGACACTTGGTGTATCTTTGGCTAGTTATCTACCTTCCATATATGATGAACAATATTGGGATGTGGATGACTTGCTATAGGTTGACTCGCATGTGCCCTACTAGTCTATTTGTGTGTTCTTTGTGATTGCATGTGTGTAATGTGATCCCCCATATAGTACTTCTTTACATGTCTTTATATGTTTTTGAGCCTACTTTGGATGACCCTTGTCACTCTATTGTTGCACTTGCATACAAAGGAAGTGAATCCATTTTGATATTCTTATATTTTTATCTCCATTCTTCTATCTGTCGTAATCTTTTATCTTGTATTTTCCTTTTGGGGATGACATAAGGCATCGAGAAATTTAGGTCACTTCCCTATGTTCTCTCTCTTTGTGACATTTTTCATTTGTGCTTCATGTTCCATGAGTTATTTGGGGAATGATGACATTTTTGAGCTTGATTATATCACTACAAAAATGACAAACATTGACCCCAAATCCATGGATCCCTTATGTGTTATCTTAGTATTGCATATGGGGGCAACCATTCCTTTCATGACATAGATCTATCTCAAAAACATATGTTTTACATAGGTCTTTATCTATAAAGCTCTCATGTATTGGCATTTATTGTATTCTACTTTAAATTAATTTCTCACAACATGGTGTTTAGAAATTTCCTTAAAGTAGGGGCATGCACATCCCTGCTCATTGTTTGCTTCAAAGTGTGGTATTCTTACTTTGCATGATGTGTCTTCTTGGTGGTGTCATTGGGTTTGATGTCTTTCAAGATTGTGACCTTCTTGAGCATATGAAATTCCTCTTGGTGGTGATGCTATGGATTGCATTCCCTAAGTTACAAATCTTTTATCCTTGACTATTTCTCTTTTGGAGATATTAAGCACAATTTTCCCTAAGGTTAGACCTTTCATGAAAAAACCCCTTTGAATATCCTATTGCATGTATCAAGGCCACCAAGCATAACACAAATTTCTTGTTAGTGAATCCTTTATGTTTTTCAAGGCCACCAAGCATAACACAACTTTCTTGCTAGTCGAGACTTTTGTTTGGTTCCTTATCAAATTTATCAAGAGGTATAACTTTGGTATGGTTAGTACAATGGGAGCCTAGACTTGGCACGACTTCCCATTAGCCACTTTTTGGGGCTCACCTAGTGTTCAATGGATTTTTCACTAGCTTGTGTGAGCGCATTTTTTTTGCATAGTGGGCAATGGGTTTCCACTTGTAAAAAAATTTCGGACAAACACATAAAGCTTCATCCATACCCTCTCTCCTCTAATTTTGACATTCCATGCTTGTGTATCTTGTCTTGTTTCTCCATATTTAACATCTAGGCATGTGTCTCTTTGTGTCTTTGCTAGTTTGCGATGAGATCTTATATCTTGGGGGCTCGATCATCCTCCATGACCTTTTTCGTCTTATCTTTCCAATAATTGTACAATTAGACCTCTCTTGATGCTTGTTTAACTACTTTAGTATGAGTTTTGCATAGGGCTCATCTTCTCACTAAAGTTCAAGCTAAATGCAGTGTCATAAAATGTACTCTTTCACATTTTCAAACTATGTTTGGGTCCCTTAAAACTTTGGACTTAATTGAGCCTCTAATTGCTTAATTTTTGCATTTACAATCCTAATTAATTGTGATTAAGAAAAAGGGAATTGTGATTTAATTAATGCATTTATCATTATTAATACCAAGAAATGAATAGGTTTTGATTATTTAGGTCAAGACCCATTCACCCTTAGGTGAATGGGTCCCCCTTAAGATCACAATTTCAAATTTTAACATGTTTTTGGCAGCATCTTAAGGTCCTAAATTCAAGATTTGAGTGTCAGCTTGTAATGTTTAATTTTTGGGGAATTAGAAAATTGTCTATAAAAACAAGGCCTCTTTTATCAATTCAAATCCTAGAACAAGAAAGAGATTAATATTCCAAGAGAAAAGATTATTGTCAAAGGTGTTCAAGAGCATATTTCTCAAGTATTTGTTGCAACATTCAAGATCTAAAGCATCATGTCAAAGTTATGAAGCATCGTGCATTTTTTTGGAGCTAACATTGTGATGTAGGTTTCAAGAATTCAAGTCAAATTTTCAAGCATCAAGATCAACATCCAATCAAGCCACTTCATGCAAGATCTATACCTTGGAGAGATCTACCAAGTTGCAGTCCTTGAAGGGTTTCAAATCAAAGGTTTGGTGAGTTGCAACATAACAATTTTTCATTCATCACTCCTTTCATGTTTCATTGTTTCAATTCAAGGTTTAATTACCAAAATGAGATTTGATGAAGGAAAACCCTTATTCACCAAAAACAAACAATTTTTCCCTCTTGTGTATTTTGCAAATCTTAGGTTGAAGAAGGATTGAATATCTCTTAAGGAGAAAATTTGGAAAAGTTTTCAAAGTTGTCTTCAAGCCATGAACACTCACTTTCAAAATTTGTTTTCGAACTTATGACTATGAAACATGGAGAATTTGGGAGTGCAGGCATAGGACCAAAGGACCCATAAATTGATTTCAAAAATTCCTACAAAGACCCATTCACCCTTGGGAAAATGAGTCATAGAGGACACTCAGCAACAACATTTTGGTGAAAGGTGCAAAAATACTTAACCATCTCAAATTTGACTAAAATTTGTAGCTTCTATTAGATTAAGGTTTAATCTTGTGATTTCAATTGTTACTTTACATTTTTGGGTTTATTTACTATTTTAGTCTTTCTCCCAAAAGTGTTGTTTTAGCAGATCTGCCCCATCCTCAATCATAAGGAAAATAGCAATATCTCCTTCAAGGTTGACTCACCTAAGGGCTGAAAGTCAACCTTGACTGAAGGGATCTCTTTTTCGTAATGAGATAGAGTGAGATGGGTGCATTTGCCCCATTTTACAATTTATTTTTATATTAAATTATTGGTGAATCCCCATTTAAATAGAAGAGCACCCAAAACCCTCCATTTCAGTAGTGTCAATAGGTTGATTGATGTTATTCAACATATCCTAGATTAAATTCCCTTTTTTTAGTATTGACAATTCCTCCCACATGGTCATATTTAAATTTCTTTCATTTTCTTCACAATATTGGAAGGATGATGTCGTATTTTTAATTATTTTTTATGTGACAAAAATTACTTTATTGATTGGTAGTTGATTGTGGCTTGATCAATCCTTAGACTAATTTCCTTTCCAAAAAGGATAATCCATTTTTAGCTTATAAATGTTGGTAATTGTATCCCCCCTTGTAACTCCTTAGGATGACTGAGGTATATTCCTAGCCAACCATGGAAGGCAGAGTAACCTCTATTGCCTTTCTCTTAGGCATTTTATTATGTCCCACTAAACTAATTTCCTTGCCTAATGTTTCAATATGATTGATACCACAAAAATTGTTTTTATGCCAATTCATAAGGATGAAATCACTTGGTATCTAAATTCTTACCTTGTTATCCCTTCTTGACATGGTTCATATTAATATTATGTGAGTATTGCTACCCATTCAACCATTGATGCTTGAATTAGGGCCCATTTTGACATGAATTTTGATTATGGGGTTGATTGCATGAGTAGCACTATTCATGATCGTGAGCTAATTTGTTTTATTGGAACAATATAGCTTTATAAGAACTTAAAATACCTAGGTTAAAATTGTTAAAAGACCTTATATAGCTTAACGAAGCTTCTCCATGATAATTTCCTTGATTAGGTTACCTATTGGGTTGGTAATATTGATTATAAGGTTCATAAGGCCTATTTTTTTGCTTTTTGCCTTTTTAAAGCTACTAATTTGTTTCCATAATTTTGTAGCAAGGTCTTTACTTCATAAAATTCATTAGGAGGAGATGTAGAAGTACGTGATTGACTAGTTGTTGCTACAAGAAGGTGAATCAATATTTCTTAGGTGGGTGGAATCTTAGGGAACAAAGATAGTGGACACATTAAAGGAATATTTTACTCGCTTGTATGAAATAATTTTCTACACTTATAAAAGCACCATAATCATTCTACAATATTTTTCCCCATTGACTATATCATATTAACCACATAATTATTTTGGGCCCTTAGATAATACAAGAATGCATGGTTAGGGTAAGGCTTGAACCATATCTCAAGTCTTTTTGAACCTAAACATGAACTCTCCATTAAATTCATGGGGATCTCTTTTAATAGTGATCAACTATTCTACTAGAGATAGGAAGTCACTTTTTTCATTAAACTAAATTCATATATTTTCCAAAAAGTTCATCTCGATTATGAAAACTGAACTAGGCTACAACCTCCTATAATATTGTAATTATTTTCCTTTCAAAGAGGTGTTAAAAATTATAACAACTACATTATCCTTTGTGATATTATGAACTTAGAAAAATGTTAGCAATATCTTGGATGTGCTATCTAGGATGTGATATACACTAGTCTAATAATGTATTATGCTTAAAGATATTATTTTAATCTCATCCCTATTATTCATGACAAGTGGATTTCCTCCATTAAAGGTGACAAAAAAATGATTTCTTAGAATAGCCATGAAAGGAATATCGAATAGTCTTTTTCTTAGCTAGAAGGAACTACTAGCGGTAGGTTTACTATACATTCTTGTTTTGACTCTTGAGTATGGTGGGGGTTGTCTAATATATATTTTATTTCATTTTGAAGATAAAAATAGTTCTAAGAATTAAGAATACTTACCTTTATAGGATGGTCTTTTTATCTTTAGTGTGAATAATTAGCATGTTTTGAAAAGAAGATATTGGAGTTATTAGGTGCTTATGGAATATTTCCAAGGATTGAAACTAGTAAGAACAACACCAATATTTTCAGAAGAACAATGTAAGATTTATTAAATTAGTCTAAACAAGGTGTCCTAAAAAATTCTTGTCACTTAAAATTACACCCTTACCAAACCTAGTTGATTATTTTAGATCAACAATATGAAAATGATGTCTCAAGTGTGGGGCACACTAAAGTAAAGTTGGTGCACTCTAAGACTTATTTGAGCTCCAATTTGTACCTTATAATATCAAGACAACCTTCAAAATTTGTAATGGTATACAAATTCTATTAAAATATTCTTAGGAGGTAAAATATAAAGAGAATATAATTGCAAGAGGGGTGGGGTATATATAATTAGCTTGTAACAAATTAAAAAGATACTAAAGCCCATAAATACAACTTTAAAATAGAATAAAAATAGTATAGCAACTATATAAAGGGAAAAAGATCACTATTTTATTGATTACAATAATTCAACACAAATTTCATACTTCAAAGAATAATAAAACTATTAAATAGAGAGGTGTATTTTTTTGTTTGTTTTAAATTTTTCAAACTTAGAACTCTCGTAAAAATGAGGATTGTTGGGTCCTCAATACCCTAGAGGAAAACACCACATACTGCAATAAAATCCATGCTACAGAGGAAACACCATATACTACAAGAAAATTCATGTCACAAAGGAAACACTCACTACCATCCTCATCAATTCTCTATAGAAAAAATTCCCATCAAAATATGACTCTATCATACATAAACTTTGAAAAAAAATCCTATGTACCTGTACCATACCTCTAATCATTGATTTCATGTAGTATTAATTTTATGGACAATAAAATTTCTTAATAAATCCATTAAAAATATGATTACTAATGGCACATCAATCATCAACATCTATGAAAATAACTAAGGCATGGATGAGCATTATTTTTCTCCTTTAAATCTATTCCAATCTATTAAATAATTATTTGTGGGTGTCATTGGATCTAATTTGGTGGTTGGAAGGGTTTAAAATGCATTAGTGGTGTTCCTTGGCGGTCCCATAAGTAGGTAGGGTTTCTTCATTCAAATTGTGGAGTTTTAAATTTGTATGCAAAAGATAGAAAATCTGATAGTTGTGGAGGGATGATCGAGATAGAAATTATAAAATGGAAATGTATCAAGCTATTGGGAATACAAATTTGGGGGTGTTGAGAAAGTAACATTGTGGAAGGGATGAGATGGAAAGGTTGACAAGGGAACCCTGTCAAGGGATAGGCTTTTGAAATATTGCTTGATTGGAGTTTTAGATGGGACCTAATTAGGTACCTAAATAGGGAATGATTGAATGTTTGACTCTAAACAATTATAAAATTTTATAGTATAAGGTATTGGAGAATGGGGAAATAAAAAAATGGAGACAAGAGGAATATATACTAAAGGATGGGAGGATGAACTTTAAAATTCTAACAAATTGATGATAACATGATATTTGAAAGGAAATTTGTATCCACATTGGACTATTTCTATATAGCCTCATGAGAGAAAATCATGCAAACTAGTATTCAAGTTTCAAATTTAAAATAATAGAGAAAAATACCATCAATAAGACACAAGATATACCATAGGAGAACCAATAAGAGGGAGAAAATATAGCCTTTGAAATCATACACACTAAAATATTATCTCATCAACATATCTTATAATACATTTACAAAGTCTCCATGAATACCTCTAAAGTATCAAGTTCTCTATATGCATTACATGTGAACAATAAAATTAAAATCATGTAACCAAACATCCCAATCCATGTTATCTCTCCTCACATGTCCAACCTACAAGAGATGTTCAAGATAGCCTTAACCAAAATAAACTACAAGCCAACCCAAATAACTACTCATGTGCTTACTTTTATAGAAACATGCATGAACAAAACCACCGGTTGGTATTACATAAATCATATCTAATACCATAAGCTTACAAAACCATTTCCCCCCTCATTTAATTTTTGGTACTAAATTTTCCCTATATTGAACTATTTTCCAAATTGTAAACCCACATTAAATATTTATCCCAATGTTGCATACAATAAATAAAGAGGCCCTTGGAATATCTAACACATGTGATGCATGCATCCCCAAATCCCCTAGGTGCAACACAAATAATATTAATTTTATGTTACAACCTTATCCAAGGTGTACAACACACCTTTTTCAATTACATGATCACATCAATATTGTTGTCATCGACATGATTATAGTATTGGTTGGAATTAGAGTGTGAATAAAGGCTTAAAATAGTAATGAGTAAAAGGATAGTCAAAATTCCAATGTGAATTGTGGGGATCTTAAAATTTCAAAGGCTAAAGAATGTGGAAATTTTTGACAAAGAATGAAGTCACATGTCAAGACTTTTTCATAGAGGTAAGAAGGTAACAAAATATAGAATAAATTCAAAAGTATGACTCTAAGATAAAACTTAGACATTTTATGACCTTTCATCTTTTATGGTTAGGGATTCCAAAGGATACATATATTTACATTGACAAATTGAAATACTAAAAAACTCAACACTTAGCCAATTTTAGAATGATTATGGAGGGTCAAGACTTTTTAGGGAAGGCATGAATTTATAATCAACCCCAAAACTTTGAAACTCCACTAAAAATAATAAAATCCTAAGGAAATTTCTAGGAAGAGATAAATTATAATTTAATTGATTCTTTATATTCTTGAATAGTTAATGGACCCATTCAAGATTTGTTAGAATAGTAATAAATGATGGGTCAAATGAGCTAGTGGGTATGAAATGATAATAGCTACTCCAAGTTTTAATCCTTCATTTTTCATTTTAACCTTTTTCATGGCTTCTTGTAACTTCTCTATAGTTTCATAATCTTTAAATTTATATTTTTTTTACTTTCTTGGGTTCTTTGGAAATGGTACCTAATAGTTACCTTTCTTCTTCTACTTTTTCTCAGGTTTCCCTTTCATATTAATCCATCTAATCCTTTAACCAAAAAAATATATATAAGACTTCCTACTTTTCGATTTAATAGAGATTTCTTCTTTTAATGCCCAATTTATATAAGGAGAGGTTGATCCTCAATATGTTGGGAATCATAAACTAGAATTAAGAAAACTCCATCATCTATGATATTAGAAGGAATATTTCCCCCAATTTTTAGGATTTTAATTTTTTAATGGCTAGCATGCAAAATATCCCTTTCTTAACATTTTCACCATCTTGATATTTCTCCCAAAAATATTCTATAATGCACACATAGCTAAATCTAGGTCTAAACACTCTTTCAATGTTCACATCAAGGTCATAGTTTGTGTTGGGATCAAACAGCCTAAGTTTTAATGATGATATAAGTCTTTTATTAATTCTCTCATACATACCATAGACAAAAAGTATAAAATGACAAGAAAAATGGAAATGGCATGCTATGCTTATGCATTTCTATAAATGTTTATGTATCTCTACTTTCTACCTTACAAAAATTCACAATCTAAAGAGTCTTGTGTATCTATGACACCTTTTAGTAAGAAAGAAATACCTTTGACACAAAAGAAAGGAACATATTTTAATATTGATCAATAGAGTACCTTGTCAAAGCTTCTCCAATCTCACTTGATATATCTCCCTCCAAGAACACAAAATAAAATTTACAGCAAAAGTTCATTTTGTGCATATCATCAAGTACATGGTCATTCAACTAATGAATGTAAGGCTTTGAGTAATAAAATTCAACATCTTAAGGATGCACCTATTTCCTCTAATTGATACTGATTTTCATCCTATCATGTTGCTCATCATTATGTCGCATTGGTAGCTTTATGTGTCTTGCTCTTTGTCATTCATGGTGGTACAATAATAGGTACAACCAAATTTCTCTTGGCAGAAACATGATAGTTCTTGGTGGTTATCTTTGTCTCTATAATTGGGGGACAAGGATAACTAGTTTTTTGAGGTGTTCATTATTTTCAAGGATTACCTCTTCCTCTCTTTCTACTTAAAATACCAACATAGCAAGTATGTTGACATTTTCAGTGGGGGCATATTGTTCCCCGTTCATTGTTTGCATGTTCCCTTCTTAGTGATGATTATATGCATCTCCTAGGAAGTATGATTATTACATTAGCAGTATTATATTTCCATTAGAATTATTTAATTTTGGAAATAACATTTTGACATTTCTTGCTTCACTTTGTCCATAGAAGTTGAATTTAATCTAGCATTAGCAGAGCATGTTGATCATGTTGTGGAACCTTATCAAAGTTATCAAGAGGTATTAATTTTGTATGTTTAGTACAATGGGAGCTTATACTTAGCACACGTTCCCATTAGCCACATTTTGGGGCTTTTTAGTGGACAATGGATTTCACCAACCCTTGTGAGTGCATTTTTCATGTCCACCAAACATAACACAACTTTCTTTCTTGTTGAGCCATATATTTCATAAGTGATTTTACATCCTTTTGAGTGTATTTTATGGATGTGGCATAATACAACTTGATAGTTCATCTTTCTTTCCTCTTTGCATTAATTTTGACATTATATGTTTTTGTATCTTATCTTGTTCTTGCATATCATACATTCATGTGTGTCCCTTTGTACTTATGTTGGTTTTCCATGGGATCTTAGACCTTGGGGGCTTGTGCAACCTCCTTGATCTTTTTCATCTTATCCCATCAACATTTGTGCACTTGGACCCCTCGTGATGCATATTTTTCTACTTTAATATGAGTTTGACTGTAGGGCTCATCCTCTCACTAAAGTGGGGGCTAAATATAGTGTTTAAAAATATACTCCTTTACATTTTCACACTATGTTTGGGTCCCTTAATTAATTGGACTTAATTAAGCCTCTAATTGCCTAAATTTTTCATTTACAAGCCTAATAAATTGCAATTTCTAAAAGGGGAATTATGATTTAATTAATGCAATTATCATTTTTAACACCTTGAAATGAATAGGCCCTGATTATTTAGGTCAAGATCCATTCACCCTTGGCCAAACGAGTCCCCCTTAAGATAATAATTTTAAATTTTAAACATGTTTTTGGTGGCATCGTAAGGTCGTAAATTCAAGTTTTAAATGTTAGCTTGTAATGTTTAACTTTCAATAAATTATAAAATTGTCTATAAAAGAAAGGTCTTTTAATAAATTCAAATCCTAGATCGTATTCATGTTTCACAAGGGCTAAGATTATTATCAAAGATGTTCGAGAGAAGATTTATCAAGAATTTTTCGTAGTATTCAAGATCTCAAGCATCATGTCAAAGTTATCAAGCATCATGCATGTTTTTGGAGCTAAAATTGTGATGTAAGTTTCAAGCATTCAAGTCAAGATTCAAGCATCAATATCACATCATCAATGAATCCAATTCATGCAAGATCAAGATGTAATACCCCTCTGTTTTGCTTCTTGTTCAGTTTGCTTTATGCTTTAGTTGGTTGCAGATACTTTGATACTAGACACATTTTGTTATGATGTTTTGATCGCTACTTTTGAGCGACAACTATTATTGTGTGATGTGGTTATTTGATTATTGTTTCACATGCATTATGGATTAATGATGTTAGTAGAGTTAGCATGAGATGTTTATGAGTATGAGTCTATTTATTATGATGGTTATGTCAGTATTTGATGAGTGCATTGGTGAAGAGGACGGGTTCGTATCACTCACTTGCGAGCGCCCTGTGAATCCATGATTTCTTCTTCATGGTTTGTATTATATGCTAGATATACTGTATGATGTTGTTTATTTGGTTTTCAGGTTGCAGGTACATGACATTGACTCCACCTGGTTTCACAGGTTTGAGCGCGTCGATCCAAAGGTTAAGTTGAACGGGAGATAGTAGCTAGGTAACATATGTCATGTCTATGCCCTAGCCTTAGTGTGTCGTCAGTCCTGATTGTTGAGTCTTCTTTTACCATAGTAAGTGTTATTTGATTTTGTTAGCTACATAATTATTAAATCAATTTTTGGAATTATTGCATTGGTTAAATGTACTGATTATTTTAATATTAAATGAAAATTATGCTTTGATGTTATATTTAAAGTTGATAATAAAATTTAATTTAGTTAAATTTTAATTTATTTAATTAATTAAATTTAATCTCAAAAGGGCTGAATTTAGTTATTAAATAATTAAAATTAATTAATTAAGTTTATTCGATTAAATTAAATTAAATCAAAAGAAATTGAAAGAAACTGAAATTGCATTTTAAAGTCAATTTGGGTTTTCGAAAATTGAAAATGAAATTAATATCTAATATTCAATTTTCCATGCATTGGGATTTAGGGTTGTATAAGATATTTTTGGATTTATGAGAAGTGCATTTTTTTATTTTTGGAGAAGTCTTTTGGTGAGAATTCATTCATGGCAATGGAGGATTTTTGAAAAATTTGCACAGGGAAGGGTTTGAAGCAGTTTAATTGTAGAATTGTTTTGAGGAAAGTGAGTTTGTAATTGTTGAAGTTTTTGGATTGGATTCGTTGCACGATCAAGGATAATTCAGGAAATCTTTGGAAGAGGCTTGCATCAGAAATTCATCTTCTTCTGTAGCTTCGGATTCCAGGTTTTGGTTCTTGTTTTGTTTAAATACAGTATAAATTGTTTAAGAATCTATTGTTGAATTCATTAGGGATTTGGATTTGTTAATTGAAACTAGTTTTAAATTAATCTAAAATTTGGGGAAGATTGTATTTATTTACTGTAGGATTTAATTCAGTAAATGGGTAATTGTTGATTCATTGTTTATTTTAAACCTTATATTGTGCTTCAAATGTTAGGTTGTTGTATGAAGTTTTTACCCTTTAGAAAACAATTTGATCTGGTTTTCAAAACAAACCCTCTTAGAAAACCTTCAATAAAAAATCTAGATCTGTTTAATTTTCCTATTTTTAATTATTTGAAAATTTGAAGGAAGGGTTTAAAAGAAATTAAATTTAAACCACTTGAATTTAAAAAGTTATTCTAGAAAAAATTTATTAATTTTTGTTACTGGTTCTTTTATTATTTTCTCGATTTTACCAGTAATTTATTTCTGTGTAAATATATAAATTTATATATAATATATATAATATATATATATATATATTCTGATAAATATATATATATATATATACATCACATATAAATATATATATATATATATATTTAATTGTTATAGATCTGTGTTATTTTTCCTATTGGGAAAAAACGTCGTCTGTACGACATGTCTGAGAAATGAATTTCAAAAAGTGCATTGAAAAGTCCTTGAAACTTTTCCTTATTTTATTTCGGATTTTTATTTTAAAGCTATGAAGATTTTTATGCAAAAAAAAAATTATTGTTAAGTCTGTGATTGGTGGGGAGGTCAACTCCCACCGCCCACTCTTCCCAAGGGAAGGACGCACTGGCCTCCCCAAGGTACGTCGTCTGCTGTACAATGTGTAGTCGGCGATAGCGCAGGGGTACTGGCGGTATTGTCTGGTCCCTGTCTCTTTTTATATTTGTTTTTTCTTTTTTTATAATTTATTCTTTGTTTTATTTTTTTAATATATTTAATTTTTTTGTATAGTGTATATTTGAATAAGATGAGTACAATTTGTATTAAATATTAATATTTAATATTTAATATAAGGGTGATTTTATTTGTATATTTGGAAAATTAGTGTCTGAGTGTGAATTTTTTAGAAATTTAATTAATTTTGTGGACTGGTAATTTTTAGTATGACAGAAAGTTAAAATTATTGCATAATGTAGATGTTATTTTATTTTATTTTGTTTTATTTATATATATATATATATATAGATTTGTATACTTATATATTTAATATTTTGTTTTAGACATAAGAGTGCATGCAATTATTTTGTTTAGTAATTTTAACTAAAACTAATAATGTGCATGGTTAGTTAGATAGAGAAAAGTATTTATTTTAATGAAGGAATTTAATTGCTTTAATGAAAATTCAGAATGATATTATTTTAATTTCAATTTTTGCGAGAAGCATTAGATAAGACTATGGATTTAAGATATCCAAATATAGGATTTTTCATTGTCAGTGCATTATTATATTAAATTCCCTTAAATTGATTGCTTTGGGAACGGGTGATTGAGATTTATAATGTAAAGTCTTCCAGTGGATGTGGGTCATTCCCTTGTTAAGATAATTTTCGTTTTTCCCTTGGGTAGTGCTATAAGTGTTTTATTTCCTCCAAGTGTTGGAGTGGATTTCCTTTATTGTGCCTCCTTGAATAGGAGAGTTTGCATTGTTCTGATCTATAGCACTTGAGTTACCCTTGGAGTCCAGTTTTGTGTAGCGTGTTATCCATTAGAAGAGTGGCTTTTGTTAGGGGTCAGAGCCCAAAGAGGTAAACCGGGTAACCTTCAGAAGTGGTTGTAATAAGTGATAATTAAAGTAATGTACTTAGATGATTAGGACTAACTACTCACTAATCAAGATAATTTTACCTCACTCATAGACACAAGGGCTCGTTTAGACTTGGGATGAGTGGGAAGGCTTGGAATGGAAAGGTCAACTATCTTGTCCTTACGAGAGGTAGTTGATTCCACATGTGTGAGTATGATGGTCGGGATTCGGTTGAGGTCACCAAGATTACCGAAGCCTATGAAGAATGCCCAAAGGAGATCTCATGACAAACCTTGCAATGACACTCTATCTAGGATAACATTGAGTTTTATGTTGTGCGTATGGATTCTTTATCATACTTGATTATTATTATGTCTGGAAGCAATGTGACCATGTTAGTGTTAGACTTATATTGTGCATGTGTTTGGTTGAGTCAGTATGTGTCAGTATGAGTCTGCCTTTGGTTAGAGGTAGTGGATTCTTTGTCCATGTTGTGTTGTTACTATCTCCTAGCATGGGGGGTGGGTCTTCGGGTACCACTAGGTTGGGTGGAACATGCACCAAAACCATTGGGTCCCCATTGATCTTCAGTTCATGGAGGTGAGACATCCAGTTGGACAACTCACATATCTTGTTATTCATTTCTAGCACTATTGTATTTCTTAATGTAATAAGTTGAATTTTACCCCTCTCATATTTATGAGGTGGATTTATGTAATTGTAATGCTTATGTATTTATGACTCATTATGGGAATGAGTGTTGTAATCAGTTATTCATGTGATGGATATATGTTATGGATATTATATTCTTATCTCGTTATTTATTTATGTTGAATGAATGCTTTCTACTTGAGTTATTTAATGCAATGATTTTTAATGATGTGTGTTGATGGGGATGTATGTAATCTCAGTTATGTAACCTTAGGGGATGTTGTCAATTATAGATGAACATGTATGTTTAATTCACTTTAATAAAAAAAAAAATTAGTACGTTTTTATAGTGAATTGAAAATTCCTCTAGGGTTGTGTGGTGGGGCATTACACAAGACCTTGGAGAGATCTAATAAGTTCCCGTCCTTTAAGGGTTCCAAATCAAGGGTTTGGTGAGTTTTAACATATCACTTGTTCATTCATCATTCATTTCATGTTTCAATGTTTCAATGCAAGGTTTAATTACCAAAATAGGGTTTGACCAAGGCAAACCCCCACTCACCAAAAACAAACATCTTTCTCATTTTGTGTATGTTTTGCAAACCTTAGGTTGAATAAGGATTGAAGATCTAGATTAAAGTGCAAAATTGGAAAATTTATCAATTGCAAAAGTTGTCAAAGTTGTCATCAAGCCATAGAAACAAACTTTCAAAATTTATTTCTGAACTTTCGACTATGTAATCCAAAGAATTCGAGAGCGTAGGAATTGAACCATGGTACCCAGAAATTGATTTCAAAAATCCCTACAACGACCCATTCGCCCTTGGGTAAATGAGTCCTAGAGGACACTCAACAACAACATTTTGATGATAGGTGCAAAAATACTCAATCTTCTTATATTTTTCTAAAAGTTTTAGGTTTCATTAGATTAAGGTTTAATCTTTTGATTCCATGTATTACTTTTTATTTTTGGGTATATTTACTATTTTTAATCTTTCTCCCAAAAGTGTTGTTTTAGTAAATCTGCACTGTCCTTGATCATAAGGAAAATAGCAAGATTTTCTTCAAGGTTGACTCACCTAAGGGTTGAAATTCAACCTTGGATTAAGGGATCTCTTTTTCCTAATGAGATAGAAGGAGATAGGTGCATTATACCCCATTTTTCCCTTTCCATTTATAGCTAATTGGTGAACACCCATTTTAATAGAAATAACCTATTGCTTTATTTCATCAGCGAAGTTGAAAATTAATAACTTTAGACATTGGGATTTGGGGTTTTCCATACCAAATTCCAAACTCATAAGAAGAAATGTTAGATGGTTTCCCCAACCCTTGATTAAATAGATTCCGGGCATCACCGATTAGCCTTACCTATTAAACACATCATAACATGGAATAAAGAGATAAAGATTCGCTCGACACCTTACTCTTGGGTATTTATTTCAAACATCACTAGGGTGGGTGCATAGAAATGGGTAGCCATTTCGTGGACACCTTTCAAAAAAACTTTTGAAAATCTATAATGCGCTTGCATTATGGTTTCTTGTGTCGAGCTTCAGGCTCGACAACAACAAACCAATAACGCGAGCATGTTATAATGCGCTCGCGTTATTTCTTGTTAAAAGCAAAAAAAAAAAGTGAAAACCTGTCATTGTTATTTCAACTATTTTTTTCTTGTAGCCACGGCCAAAATCCCCATATTTTCACACTCACATTCTAGGAGGAGCAATTCAACAAATTTCTTCACCAAAAATTTGTATTTCTTTATAACAATGGCACCACGACGACGACGAGGTGTGAGAGGTAAGGATTTTATGGTTTTTTTTTTTTTAATTAGTTAGTTTTAGGTTGAATTTGTTAGTTTTAGGTTGAATTTGATATATATTTGTTGGAATTTTTAGGAGATGCAAATCAACCTGCAAACCCTCAAGACCCTCAATAGGAAGACCAACCAAATCCTCAAGATCAAAATCAACCACAACAACAACAACCTCAACCAATCACTCAACCCCCTCCTACCACTCAATAATATTTAATGAGTGAAATTGAGAACAAAAAAAAATGAATTGAGGATTTGATCAGTAGGTTGAGTGATCCAAATGGTTCAACCACAAAAAGAATGACCCTAGCAAATTCATTACAAGATATGGTTAAAAATGTAGATTCAATTAGCAAACAAATAACTGGATGGCAAGATAGGAGGCAGACGGCTAAGGATTATTATACAAATAAACTATCATACAAAGATGTAAACAATTTAAAAATTATAAAAGGTGATTTGTGCTCATTATTCACTGACCCACGCATAAATCAAAATCTTACCCTCAATGCGAAGAGGTTTCCTATCCATTGGTGCCACCACGAACAGATTAGGGACCAGTTTTATGATAGGTGATACATGGTCTTCGATTACCCATCGTGCAACAATTGTGAGGTCCCGCAATATTTCCTTAGGAAATTATACAGTAAGTTCTTATTGAACAAAATCCCAAAGTATTTTGATATGAGGGATTTCCAGGGGAGAGGTGGGGGGTCAGCTTAGGATAGACCTGGTGCACAGTCGGATCCTATGCGGCAAGGTAGACGAGATCTCGCTAGGCCACCTCATGAGCAAGTTGTTATTCCTTCCATCATGAAGGAAAGTGCTGACATAGAGACATTGTAAGTGATCAACAATTTGATCCAAAGTGTTATCTGTCATACTAGCCCTATGCTACAATGCCATCTAGGGGAGTCTTCGAGTGGTGGCTTTTGAACACATGGGTGTCAATCTTGCGGGGCTACTTGTTCATATGACCCCACCAACACTCAGGAGACTAGTACACATGATCCTTCTATAGCTATGGAGATGGAGAGGGCAGCTGAAATTTTGCATGAGGCATATGGCATTGATAGTCAGGTAAAAGTTAGGGCATGTTCATTAAATTTAATTTATTAAATTTAGATTTTGAAATGCAATATTAACTAAATGTTTTATGATTTGAATAAAATTGCAGGGTCACAATGTTGAGACTGGATACATCGGCCCCTCACCAACTTATTTTTGTAGTACACCTATCGCTGGGGTATGTAACTAGTAAACAATTATAAATTTATTGCATGTTAATAGCATTGTTTTATGAATGGTAATTTAATATGCAAACTTGGATGTTGAACAAACTAATATTGGAGGTTTTGATGGAACACTTCCCCGTGGCGGTGGATTTACTCAAACCTACATGGAGGTAATAGAATAAAGAGTTTAACTAATGAATCAAGTACTTAATAGATTTGTGTACTTTATATGAACATCGTTGATTATGTTGAATAATTTGTTGTTTTATTTTCAGATGTTGCAAGTCAAAACACCTACGAATATGACAAGGGAAATGGATATTGGTGTGTCATTTGCTATACAATCCTCGATGGCTCTGATATGAGAGGTGTGAGGCAAATTAGTAAATTTACATTTACATTTATTGTTATAGATTCTAGTTAGTGAAAAATCAAACCATTATTGATTCACATAGTTTAATTTCTATTTGTATGGTTTATACAGGGTTTGAGCATCCCTAAGCATGGGCGTGAGAATATTTCCCTCATGGAGAGAGATCATGAGATGGCGGTAAGTGATTATTTTGTCAAATATATCATTTTTTATAATGTAACTTCTATATATTCATTTCTTTACTTCTTATTCATTTCTTTACTTCTTATTGTAACAGTTAAAACTTCACCATGAACTAAACCCTAGGAAGAGGAGCAAGAGAACTCCTTGAGCATAGAAAAAATGAGTGACAGACCTATCACCCTCTGATCGAAAAGGAAAGGGAAATAATTTATTTCTAGGGCATGGAGAGAAATGACTTTTGATTCCAGAGCCCTTTGTTGTATGCCTACATGGCAGTTTTGTACATATTTTTATTTGACATATTTGACATTGTATGCCTATATGGGATTCTCATAAGCCTATATGGCTATTTTGTAAATATATTTCATACTTCTATTGACATATATTTATCTATGCCTAAATGGCTATTTGGTTAATACAAATATATTTTATCAATGTCTATCCATATTTGCATTCTAAATTGATGGTTCAATAGATATGAGTTATGTGTATTCAAGTGTATACTTTACAACTCACATGTATACTTTGTGACTTACATGTGTTTGAATGTATACTTTGTGGTTTACGTGTTTTCATGCATATACCTTGTATTTGTGCATATACTTTGTATTAATTTGTCTATACTATGTATTCATGTGTATACTTTTTGAGGCTTACGTGTTTCTGAGTACTTGTGCTGCCATTATTGACATGTACATGCTTGAATTATTCATGTGTATAATTATTAATTGGTTAGCCCTAGCATTGATCATTATTGTCCTCTATGATTTGTCTTGAATATTAATTGATTGATGCTAAACAACTTTATTTAAAAGAAAAAAAACATTTACAATTGGCATTCCATGAAATGATTCATAAAAAGATTTCAATAAGTTCTTGATGCGTCATTATTGAAAGATTTATATGTCAAATTTTTTCAATATTATTTCTTGTATACGAAATGGACTCAGGAGAAAGCAAGTTATAATTTATAATACAAATAAGAAATGGAATCAACATTGTACTAGACCCCGAGTAGGTCTATTTAACAAAGAAACATGCTCTCAATCACTCTTCGAATTGCAAAGCACCATTGGTAATGTAGAGTGGCTCAACCAAGTTGTGATTTGACACAACTTCTCTCAAATTTGCCACCTTTCAATCCATGTCAGCCTTGGGACCATATAGGAAAGTTGGAGGTCGTACCATGTACAAGATCAGCAAGTTTGTATCAAAAACCTAAAAAACAAAGACTAGTGTGAATAATTCTTATTAGATCTTCTCCAAAATTTCATCAAAAACCTCCATTCGAGCCTCTCAAGGCTTTACATAGTTTTTTACACCCTTCTCTAACTGATCCATGCCCTCAACTAACTAAAAACCAACTTTCGAAACAAGTAACCATTGCATTTCAAATTTGTTGCTTAAGCAACTTACAAATTTGCAACTTTAGACTCCTCCAACCTAATGAGTACATATAATGACCTCTAAACCCACACAAATGGCTTACAAATAGCCTTATTACATCGACAAAACTCCATTCTTTCACAATCATATACAAATTCACAAATTTTCCTTCAAAGGCTACAAAGACAACTTCTAGTGCAAGATTGAAATTTTCCCATTTTTTATCACTAGACCCAAAATTCACCTTAAAACATACCTAATGGTCTTAATTGACCTTATTCAAGACAAAGCATGCTCAAAATACACACAAAAACTATTGATGAACCTATTCACCATCAGATAATCACTAAAACCACTGAACTAGACCTTCTTCATCAAATGGAGGAACAAGGTGCTTTGCACCAATGATCATACGCTTTTTGTGTGGAATACTCAGACTTCTCAACCATCGTTTGTATGTTTCTCTTTTCCAGTGTTTTGCATGCCATCATAAGGGATCAAGCTGGTTGAACGCAAGTTGGATTAATTCTTTGTGTTTGGGTGCGAAAGAGGACCATGTCTAGCATAAACCTACCTATTGGGACACGTTAGAGCAGTTAGTTTGGTCACACAAATT
Source organism: Sequoiadendron giganteum (assembly GCA_007115665.2). NCBI lineage: Eukaryota > Viridiplantae > Streptophyta > Pinopsida > Cupressales > Cupressaceae > Sequoiadendron > Sequoiadendron giganteum. The sequence continues at coordinate 359,737,644 of CM021100.1, forward strand.
ACAAAATGAAAGTTGCACCACTTTGCAACTTTGCACAGCTTGAATTTGACACTTTTTCCATCAACTGAAAATCCATCGCCATGGGAAAACAACTTTGAGATAGCCAAAACTAAGATAATTTTTTGTAGAGGGGCCCAACACAATCTTGTAGGATCAAACGAGAAGTTTCTAAACATCACGGTATCCGAGTAATAGCATGTTGAAGTTTGCAGTCATTTTGCACTTTGGACCCTTAAGGGATCGATCCGATGGAATGTAGCTCAAAGTGATTCTGCATGTTTCAATGTGAAAGAGGACCATGCCTAGCATAAACATACCTATTCAAATGCATTGGAACAATCCACTTGGTCACACGAGTTGTAGAGCGAAAGTTGCACCACTTTGCAACTTTGCATAGCTTGAATTTGACACTTTTTCCATCAAGTGAAAATCTACCGCCACGGAAAAACCACTCTGAAATAGCCAAAACCGAGAGAGATATTTTTAGAGTGGCCCAACCCGATCCTGTTAGATTAGACAAGTTAATGGGGTTCTTGAATGTTTAAAGGTATGTTCCTTTGTAAATTAGGCCTAGTTAGCCTAATGAGGACAACGAAGGTCATTTTTTATGCACATGTTCCAAGATAGTCACTGTTGATTTTGAATTATGTGTTGTAATTGAATAATAGCTATCTAGATCAGTCATTTGTTTGTGAATTCATTTGAGAATATTTCCTCAAAACACCACTTGGAGCCACTCTTTTCACTTGAAAATTCATCATAAAATCCTTTAGCAACAACTCCACCTTTGTTTCTTGAATTCCTCTACACAAATAAACACACACACACCTAAAACATCCTAATTCGACCTTAAATGATTTATATCACTTCTATAATCACCTAATGACCTCTTTGATACTTTGAATACATTACATATGACCTTTACATGACCTTTTTCACATTGTTTACATTTCAAAATTAAAATTTTGCAAATTTTTGTATTGAAGGCATTTATAGAACAAGGTGCTACTGCACCAAACATGAACTCCAAAATTACAATATTGAGTAAATCTCATTATGTAAGTAAATCTCATTACAATTCCTTAGGTACTTTGTTCTCACAAATCTTTTACAATGTCACTCATACATTCAAAATTCTCTTTAAATGTCTACATCATAGGTGTTCATTGTGAGGTTAACTTCAATTGAGTAACTTGAGATTCCCTCGCTAAGCTTCACACACTCTTTTATAATGGCTTGAAATCAAAATTGAGATTTTTCAAGATCATCAAAATAAGGATGTTGCATTTCTATTTTGGCTGAGATTCTCTTTGATGGCTCATAAATCAACATTTTCTACAATGAGAGATCAATCAATTTTTAGTAGTTTACTTACAAATACACAAAGTAAAATAGAAAAAGAAAGAGAATCCAAAATGGAAATGAAATAAAAATAGATGGAAGGCACTTACAGATAGGCATGCAAGTCTCACAACTTAGTCACTCCTGGTCAGACATCTTCATTGGGAATTCCAACATACCTATTGCACACAACACCTCTCATAAATAGAGTAAGTTGAAATTTTAGATGCTCTTATAATGTGTACATCATAGCTGCTCATGATAAGGTTAACTTCAAATGAATAACTTGAAATTCCCTCACCAAGATTTGCACACACTTTTCTAATGGCTTAAAATCATGATTGAGATTTGTCAAGATCATCAAAATAAGGATGTTGCATTGCTTTTCTGGCTAACACTCTCTTGGATGGCTCATATATCTGCATTTTTTGCAAGGGGACACCAATCACTGTTTAGTATGTTACTTACAGATACGCAATGTAAAAGAAGATGATAGCATTGGCATAAAAAAAAGTAATGTGCATACAAGTATAAATTAATATGAACCAATGTGCATATACATACAAATTAATACAACGAACCATTTGGGTCTGCTCTACTCTTTATTGTGTCAAGTATTAGCTCATGGTTAGACTCACGGACCTTCCACAAGGTCTTGTTCAAAGGTCTACCCCCATATTTGTTCAAACAAACATTGCATGCCATGACAAGGTTCGAGTAATGAAGAATCTTATGATGCATGTCAAAGTCCTAAAATAGCCAACGTTTAACACTCGAATGTGGGTACCTTCTAAGCCATATTCCAGTAACCATAATTGAGCATGTAGGGTATTTGATATTTTCCCCATCTATAACTAGGGCCTCCAATTTATTTTTGGCCTCAACACAATGACACAAGTAATAGTTTGTTCCCTCTTCATTGTCTTCATCTTCAATAACTGCATAAACATGCCTTGCATTGATATGTGCAGAAAATATCTTGAAATTTGTCAACATTACGAATACAGTACAAAGTAAGATAACGATATGGAATTTCAACAACTAAACAAGTAGATATATCACTTGGTTGAACTAGATCTAATACGTGGTCAAAGTCAACCGATGATTCCATCTGTATGAGTTCTAATGTCGCCGAAGGGAGATACGTGTTAAGTGGGCTAAGATAACTTGTCAATCATTTGTCAACCCACTCCCCTGACTCACAATCATTACAGGCTTGCATTGTACATGAAGAAAAAAGCATGCCATTTTTCATGTATCGATACTCCATGAACCTGCATTTGAGCTAAGGAAAGAGTGCACCTCACTCGATCTTGTTACTATACAACAGTCTTCATATGGTGCAATGTTAATATCATCCATCAACCAAAAAAATCTATGAACTGAAGACGTACCTTCATTACTTGGACCCATCAAAGCATTACACCAAGTTTGATGATTGATTTTGCATCTGTCAACTTTGCATTGTCTTTATACTTTAACTCTTCTCATGCTAATACTCTTTTCATGCATGATTCTACACCATCATGTTCCCCCTTTCGATGCCCAGCCTCACAAAATTTCCGCATACGTTGAACACCTGTAATGACATGCATCCTGCACAACCAGTAGAACATGTGTGGGTTCTTGAACTGTGTTGCATAGTTATCATACCATATTATATGTCGGTTGTATTCTATGCCCCTCTGAGCCAAACCATAGTACTATCAGATGCATGAATGAATGCTATGTGCATGTTGTAATACTGTGACTGCACCTCATGTTGTGGCTATAGAGTGTAGTTCTTTGAAAATTCAACCACTGATACTATAATTCCAACTAGAAAGGTGTCCTTGCATAGCTTCAATTGTGTGTCCAACCATTGGGCTCTATGGGTATGCATTGAATACTCAAACAGTATATTGTCACGAAACATGGACATAAACTGGTACATTGGAATATTTTCAATAACCAAATCACACCTTTTTGCTTGAGACCCATCTTTTGTAGCATATGCCACTTTTTTATACTTCCTGAACTCTACTATTTTATGTCCCACCTCATTTGTGCTTTCCATATGTTGATATACTGGCATATGCTGGAAGCCACCACAACACTCGCATGAACCATCCAAGCATGTTGTCATGTAGAATATCTAGCCATCCTCTATTTCACATAATTTTTTTGATAAGAACTCTCTTGAATATTTTGGTGGGGCTTCTATGTCACAATCCTGCAAAACATCATTAGTATGCAAATCTACACATATAGAATGATAAACATCATAATGGTTAGAAAATTAAATATGTAGTCTACAACAAGAAGTCGTGCATGTGTGATTTATCTTGACATAAAAATGTTTAAGCATTTCAAAAAATCTTTGAGAAATACTAATTTGAGGATAATCATTTTCAAATTTTTGTAAAAATTGGGTTTGAGTCATATCCAAAAAATGCTTTGGATGTGGCTCACAATTCTGACTACTGATTCTCCTTCTTACCACATCCCTTTGATTCAGAGATGGCCTTGTTTTATTCTTCCAATACTCTTCAATTAGTGTTCTCAAGGATTTGACAACTTCTTTATCTTTTCATGACAGTCTGCCCGACAATGCCCATAATTCATTTGAATCATTGCCCTCAATTCTTTGTCGCCTTTGAATGACTCTTGATAAAGTTTTTCTACTAATTCTTGTTTGTTCACTTGTCTTTTTAATGAGACAAGCTCTCTTTATTTGACATCTTACCAAAGTCGATGTAAGTCAAGTGACATTACTATCCTTTGAGTGTGAGGTCTTACCCACACTCTCATAAGCATCCATTAGATTCTTCACAATAGTGTCTTCACTCGATGCATTCGATGTTCTCAACCCAAGAGTCTTCATGATGTCCCTATACTTTACACCCTGCATCATTTCAACAAATAGTTGGCATCTTGTAGTCTCATTTAGCCTTTCAAAGAATCATTCCCAAATATTATCAACATATCTTCTACAAGTGTGTGTTGAAATCTTACCTTCTATGTGCTGCAAAATCTCATCATCAATATTAAAGAAATACTTTAGCTTTCTATACAAAATTCTAGGTGGTGTTCTCCTCGATACATATATCTCAACATTAGGAATTTCATCAATATTTAATTGAGGTGGGCTAGATTGTGTACCTTCGATCGAGGGTGGAGAAGAAGACATACCTTGAGGTTCACATGGGGATGATGGCATACCTTCTTCCTCAAATCTAAGTGATGATGTACTCTCAACTTGAGATGTGTTGGATGGTGTCCAACAATATTCACTTGAGGTAGATGGTGTCCCTCCATATTCACTTGCATTAGATGGTGTTCGTCCATATTCACTTGTGCTAGATGATGTCCCTCCATATTCGCTTGTGCTTAATGGTGTCCCTTCAAATTCACTTGTTGTAGAGGGTGTGTCTCCAACTACGGTATTTGAATCTATCTTACGATGATGCTTTCACATTCCTTCCTTTTGTGCTGCCAATTCTCGTTCTTTTTTTGATGGTTGAGGTTCCTCTTCAATTGGCTTGTTTTCATCAATCGTTTCCAATTTATTCTTTTCACGATATGCTTCCACCCGAACTCTCTCCTTTTCTTTGAAGGTTTCATTCTCTTCGTCTGTTAGTTTCTTTTTTGTCTTTTTTTTTGGCATGGTGGATAATTTTATTTGTACCATGGTAATGAGAGGAATATTAGCTCCTAAAAAATGTATCCATTCAAGTTAATTGAAAAATATATGTGATTCAAGGCTTCAATTAAATAATACTTTCAATCATCCTATACAAAATTTAACCTAGCATAGACGAATGTGACATGATTTTTTTCAATCCATAATGCCTTAAAGAAAAGTGGTAATGTGGCATGCCATGATTGCAAGATAGGCTCAAAATGGAAGCATGGACATTTGCCAAAAATTACATTTTTTGGCAAAGTTGTGAAGAGATAAGTTAGTTAAGAAGTTACAAAAATAGTTAGATACATTGGGGGAGTTGAGTTTGAAGGGAAATAAGATAAATATCATGCAAGTTACAATCATAATCAGTGTAATAGCATTGTGAGTGTTTGATAAGTTTGTGGTGCAAGAGCACCTTGACAATCTATGCTTCCATTTTGAAATTTGATTCAATTTTGGGTATCTCCATGTTGTAAGAGGGTCATTAAATAAATTTTAAATGTATGGGAATCATTAGGAGGTTTAATTTTTAATTCCTATGTGTATTTTGTAAAGTTGTCACTATTTGCAAAAGTTGCACAAATACAAAATTGTGAAAAGTTACAAAAACTGTAAAATAGGGAAGGTGAAAAGTCATATGGGCTTATTTTTGCTTGGAGGCACTTGGAATTTGATAAGACATGTATTTAATGCCTTTATAAGGCCTCTTGTATGTTTGGAAAGTTGTGGGTGATTGAATATCTAATTTTGAATGAATAAACACACTATTTTTCTGTACTTTCTTTAGAATTTCATTGTTTCAGGCTCTTGTATGAATTTGTATGGGCATGAATTCTTGGTTGGATGTTTTTAAGTGTTGTCACACTCAATAACCTCCCAAATACAATTTTTTTCATGCATTTTTCTTAACGTTTGAGTCAGATATTGCAATTTTTCTCTAAAACTATCAAACCCTCTGTTAGGGTAAATAGTGACCTTGAGAAATTGTGTTTCTCTCATTCTACTTAGTGAAAGTTCTCAATTTTGGTGTAAAAACTCCTTGTGGCATGTTATTTCATATTTCAAATGTTACCAATCATATGGTGAGGACTAAGGTGTGAAGAAAAGAATTTTTCTTAACTGTAAAACTTTGTACAGACTAGTAAAATAGGGAATTGTGAAGCTTAGAGCTTAGGGTTTATGGAAATGTGTTTGGAAATGAAATTCTAATGGAATTATAAGCTTGGTCAAGTCAAATGAAAGGTATTTTATGTATTTTTTATGAGTTTTTTTTGTTGGGGGTAGCAAAACCAATAACCCCTATTTGCACTAAGGCTTAGTTAGGCTTATTCTCAGACTGAAACAACTAGTTTACAAGCATTTTCTTTGAAGGACTTAATATCCATCTTGTAATATGTTTTGTATGAGCGAAATGGGTGTCCAAAATGAGTATCATAGTCTGAAGTGTGTGCATGGTTTGGGAGATACATGTGACAGTTTGCAAATGCTTGGCTACTAGTAATGTGGACAATCAACAAAGGAACTGAGTTTGTGTGTAAGGGAAGACTTTTGAAAGGTTTCATTTTTGTTGTACTAACTTAAACAAAGATATATTAATAAAATAATGGTTTGGTTATGCCTTAAGAATTATAGTTTTTTCTGTAAACAATGATTCCATTATGAAAGATTTAAGACAACTTGTGAATGGCATAATCATTGGTTGATTATTTGAGGAACCTAGTTGATTGTAATCAGTTATTTTCAAGATTTTCAAGGTGTTTTTAAGGTCCAAAATATAACCACCTATTAACTACCAACCTATAACCACCTATTAACTACCAACCTATAACCACCTGTTAACTAAAAACCTATAACCACTTGTTAACTACCAAGACCTTCATTTGTCTTAAAAATTGCTAACATTGACAAGTTTTGCTAAATAAGCAACATTATACAACTTTGTTGTCAAAGACACCTAATACCACTCAAACACCTTTATTTCATACCTAATACAACTTCTAGACTCTTGTCTTGCACTTCCATTTACAATTTGAATAATTTTCCTTCAAAGATTATATGGAAAAATTGACAATTTTCTGAAGCAAGAGTGCATACTTGCACATTTGATCACCAAACTCACAAAATCCCTAAATACATGAAAAATTGATCTATTTAGACCTTATTTTCAATAAAATATATGAAAAAAAATCTAAAAACTCTTGAACTCGCCCAAAGACCTTAAGACATATTGTCAACAAAGTAGATTTTGAAACATGGTTGTAGGTGCCCCTACACCATGGGTTTCGAATACTGCAAGGGAAAGCATGCTCAAAAGATGAATTTTGGTGAGATATTTGGAATGTTTATTTGGTTTATTTCAATAAATAACATGCTGATTATAGTGTCATGGATAGAGTGGGAGAGAGTGGGAGAGTGGGAGAAAGAGAGAGTGGGAGAGAGTGGGAGAGTGGGAGAAGGGGAGAGTGGGAGAAAGAGAGAGCGGGAGAGAGTGGGAGAGTGGGAGAAGGGGAGATTGGGAGAAAGATAGAGTGGGAGAGAGAGAGGGGGAGAGTGGGAGAGAGAGAGAGTGGGAGAGAAAGAGGGAGAGATGGAGGGAGAGGGAGTGGGAGAGAAAGAGGAGAGAGAGGGACAAAGAGGGAGAGGGGGAGAAAGAGATAGTGGGAGAGATGGAGATATAGAGGGAGAGAGAGATAGATTGAGAGAGAGATAGAGGGTAGAGGGTTAAGAGTTAAGGGTTTAAGGGTTAAGGGTTTAAATGGTTAAGAGATAGAGGGTAGATGGAGATAGTGGGAGAGATGGATACCCCTATACCCTCTTAATCCCTCAACCCTCAACCCTCAACCCTTAAACCCGAATCCCTCAACCCCCAACAATTTCTTTATCCCTCAACCCTCAACCCTCAACCCTTAAACCTAATCCCTCAACCCCTATATCCTCTTAATCCCTCAACCCTCAACCCTCAACCCTTAAACCCTATTCCTTCAACCCCTATACCCTCTTAATCCCTCAAACCTCAACCTTCAACCTTTAAACCCTAATCCCTCAACCCCTATACCCTCTTAATTCCTCAACCCTCAACCCTTCAACCCTAATCCCTCAACCCCTATACCCTAGTAATCCATCAACCCTCAACCCTCAACCCTCAACCCTTAAACCCTAATCCCTCAACCCCTATACCCTCTTAATCCCTTAACCCTCAACCCTTAAACCCTAATTCCCCAACCCCTATATCCTCTTAATCCCTCAACCTTCAACCCTCAAACCTTAAACTATAATCCCTTAACCACTATACCCTCTTAATCCCTCAATCCTCAACCCTCAACCTCAACCCTTAAACCATAATCCATCAACCCCTATACCCTCTTAATCCCTCAACCCCTATACCCTCTTAATCCCTCTACCCTCAACCCTCAACCCTAAACCCTAATCCTGGGAACTCCTATACCCTCTACTCTATAACCTCTTAATCCCTCAACCCTAAACCCCAAACCCTTAAACCCTAACCCGTAAACCCTCTACCCTCTACCATCAATCGTCTACCCTCTACCCTCTACCCTCTACCATAATCCCCCAACCCTTAAACCCAGTTAGTAAACTCTCTACCCTAATCCCTCAACCCTAAATCCTCGACCCTCAACCCTCAACCCTTAAACCCTAAAATATTAAACCCTCTACCCTCCACCCTCTACCCTCAACCCAATACTCTATACCCTTACACCATTAAATCCAAGAAAACTATATACCCTAATCCTTAAACCCTCAACCCTTAATATCTCAACCACTATAACCTCTACCCTATATATTGGACCCTCAACCCTAATCCCTCGATTGTATACTCTATACCCTCAACCCTCAACCCTTAAACCCTCTACCCTCTAGCCTCTACCCTATACATTAAACCCTCAACCCTCAATTCTCAACCCTCAACCCTTAATCCCTAAACCCTCAATCCTCAAACCCTAAACCCTCTACCCCTATACCCTCTACCCCTTACATTGGACCCTGAACCTAATCCTTCAACCATATACCCTCAAACCTATACCCTAAACCCTCTACCCTAAACCAAGTAAACCCTTAACCCTACACCCTTAACCCTAAACCTTTCAACCCTAAACCCTTAAACCTTCTACCCTATACCCTCAACCAGATACCCTCTACCATCGACCCTATTCCCTCAACCCTCAAACCTTAAACCCTAATACCCTATAAACCATCAACCCTATAGGCCCTCCACCCTAATCCCTCAACCCTATACCATCAACCCCTATCACTTTCTCTCTATCTATTGATCTCACCTCTCCCTCCCTCCCTCCCTCAGACCCTCACTAATTGTCTCTATCTACCGTCTCCCCCTTTCTATGTACCTCTCGTTCAATCAATCCCTACCACCCTCTCTCGCTCCCTCTATCCATCTCTCTCTATGTCCCTCCCACTCTATCCCACTCTCTCCCACTCCCTCTCTCTCCCTCTCTCTCATGTCTCTCGCTCCCACCCCCTCTCTCTCTCAGGTCTCTCCCTCTGGAAACCTACCTAGGTAACTCTCTTTGTCTCTCTCCCCTCTCTCTATCTATCCCTCCCACCCTACCTAGATAAGTCCCTCTCACTCCACCCCCCTCTTTCTCTACCTCTATCAGGTCACTCCCTCCCACACCCTCTCCCTCTCTCAGGTCTCTCACTCACACTCTCTCTCTCTCCCACTCCATCTCTCTCACACTCCATCTCACTACCTATCTCTCAAGTCTCTCCCTCTCACCCCCCTCACACTCTCAAGTCTCTCCCTTTGGCACCCTACCTACATAACTCTCTCTTTTCTCTCTGTCTCTCTCTACCTCTCTCTCTCTCTGTCTCTCTCAATACTCTCTCTCCCACCCCCCCTCTCTCTCTCCCTCCCTCTATCCCTCCCACCCTACCTATCTAAGTCCCTCTCACTCCAACACCTTCTCTCCCACTCCCTCTCTCTTAAACTCTCACTTTCACCCCCTCTCCATCTCTCCAGACTCTCTCTCTCTCTAAATTCTCCCTCCCTCTAAAGATATACGTAAATACATACATACAAGCATAATACATATGTACATATAATCCTACATCCATACAAGCATACATACATACATGTGTAGATACAATATTATATACATCCATACAATATATATGCATTGATACATACAGGCATACGTACATACATACAAGCATGCATACATGCATACATACATGGCATACAAGCATGCATGTACATACAAACATACAAATATATCAGCATACATTCAATATAGTGGAATTTAACATAAATGAGGACATAACGCGAGCGCATTATAATGTGAGCACGTTATAGCGTGCTCGTGTTATGTCTTAGTTGACATGTTTCCCATAGAAGAAAAAACAATCTCAAAACTAAAATATAACACAAGCACGTTATAACGTGAGCACGTTATAACACACTCGCGTTATATCTTGCTTTGGGAATTCCTGAGCCTTAGGCCTAATATTTGCCTTGGAATACCAACCCAAAGGCTTGGAGGGCATTCCCAACGACCAGAGACATGTTTTTAAAAAATTTACCATATTTCACATAATCGAGTTTGTGCTCACCATCAGGATTGCACATGGTTCAATATCGAAAAAATAAAATACATGGGTAATGTTGGGTTCTCTCTTAGCTATCCAATGATGTAAATTTTTTCACTTTCTAAAAATGTTAAGCCTTTCATCCATAATTTATTTTATTTGTATGTCTTTTTTTTGCCTAAAAGCAATTTTTGGTATTTTTTCATTATAAATTAACCATTCATTGAATTTTCAAATAAATTACATTTTTAGAAACTAGACTCCATTCTACAAATTTAAAAATTTTAAAAAAATAAAAAATCAATTAGTTTCCAAAATTTGTAGCCTGGTAGCACGGTCAAAATTCTATTTTTTAGGTAATGTCCACTTCGAAAATTAGTAAAAAATCAAATATTCATTAAAAAATTATTAGAAAAATTATGCATCAACTACATATTGTAAGCTAACTTCTGGTCCTTGCAATTTTAAAAATACTAAAAAAAAGTTCACCGTACGAGGGTCGTACAAGAGTTGCTATGTTATGTTTTTCTGACAAAAACAACACCAATTTGTGTAAGTCCCTATTTTGAACCCCTTAATCTCAACCATTTTAAAAATAAATTAGTAGTTTAGAAAGTAGACTCGGAGCACTTTGATCCTTGTTTTTGTTCCATCTAAAAATTTTGAGTGTAACTATCCTCAATTTCACATCCAAGGTCAGTATTTCCTGATTTCAAAAAAAAGTTGTCCACTTAAGTCCCCTTTTTGTGAACCATCTTGGTGCACTTACCCACTAGTTAGTACTTTCGCTTAATGATGATGTTGCTAAAAAAAAGAGGTATGAAGCAAGATTGATTCCTTATCTTTAAAGGATTCAAACTCTTCTCATGATATTTGAACCCTTTGGTAAGAGGGATGTGGTACCCCTAATCCTTGATTCTTGATGGACCGGAATATAAAAAATTAACTCTTAACAAGGATATTTTAACCCTTTGGTATGAGCTAAAGGGGAGATCTAAGGCCCGACCCCTAAACTTTTATCTAGTTCCTTGCCTTCTTTTAAACAAGTTATAATTTTGTTTAATATGGAATATATCTAGACTAATATAACTTGTTTTTTGAAGGTTTTCTCTCTTCTGAGGTAAATAAATGGTAACACATGATGTTTTTCTATGTAGGATATATGCCACCAAAGGATCCCACAAAAATGAAGTACCAACACAAGGGATACCATCCACCTTCTTAAATATTCTTCTCATACATAAAAATTGCAGACACTGACCTTGGTCATGTCAACATGGAGAAGTTCAAGAGGAGAATCGATGATGAGGAAACAAGAACATGTGCTACTATAGCACTAGAAAAATATGGAATGGTATAAGTGGTTGCTTTCTTAGTGATCGTTCAATCTTTGAAGATGGTATTGACATGCACTCACTAATACAATCACCAAACTATGAAGGTGATGGGATCATCAAAAGAAGTAGTACTTGATGTGATCCCAGAGATGATTGGGAAGATCTTCAAGATTCTTGCTTGCCCTCAATACAAGGCAATTGATATGAAGAAGGAAATTAAGTACTTTTATGACAATGTGGAAAATAACCTCACTTATATTAATAATCATATGATGGTTACCCCAAGGAAAGTAGCCCTCAAAATGGCTAGGGTGAAAAATAAAAGTGAGTTAAAAAAGGATATCAAGGACCTGATTGTCCTATTGAGTAACGTATTTGGATATCCCCATGGTCAGGATTTCTATCCATATATGGTCTAGTTCATCATAACCATCAATAACTCTAGGAAATAAAAACTTGATTGATCTACCTTATAAGTGGCACCATTCATGAGAAATTGAAGATTTTTCTTGCAACATCAAAGTTTTACATGACCTTATACTTGGTCTATTTGTTGGCATCTCAAACCTTCTTCCTAGGATTGGATAGAGTGGGTTCCTTTGAGCTTGAAGAAGTTACCATCAATGAACATTATCCTCAATTGAAGTTATAGGATAGTTATACATATTTATATGTTTTCAATGACAACTTCATTTATATTGTGATCAGAGGATTAGAGCGAGATTTCTCTAGAATGATCTCCCATAAAGCCATGGAAGCACTAAAAAGCTGAAGAAACTGGTATGTCTACTTCAAAATTTTCAAATATATCTGAATGGAAGGTTTTCATAAGATACCATATAAGCTTCCAAGGTACCCCTCAAACAAAATGATCTTGTTGTAATTTTGTAGACAGGTGACTAAAATTCACCAGTTAATAGTAGGAAAGCACAAATTTGGGTACAACTTCCCCATCAAAATGGGAGTATATTCTTGTGAAAACATGTAGAATGCAAAGAGTGCTAATGTAAAACTATCAAAGTATAATTTTGTGTTGTATAATGATTCTCAACACCGGTTCAACCCAATTGGCAAGATTGGCAAGGTGATAGGCTCTTTCTTCATTCACAAGCCTAAAATAGAAAATCACTCAACTAATTATGAGGAGTTTGAAGTGTGAATGAAAGAGTATTGTTGATTGATAGTACCATTAATCAAGACCTGTAGAGAATCTCGTGTTTCTAAAGAAGTGAAAGAAGATAAGAAGGTTTGTGATCCCATCTACCACAAGCATCAAGTCTACAATCATCTAATATTCAAATAAAACTGTTCTATAGATGAAAATGATGATATTCAGAAAAGGTAACAAGGTGTTGTAGCACATTCTCTCAAATGGTTGTGACATCATTTTCAATGATGGAGTTGTCGAAGCCTACAAAGGCAATTGAGAAAGCCAATATAGGAGAACGATCATCTATTGTTGTTGCTACCAAAGACAAAGAAACTACAAGGAGTTCACCTCCCAAGGTAGCAAGGAAGAAAAGAAATGAAAATGAACCAATAACTAATTGTATAAGTGAGGAATATATAGAGGAGGGAAAGACACTGGTGAGAAAGAAGAGAACTAGAGAAGCAATCAAGGAAAGAGCTACCCAAAGGGTAGCTCAATAGACATACTCTGCATCTCCTACACATGAAAGCCCCTACCTTCACCTCATCAATCACTACATCATACACCACTATCACCACATGATAAACCTCCATCTCTACCTTCATCTTTGCCTCCTCCAATTCCTAAAGAAGACACACCACTTAGAGAGGAAGAAACTCCTTCTAAGGATATGCAAGAGGATTTGATACAAGAAGGAGAGATAGAGAGAGCCTCTTGCTGAAAAATAAGTTCCTAAGGAGGTTCATGTTGAGGAATGTTCTGTTGAAGAGGTCCATGCTGAGGAAAAAATATCAGAATAAAATATTGAGCAAGAAGTAGACCAAATAGTGGAGACTCATGATGAATAGCCTCATGGAGAAGAAGAGATACATGATGAAAGAGCTCAAGGGAAAGAAGAGGTAAGAGTAGAAATTTATCAAAAGGAGACTAAAAAACATGATATAGAAGGATCCCACAAAACTAAAATCCTCTCTTTTTCCCTTCAAGAAACATCTATTGTCGTGCCTATCTAGCTTAACCATACTATCTAGAGAAGAAAATGGACATATGTGGAAATTAGCTTAGAACAAATTCTACACATTTTGTTAGAACCTATCCAGTCTTTGATAAGAAGAAGGAAAAGAAGAAAAATAATATAAACTATCAGAATGGATGAGCAAGGTAATAGAACAATCAAAATAACCATTCCATTAGGTGATAAATTTGAATAAAACATAAGGCTAGAAGACTACCAGTTTAGGCAAGTTGATCTAGGAGACTAGACAAGGGAACAAGAGAAGTAGTCTCTCTAGATATATTTTTTTCTACTATCCTAAAGAGGATGCAAAAAGATGAGAGCACAAAGGAAGAGTTTAAAGCTCAGGTCACCCAATTAACTACTTGTATAAATAATTTTTCTAGACCAGTAGACACTGCAACTCCTAAGTCAACTTTGCAAGATTTTTTAAAGGATGACGTCAGGCATTCTAATCCAAATGGGTGGATTCCAATAGAACAACAATGAAAATCATATTTTTTTAACTTTAGCAAATGAAGTGTTAAAGAAACTAATAAATTTTGATCACTCCATTAGTGATGAAGATAGTGCAGCTCAGAAAATTGAGCTAAGCATTGATGAAGAGTTATTAGTTTGGGAGGATTACATCCCAATTTTATAGAAAATAAATGAAACATTAATGGATAAACTACTAAAAGTTGTTGTGATTGAAGAGGAAGATCAAGATAAGATCCCTGAGTGGCTAAGAGTAACTGAGTTTAGTGTTAAGGTTTTAAATAAGTGCAAGTCCAAATTCAACAAAAATAGAAACTAGGGATAACAAACAATGAAAAAAATTGTCAACTAAAACAGAAAAATATAGGGCTCACCAAAATGAATGAACAAGATGATGAGCCGCTAGATTTTTCTAGGGGATGTTTCACTCAATTATGAGGGTCAAAATGTATAAATAGTAATAAGAAATGAATCCTAATTGTTATAGCAACTATGAGGGGAGATTTAAGAGGCTAGAATGATGTGTACCATGTTGCAAGAAGGTTTTTTTTAGGTCACAAAAGACTCATTCGCCTTTACTGGCGAATGGGTCCCTGTTATGGTTTTTGGAAAGTTCTTTCTGGGTTTTATTCTTCTCGAGTTGCAACTCCAAATTCCAGATGTTCATTGTTTCAGGCCTCATTGAGGACTCATTTGCATTTAGTGGTGAATGGGTCCTTATAAGGTTTTGGAAAACTATACTTTGGGTTTTGTTCTTCAATATCTGTAGTTTTAGGTCCTTGGTGCTCAGCTCATGAAAGTCTAAAACAAATTATACAACTCTTTTTATAATCTTGCAATGTATATGGCAACTTTGCAACTTGGCAACTTTGACAACTTTTCTCCAAATATTTCTCTTCAACCTAAAACCGATAATCACACATTCAAGAGAGGAAAAACTTGTTGATTGTTAGAGGATAGGGGTTTTCCTTAGCCAAACCTCATTTTGATAATTAAATCTAGAGATGAAATAATGAAAATGCATGAAGGAATGATGAATGAACAATGTAATGTAACAACTCACCAATCCTCAATTGAAACCTTTGAATACAAATCTGAATATTAGCATGAAGTGGCCTTATGAATGCAGATCTTGATCATAAGCTTGAATATGCAACTTTAATAATGGATCACCAATGCTACATCAACATACTAGCTCACCAACATGCAAGACTTTGACATGATGATAGATAACTTGATTTTTGCAATCAAACCTTGATAATTTTCCCTTGAATGTCCTAAAAATGCTCTTGCTCTTGATCTCATGAAGTCACATAAATTGTCTAGGAGAAATAATGTGAATTAACCCCATCTTTATGCTAAATCTAGAGATTAACCCTAAAATTTAAATAATTCAAGCCAACACTAGATCTAGGATTGAAAATAATTAGAATCCCACCATAATTGAATTCAAAAAGGGGTGTCCTATGTGAGGAGAACCCATTTTCCACTAAAGGTGAATGGGTCCTAGCACAACTTCCTAGAACCATGCTTCGAGGGGATGAAATAACATCAAAAACCCATTTCAAAAATACAACGAAAGGGGTGTCCTATGTGGAGAGGGTTCATTTGCCACTAAAGGTGAATAGGTCCTAGCACCATTTTCTAGAACCTCAAATTTTCCAAATTAAATGTCATGCCATATCAATATTGGGTTTCGGGATAGATCCTTCGCAAAGTGTAATTAAAAGGGCTTGAATTTGAATTAAAGGACCAATTAAGCTCTAATTAACCATAATTAATTAATGAAACCCTAGATAAGTGTGAAATTGTAATACAACACCCCAAATAAGGTACAATTTAAGTCCATTTTGTTAAAAAGGGCCCTGGATTCAATGTGAATGTGTACATCACATTGCAACACTAAATCAAGGCATTATTAGGTTAATTTTATATCAATTATTCCCAAATTAAGCATGAAAAAGGATTAATTTTTTTGACACTACACCAGCCAATTGAAGATTTAGATTGCACATTTTGGGAAATGCTTGTGTTAGTGAGAGATCCCAACAAGATGGTTGAGTAACTGAAAAATCAAATGCAACGACATGTTACATAGGTGGAAATTGATAAGATGATCAATAAAAAGGTGAATCTCCAATCCTTTCAAGAAGAGTCGTCTACCTTCAACAACCTCCAACAGTAGATGGAAGAATCTACCTTTGACTAGAAAATAAAGTTACAATATCACAGAGGACCGCCAATGGAAAAGTTGAATGATGTGATATTAGCATTCACTGACAAATTTTTAAAATAAATGAAGACAAGATTTGTTGCTGCTATGTTTTTTTTTTTTAAATAAATGGTTGTAACAATTTCCCACACCTAGTTGATAAAAGAAGAGTTGGTGTTAGAAATTCAGTTGGAATTTAGTTAATTTTAGTTAGCTTTTATTTCCTTTAGTTTAGTTTGATTGAACTAAAACTCAAATTGGGGAACCAAGTTTTTCTTTAGTTGTATTTCAGTTTGTTTTTAGTTAGGATTGGAGTGCTAGAGTTGGTTCCTGATTTCTTTTTTATTTAGATCCACAATTATAGGAACTCAATTTTCTATATAACTTTGGTCTTGGATCATTTTTAAGGATCCAATTTTGATGTATTGTGTATGATAAACTTATGCATTCTCGGCGTGGATTTTCCTACTAACTTTTTGGACATATGAATTTTGGTTAATTAAAGGATTGCACCTATTTTGCATGCATCTCAATTCGGTGTCTTGGTAATGGTATGATTGTTTCATTTAATCTGAATTGATAAATTAATGAAATCTTATATGTTATTCTAGAATTAAGTAAGGTTTTGTCTTAGATTTGCACGTGTTTGGCAATATTTTGATTTGATAAAATATGGAAACCTTATGTTTGGTTGTTGTTCCTTAGAATATTGCATCATTATTAAAAATAAATGTGTGAATGGCTATTCGTATTAATGATGGTTGAAAATATTTTGTTTAAACACTCAAAACTGATTAATGAAGTAGGTTGTATCATTATCCTTTAAATAATTGGAATTTATTTCATTCTTCTTTTTTACCTTTTCCATCTTTTGATTTTTTTTAAATTAGTTTGAAATCATTGAAATGACATAAATTTTCTATAGATATGAAATGTAATTCAATTCCTAAATAGTTGAATTATTATTTTTGAATTGCATGTTATTTCTAGAAATCTAATACCTAGATCCCTTGTGAAACATGTTGACAATGACTATTTTGTTGTCTAGCATAGTCAATACTTGACTATAAAGAACATTGGAGTAATTTCTCTACTTTTCAAGAGAAGCAATAATCTATTATTGCTTAGCATGTTGGAAGTGTTATGACCACCCTCAACAAGAACCCATTCATCTTTCAAGACAACAAACTCCTAAACAATATTCCTAGACATCACTAGATTGATTTAACTCTCAAGAAGACAAAGGAAAATAAATTTTCAAGTGCACGTTTTGACATATCATTCTTGTACATCATAAATTATTTTTGTGCATGAGATCAATTACTCAAATATAAGGAACTAAACTCATAACACTTGAATATGAACTATTAAATCATATAATACAATCATCAATTTAAAAATATAAATTTCTGAATAATAACAAATTAACTCAACATTACATCTACATTATTCTTCTATCATCAATTTTAAAACAATATATCCCAATCTTTTTACATTTAATTATCACTTTATTACAATTCAATTATCACTTCCATTTTTAATTGATTTACATTAATTTATACTCAATCAGCCTAAATTATCCACATAATACAATTTATTTCATTACAATTATATAACTTGGTACGGATGTACCTATACCTTTCTCTGTAGTCAGAAATTTCTCTTAATGTTCAATCCAGTCCCTTCGTTGAGACTAATAAAATTAACTTCAGATCTGTCCCTCTTCTCAAACTTGTCGACTAAGCAGTGCATAACATTCTGCAGATTCACATATAATTTTCCTCAAAACACACTCTTTTCAAGACATGGGGAAAACCCCAAAGAAAACTATGTTTATGAAATTTGTCAGGTACAGACCATACTCCATTGTTTACATATTATGTAACTAGCATTTAGCAATTAAACTTTCAGATCTCCGGGTCCAATTTAATGTTTGTTTAAAAGTATTTGTCTGGCGCATTAAGTCAGTCATCCATGCAAGTTTGTGCACAAGGAAAACCATATTGATCTTAATCTGACCTAATGGCACCAATAATTTTATTTATTCAATAGTTGTAATAGACTGAATGAAAGTGACTTCTGCAACACAAACATGAAAGCGGACTTAAACTCAATACAACAGAAGAGGAACTAAAATTTTGTTTGTCACATGCCTCAGCACTCAGATCCTGCTCAAACGGATCTTCACAAGTCCTTATTCACCAAATGAGAAAGAGATGATCAGTAGACTACAATTCAAAGCTCATTGTAAGAACTTAGAAATTGCATGATAATTAGAAGAAACTGGAACAAATTCTATGTTGTATTGAGCAATCCAATGGTAGTTAGATGTGAGTCTCTGCTTTTTATGGAGGAGGAGGAGGAGGACCGCCACCTGGGCAGCAACAACACAAGATGGCCAGACTGCAACACCACAACACAACCATTAGCTTTCAGCTGTATTATATAAGCCAAACCTCAAACATAAAGGTAAAAACCATAATCTTAGATTCCAAAACTGATTTTGGAGAATACCATGAATCTAGGAAACTGAAAGGACCCCAACCACCACCCCCTGGAGGGGGAGGAGGAGGACCTCCAGGGGGAGGGCCGCCCGGATCCATTTTGAGACAATAACAATACTGTTTTCAAATTCTGTTTTCTCTTCAGTATGAATGCAGCACCTGCACAATGAAATTCATAACAATGAACTCTGAAAATGTATATAAATAGCAGCTGTTGCAAAACTGCAGTCCAAGTCTTAACAGAAGATTCACGTGCATTGTCATAACACCACAGCCTATAAGTAATGTTACATCTAATTGAAGACGGTTTAACATTTACCCAAAAAAATAACACCTACCATTCACCGGATCTACCCTTCAACATCTACCAGTCTCCTTCCTGAGTATGTGGGGAATGATTTTAAAATTTCTCTGACAGGTCTGTCAGATTGTACGTACATAAAATAATGGTTGATGCTAGAAAGTCAATATTGAGTGCACCAAATCTTGCCACGTTCCCCATATAAATAGTAAGACAAATCCATTGTTGGAACTCTATTCTAAAGTGACCATCAACAGAAGTTACATCTATAAATTTCAATCGTGTGAAGATCACTAAACTGTTTTTCTCCTGTTTAAATTTGAATTGAAAGAATTAGATGGGCCCTGTTGAAGCATGAATTGAGTAGTAGCTTAAGCTTTATTTAAGAAACCTTTTGAATCGGGCCCCATTATGCGTATGGATGACAAATTAGTTCATCTGCCAACCTGTGTGATGTTGAGTTTTAGTCTGGCCTTCTGATCGCAATTAATAAAGAATATGTTTATAGGTGGTGTGTGATTAGGGTTGATAACCTACCTCTTTAAGATAGATTTTGTGCTTTGACTTATGTACATGTAATAGCACCTAGAAAGGTTGAAAAAAAGATGAATAATCACTCAAAAGGAAAGCACAAACCATTGAAAAATCCTTTCACTTTTGTACTTATTAATTGCAGAAAACTTTAGTTTTGTGGGATCCTCGCCAGAAGACATTGGCAACTAGTTTTAGAATGGTAGGATAATAAAGGCATGGGACATAAATGCCTGCCTTTCCATAGTCGAGAAGAGTGAAAGATTGCCCTTTCTACATTTATCTTAGTTAAATGAATGATTATTAATAAACAAGATTTTAAATTAATATAAAAAGTAGTCATATAAGTAAAGTTTAAATTGAAATGAAGTTATAAAAAGTTTAGTTTTATTTAATGAGAATAAAGTGTTGATGTGATGCAATCTAATTGATATTACATTTCTAAACTATTTTTTTATTGTGAACTTTAAATTTAAGACATTTGGATTGTAGACACATAAAAACGACCAAGACCTGCAAGCCCTATTTTTAATATTTTCATTCTAGCATAATTATGACATTTTTAATTATGTTTTTAACTCACTTTCGACTATTAATTAAATAATTCATAAATTATTTGATTAATTCATATATTTTTATTCTTAATGAGTCACTAATTGTCTAAATGTCTTCTTATAATTAAATAAATTTCTTAATTTATTTAAATTATTTTTGTCTATTATGATTATTAAACAAATAATTTTATTTATTTAATTAATTATGTCACTAATTAAGTCCTCTTCTTTCTAAAATTAAATAAATTCTTATTTATTTAAATTTTGTCCACCTCCCACTATAATTAAATAATCATGTTTAATTATTTAATTATTTAATTATTCATTAGCCTCTTCTCTCATAAATTAAATAGATTTATTTAATTTATGAGAGAAGAGGCTAATGAATAATTAAATCAATAATTTTATTTAAATTATTTTTTTCTATTATGTCTTCTTATAATTAAATAAATTTCTTAATTTATTTAAATTATTTTTGTCTATTATGTCTTTCAGATTATTAAATAAATAATTAATTTTATTTAATTAATTATGTCACTAACTAATTCCTCTTCTTTCTAAAATTAAATAAATTCTTATTTATTTAACTTTTGTCCACCTCCCACTATAATTAAATAATCATGTTTATTTATTTAATTTGGTCCACTCTCCTGAATTTTGAATTAAATCATTTATATTTAATTTAAAAGGTTCCCTTTTGTTACATTCTCTTATAATAAAATAATATCTTTATTATTTAATTTCCACCTAAATTAAATAATTTTATTATTTAATGTCACCGCTTTTAATGTTCTCATTTTAAATAAAATTTATTTATTTAAAATAAGTCTCACTTTCTAATTTCCCTCTTTGAAAAAATAATTTAAATTAAAATTATTTATTGTCATATGATCCCACCACTTTTGAATTAAATTAATTTTTAATTCAAAAATTCAATATCACCTCTTGAATCAAATAATTTTAAATTATTATTTGATTCTCCAACAACTTCATTTTGTGTGCCTTGTCACATTCATTGTCAACCCTTGATTTGATTTTCTAAAAATCAATCTTGTCCATTCAAATCTAACCTAATATTGCCCTAACCCTAATTGTGGATTGTTATATTGAATCTTTTTCATTGATTCTAGGGCACTTGTCAACTTTTAATCTTGGCCATTCACACAAAATTACATTTTTTATAAAATGGCAATTTTGGTCTCATTTTGGCACATCTTGCAATCTTATATCTTGCAACTTCATATCTTGCAATTTCATATTTTTGCAACCTCATAGCTTATAGTCTCATATTTCTTACAATTTCATACTCTTGCATGTTTCTTCATTTATCATAGGCATATTTAGATTTCATTTGACATAGTTTAGATATTTGTAGATGCTTACTAGTTGCAGTAGGGTATAGTATTGCATATAGTCATTCAAATCCTTCAACATTCGCTTAGGGTTTGTCATTTTCATTGGCTTGCTCATCATAAATCTGAGAGCAACTACATATTTCAGCAAGTTGAGAAGGTGTAATGGAGGTCAGTCATGGAGGATGAAGATATCTGGTGAGATTGTTTCATCTATTCCTTTGCACTTCATTATTACTATGGGTTTTTATGTTTTGCATGTGATATTGCTAACCCTAGGAAAATTTCTATAGTTACATTGGTGAGCCTGACGTATTTTGAAGAATTTTGGAGTTGGATCCTTTTGTTGCAGGTTTTGAACCATTTTGGGGACAAAACCCTAGTTTTCAAAGATTCAACCATATCTCTCAAATGGCTACATATTTTTTGACAAATTATTCTTTGCAAGTTGGGGACAATATCAAGAGCATCCAGTCCAAAAATCAAAGTTTTTTGAGCTTTTTTTAATGTTTAATAATTTGTTTTGTTATTTTCATGAAAAATCAATTTTGAGAGCAAATTAGCAAATTTTTCCTATTTATTTATATTTTTGGGAAGCACTCCAAATTTAAATAGGGTTTTGTTCTTTATGTTTTTAATTTTCCTGCAAAATATTTAGACAAAAATAGATCTTTAAAATTTAGGGTTTCAAAATGATTTGTTTATATCTCACAAACGGTTGTAGATCTGTTTACAAAAAAAAAATTGCAGATTTGGAACGATTCCAGGAACCTTTAGTAAAAAAATCAGAGTTTGTGGACCTGTTTTGAAATTTTAATAATTTTTTTATGATTTTTCATAAAAAAATTAATTCTAGATGCAAAACAGCTAATTTTTTGGATTTCCTTACATTTCTGGAAAACTCTTTGAATTTCAGTAAGGGTCTATTTTCTGTGTTTTTACTTTGGATGTAAAAAATAGTTCCAAAAATCAGATTTATTCGGATTTTCTAAAATCTTCATATTTTTCTACTTTTTTCTATGTAGTAGTTTAAAGATTTTGGGTTACTGATTTTCCATTTGCAGCTTGTGGCAAGGAGTCTAATATTTGTTTGCATTTTTTTTTACATTCATGAGTTAAAATGAACATTCATGTATATTCATTGGATTAAAATAAATTTGCATCTCTTCATAGCATTGGGTTAAAATGAACTTTTAGTTAGCTTACACTATAAACAGTTAAAATGAACCCCATGTTTTGACAAATACTACAAACAGTTAAAATGAACTCCATGTTTTTTATGTTTTTCAACATATTTCATTTTGGGCTTAAAATGAACACCATGCGAGTGAGTTAAGATATTCATGTGCTCTCTCTTTGTTTTTAAACAAAGATCGATTGAATTATGAATATTTTGGCTCACTTTTGTTAACCTTAGATTTTGGGCCTGCTTTGGTGGGAAAAAGTACTCAACCCAAAGCGACTTTAAACAGGGAACCTGCTAAAGCCAAGCGACGCCCAACCAGTATATAAATTTTAATGTTAAGGAAAGCTTAGTATTACAAAACTTCCTGTGGACCAGCAATTGACTCCCCAGTACCCTTGTGGTACATCAAAACCTGTAGAGCGTAACCTTTGCGGACTGGGATGATAATGCCTCTCATGTGGCCTTTTGAACAGGTGCCCGAAATAAATCCTTTGTTTTAGAAAACTACAAACCTTCTATTCTTTGTTGCAGCAATGGTCGTTGCCAAGGCACCCGCACCTACGTAGTTCTTAGTAGAGATGATCAATTTTCCATGGGAGTTTCATGGAGGTTGGAAGCTTGGTTGCCCTAAGAAGTGAGTGCACCATAAGGGGGACCCCGTGGGGCCAAGTTTTGAATTCATTCACTAAGGATATGTGGTTAGTGGGATCCATAATAATATTGTCCTTGCAGCCATAGGATTTTTGTAAAATGACTTCTATGTGGTTGATTTTCATTTTTTACAACACCTTGTGTTTGCCAACTGTTTTTAGACAATTCCAACAAATAAATATCAAACTTGCCAAAATCTGAAACAACTTTGCCAAACTGAAACAAATCTTTGCAATCAGCCTAAAATTTTGTCAAATCACTTCCTGCAACGCATTTTCCATCATGAACCACATTTATCAAATCAAGTCCTCAATTTTGCACACTTTGGGATAGGAAAAATTTCCTTGCTCTGTCAAACCATTATCTCAAGAAGTAAATTGCCATTGGACCAAGGTCAAACAAATCAATTCTTAGTCATTGTCCTTTGATGAGTTGCTTTCAACTCATAAGTCTAGTGTGGAAATCTCACCTTGTCATTTTGTCATCTTGTCCTTCAAACCAGTCCTTTGACAATCCAAATCAACACATTGGCCAAACTTTGAGTGGTTAGAATCCTTTCCTAAAGGTCATTTGACATAAGGCATCCCCTTTTATCACTTTGCATTGTCACCTTGCATAGCCTTAGTCTCATTCCATCCACCATAATGTCTTCAAGTCACTATGACATGCTTGCTAGTCGAATTGAATGCCAATTCAGTAGTAATGGTCAAACACAACTTGCTAGGGACTTCAAAACACTATACCTCCAATCCAAGTCCAAATTTACAACCCCTATCCCTCCATCCATCTATCCATCTTAGCAACAATCCATGAGTCCTAGTCCTCTATCCATCTACTATCAAGAGTCCCCTAACACCATCCTTGGCACTAGGTCACAACAAACTTCCATTGGTCATACCCACCCTATCTTTGATAAGGGAAATCAGCCATCCATCAATCTAAACCAACTATCCACGTCATATCCTAGTCCTTCATCCTATCCCAGTCCTTTGTCCACTTCATATCCTTTTCATGCATTCATGTCCTATCCTAGTCCATCATCCCTAAACCAAGTCCAAACCTCCATGTCATATCCTAGTCAATTATACCCCAATCCATTTCAAGACACTCCATGTTTTCATGAAAACATATCTAGTCATGGTCTCCAAAATCCCATCTTCTTACCTACACTTGAAGATACATGTCAAGAGGCAAGTCCAAAGCATGGCATCATAACATCACCATCTTGTCTAGATCAAAGTAGTCTATTGGACCCCATCTTTACATCCATGCAAGAAGTCATCCTAGACATTCATGGCATACCAAAGTCACCTATCCTTGGTCAAGAGTCCATTCAAAACCATGTCATTCAAGATGAACCTATCCTTGGTCAAGAGTCCATCCAAAACCATGTCATTCAAGATGAACCTATCCTTGGTCAAAACCCTATTTTCGATCATGTCATTCCAACCGAGCCCATCTTTGATCAAGACACTACTTTTGAAGAAGTCCAAAATTATCCACTCCTTGATCTTTATGCCCTTCATGATGAAACACTTAAAGATGACCCCCTCCAAGCTTCCAACATTGACACTACCAACAATGAGACAGTTGCCTCCATGGGACACATAGAGGATCTACCACTAGAACAAGAATCCCCTAGCATGGACATATTTGCAAATGATCAAGCTATAACTGAATTCAGTGGGCTCTATGACCATGACCATGAAGACGGTTTTGATATCAACTTTGAAGCACCAAAAGAATCATCAAAATTTGATATGTCAAAAAATCAAACCGAGGATGTCAATGAAAAATCTTTCCAACATGTCAGTGAAGCTACAACATCTTATCAATTAGGATCATCTGTCTTTTTCAGAGCAGGCTTTCTTACAGATGAGAAGATTTTGAGCATTAATTTCCACAATAAGGATGGGTTAGCATCTTGCTTCCACAACAACAAGTACCCCATCGCAAACAGAATTTGTCAGAACATGCATTATCAAGGAAAAGGATTAGGCCTACATGAGAAAGGAATTTTGGAACCCATACAAGTTCAATCACATTACGACATCAAGGTCTTGGCTATTCATCAGTCATAAAATCTAATGATGTTAATGATACCTCCTTGATATTGGGGGCAACTTTATATGATACAAACATCAAAATGGTCGTCATGAGTAGTCCTTGTCATAAGGTTGTTGCCAACACTCCTTCCATCCACACCATACACTATCATTCCAACATGAATAAGCCTTTCATTTGGAACCAACAAAAACAAAAGTATTATAAATCCAAAGTTCAAAATCACATGTCAAAGGCCATGGAATCAATCAACAATACAAGTGGACAAATGAAGCTAAAATGGATCCCAAAACAAAATGGACCAAGTCAAGAAAATAATGAATCGGGCAAAGAAAATATGCCAAATCCAAAACTCAATCAAAATGTGGAGCCACAACACAAGAGGACTCCCACATACAATACATGTCCACCTCTGTCAAAATGGCCATCAAGAAAGACATATAAAAGTTTTGGTTCCAAACACTATCCTAATCTGACACCCAATGTTTGGAAAATAAAAACCAATACATCCAAAAATCCAACCAACCCATCCATGTCCACCATCATCCATCATAATCCTACATCCTCCTTAAAGTCCAATCATCCCATGTCACAAATGTGTCACATCTTGGCAGAAACTCTCTATCATAAGGACTCTCATGGCACTCTATCGCGATGTGCATATTCTGATAAGGCCAAATCTAGTATCAACAAGGATCACAATGACATCAGTCAGTTGTATGCAAGCACTATCATCCTGACAAGGCAACTACTCCAGAAAGGTCATTATTTGCATGTCATGGCACCAGTCTTTACATCGACACTTTCAATGGATTCAACATAGTCAGTGGTCATCTAAAGCATCAAGGCTATCCAGCAAAAATGCAAAAATACAAAAAAATTAAAAAAATGGTCACCTTGATGAAAACTTGGAAAACAGGCATCTTGGTGACACCAAAAAAATCAAAAAATATCAAAAATAGTAAAGAGAAAAATTTCATCCAATAGTGAAAACCATTCTTATGGAGCTCTAGATAAGTACCATGATGAAAACCTAGCAAACAGGCGTCATGTGTAGAATAAATCATCTATGTGGACAATTACACTTGGGGGCAAGTCATCTCATCTCCCATGCCCTTTACATGATATTTCTTATGACATTTCCATCTATCCATCCAAGCCCTATCATTTCCGTCTATTTTCCCACCTACTTTTGATAAGGACTAAAATACAAACATAGGTCATGCTTTGGGAAAAATTTTGACATGTCTATCCTTTGACCATACCCTATTCCATATCATGTCATTACCATCATATAGCCTCATGTGACATTGTCCTTTACAACTATATGATAATAGTCCTCATGTCTTCTATCTTTTACAGAAGCCGTCCATTGTCCTTTTATACTTATCGCCCATCTTGGTTTCCCTTGTCAATGGTCTAAAGATCCCTCGTCATCCCATCTAATCCTCACAAAGTCATTCCAAATGCAAAAACATGGAAAACCTAGTGCATCATCCAAAAAATTCCTTGACTTTGTCCCTGGCCCTGCTGCAGACTTTTATCCTCTTGTCATATCATTTTCATCCTCACGTTGTTTCGGGATGTGTCCTTCCCACGTCAAACAATGTTGTCGTTGTCATCATCACCTACCAATCGATATTCAACTTGACTAGCAGCAAAATCATGGTTGTCCTTGGATTCATGTGTGTCGGCATCATTCACATACATTTGTCACGATCCCCTTAAAACATCAAAAAGTCATAAAAATTGGAAAATGTCCTGAAAAAAAAAATCATAAATATTTGAAAAAGTCCTGAAAAAAGTCCTAAAAATTTGAAAAATGTCCTAAAGAAAACACAAAAAAACATCCATACCAATGCCAGAATCCCAAAAATAGAGTCAAAGTAATATCTTGTCAATTCCATTGGGTCAGTCAGTCTTTGTCATTTGTCTGAACTACGTTGTCTCTGCGCATTTGCTACGTAGGCAAGATTCATCTTTGAATCCCCGAGACATTAGGTCAATCCTTTTAGGTTTGTCCAAATAAAATCATAATTCAAACATGGTCACGTCATTCAACTAAAGCAAAGATAGTCACATTTGACATAGGACAGTCATTCAAAATGTCAATGTCAAAATTGGTCAAAATCAGACGGCATAAGCCAATCAATATACAGTCAACATCAGTCGACTTGCCAAAACATTAATCAAAATGTCAATCTCGTCACTTTTTGATCCTCTTCAAGATGTGTCCTTCTTGGATTTAGACCTCGTCAAAATTTCATTTGCCTTTCAGGATGTGTCCTTCCTAACTTTTGGCATTGTCAAACCGTCAAACTGTCAAAACTATCAAACTATCAAACAATTAATCTTTGGCAAACAAACATTGGCAATACAAGTAAATGGTTGTCAATTTTTGGCTATTTTGTCTTATCATTTTATTGACTTGTCTTTTGTTCATGTTACTAGCTACCTTGAGGACAGGGATAACTTTAGTGGTGAATCTTCGTCAATTGGCGAATTCTAGGAATCTGGCAATTCGAATTTGGCGAATCTACCGTATCTACAAGGTGTTCAAATTGCCAGGAATTCACGGACTATCGGTCCAATGCATGTCCATTCGCTAGCAGGTTTTTTTTATGAGGCATGTTTAGGCAATAAATTCACCATAACAGACTATGCGTTTCCAATGCATCGATCAATATTTTCACCTAGAATCCCGGGGAGCATGTCAAAGTCACCAACATATTCGCCAATACAATTAAAACAGCATTATATGAAGACCCATTTCGCCAATTAAAATTTATAAATAGTTGCTTGTGAAGACCCATTTCACCAATTAAAATTTATAAATAGCTGCTTATGAGGACCTATTTTGCCTTGAAAATTTCAAGGTATCGCTGTATAAGCATGCGAGATTCGCCAAATTTTTAACATACCATTTCAAAATCCCGTGGAACTCGCCAAATATGGATTGATATACATACAATTGAAACTGTTATTTGTTCTTACACATTTTGTTCAGTTCTGAGGTTCTACTTCTCAATTCAGAAGTCAGCGAAACCCGAAAACGTAGACTCAAAGGTGAGTGATCATTTCTTCATACTGTTATTAGTTATTAGACTATTAGTTATAATAATAAGATTTCTTTATCTGTTTTCCATTCTTTCTTCAGTCTTAAACATAATTTCAAGTAGGGAATGGGATCTATATTCTCTATCGATCTGTCCTTCTTAAACAAGAAGACATTTTTTTCCATCTTTTATTCGAAATGAGATCAATATATCGAGCAGCAAGGGTAAGACTCCTGAGCACGCGGGTAATGAAGAGACTGGGAGGCCATCAAAATGCCCAAAATGGCAAGGTACCACACAATCTTACTTTGGAATTGGTAAAGCTTCTAATCCCTCAAATCAAGGTGGAGCTACACCATCAACTCTTCCACCAAATATTATTGAAGATGGAGATACATCATCAACTCTTCCACCATAGGAAGGTCAAGGTGAGATTGTCATTGTGTTAAATCAAAATGTATCAAATGAGGATGGCAATACCGCAGAAGATGTTCCTAGGAATACCCTGGATAGCCAGAATGAGATAATCGACTTGGATGAGGATGATGTTGGTAGCAAGAAAAGAAAAGGCAAAGCAAAATTGGGGTGTGAGTGGGAAATGACAAGGAATTTTCAAATTGGTTGGTTGTCGAAGTACCCATTCCTTGAACCAGTGGGGGTATCAAACGAAAATGATATTAAAAGGGCAACAAAGGTCAGATGTAAGATTTGTAGTTGGAAATGTGGAAGAGACAAGATGATGTAGCTAAAGCTTGACACTATAGAAAAGCATATCGGCAAAGTTTACGAAAAACAAATCATAGATGGAAAGGAACAATCAGTCGTACAATGGAAATAAAAGGAAGAATGTCTTCATGTTAAGTATGCCATAGATTATGGAGAGCATAAACATAGAATGTCGAAGATTAAAAATGTGAAGGTACACTTGAGGCTCATTTTGGAAAAGCCATGGCAGCAGCAAATCTGTCAAAAACTGTTCAGATGAGTGTTGTTTTTCATATTTTGTCCAGGGGGCATCCTATGACAGACTACCCAGAATATTTTGATTTATTATCTTATTTGAGTGTTCCCCACTTTCCCTTCTCACATTGGTCAGTAAACGCTGGATGGGAATGGGCAAACTGTCTTCCTGCAGTGGAAAAGCAAGATTTAAAGGAGAAATTAAAAGAGTCAAATTTCATTGCATTATCTTTAGATGAAGTTACTATGGTAGACAATACTTCTTGGATTTGTATGCATTTGTATACTGTAGAACAACATGTTCTCCAAGCTCATCTTCTTTGTGTTCGTAAAATGAAGGATAGTTCAACATCGCAAAATCTATTTGAACTAGTCAAGAAATATTTGAATGAAATTGCAGGTATGGATGAGTTGACAATTGCCAAAAAGTTGGTGTGTGTAGGAGTTGATGGAGCTGCAGTGATGCAAGTTCAAAGGAGTGGTCTTTGCACAAAGTTACAAACTACTTGTGCACCATACATGCTTGGCATTCATTGCATGGCCCACAAAATGAATTTAGCATTCAAAATTGTAAGCAAGTTTCCTTCAGTATCAAAAGTTGAAAATCTAGTTCGCGAGATCTATGCATACTTCTACCGAAGTCCCAAACGTTTCCTTGAATTTCAACATTTTGCCAAGGGAATAACACCTGGAAACAAGCTTCTCAAGGATGTCGATACCAGATGGATCTCCCTACATGGACCAGCGCAACGAGTTCTTTCAAAATATCAATCCTTGATTGGAGTGATGTACAAGCATCGCAGCATAGTAGACAAAGCTCCTGACCTCTTACATAGGTTAAGCGATATAGAGACACTCTTAACTTTAGCTAGTCTTCTCCCCATGCTGGATGAGATGAAAAATCTTGTGAAGAAAGCCCAAGATAGAACTATGTATATTTATGAATATGCCAATCTATGTAAACTTACATGCTTGGCCCTCAATCATCTATATCTAGATCTAACACAAGAAGGCGCAAATTATTTGATGTGGCAGAAAATTACTGATTTGAATAATCCTGATAATTATTTACAATTTAATGCAAGCGGGCACTTATGTATTTGTGTATGTGGATATGAGATACCAATGTACCATTGTAATACAGGCAGGTGCTCTAGAAAAGAAGTACCTGTTAACGAGGAAGATTTTAATGGCATTCTTAAATCTGTTGTGATAATTTGAATGAAATTGCAAAATCTCTTTCCTCGGAGATTCGTGAAAGATTCCCTCGACATGAAATACTTGAAGCCATGGGTATTGTGTATCCTCAATTTTGGGTAAACCGAGATAACCCAAAATATTTTCATGATCAAGTAAAAATCTTGATCGAACAATTTTCAGAAAAGGTAACATACAATGAAAAAATAATAGAAGGAATTTTAGATGAAAATAAGCTTAGAAAGCAATGTCGGAGTTTTACAACAGCTATGAGGGAGCAGTATAAATCCATGGGCAAGGAGAAGGCCTTTGAACTGGGATCAATAAAAAGGTTTGGACAAGCTTAGGTCAGAGTGAAATATTGCATGGTTCGATGTCAGAATATTTCAAACTTGTTGATTTATGTCAAAAAATGATATTGGGGTCGGTGGAGGATGAGAGAGTTTTCAGTACATTGGGTTTTTTGAAATCAAAGTTAAGAAACAAACTAGACAAGAATTTTGAAAATTGCTTGAGGATGAAAGGAACTACGTATAATGTCAAAAAAATTCCTTTTGAAAGGGCACTCACAATCTGGAGGTCCACATGTGAAAGAAGAGGGACTGGGTTGTGCAACACAGGCTCTCCAATTCCAACAGCCACCGGTACTGGTGGTAGTGGTAATGGCAGTGGCAGTGGGATTGGGCCTAGGATAGATGACAATGATATTGAAATTGACACAAATCAAACAATGAATGTTGAATTTGAGACACAGGCTGAAGAAAGTGTAGAGCAGTCTCATAATGAAGATGACTCCTTTACTTTATCTGAAGATGAGGATTGGTTTGAGGACCTTGACTCCGTTTGGGAAATGGGAGATAATTAGCAGGTTTTAGGTATTTTTTCTGCACTTCATGAATCAGTTTCCATTGTTCCAAAGTCCAAACTGTAGTTGATGTCTGATGATATTTTATATTGTATTCAATGAACATTGAAATTGTGAATCATTGCACTTCATGATATCTTATTTTATATTGCACTCAAGCACTGTATGTCAGCTTGAATCATATTCCAAACTGTAGTTGATGATTTTGTATACTGTATTCAAATAAATTGTGAATCATTGCACTTCAAGTTTAGAATATTTTATTTTATATTGTAGTCCAAGTCTCCATGATATTTTATATTATATTGCACTTCATGAATCATAATACATATGCCAAATTCAAACTGTAGTAACATAGTTGATGATATTCTATAAATTATATAAGATTCAATAACATCGGGCATTGGCCTAACAATGCTTCATCGGCGGAACCCCCATCACAATCCCGTCGATGGCGCAATAAAAATAGCTCACAACCTAGTATCGGTGTAACAATACTCAATTGGGCTGACTCCTAAGGTGCTCTCCCGATATATCGGTAGAGTCAAGTTGTCAACAAAAGTAACCATGAATTATAATTTATGACCATGGGCATGAATTATCTTATTTTATCAATAATCACAAAAATATACCACACTTTGATTTTATGAACAATGCAAATTGTAGAAATTTGTGTGACAAGATCCATATTATAGCCTACATTCACATTGCATCCAAAATATTAAACAAAATTTTAAATTTCGTACTGACATAGTCCTTCCCCCATTCCTAACAAAATTCAATACCATCGGCCTAACAATGCTTCATCGGTGGAACCCCCATCACAATCCCACCAATGGCCCGATAAAAATAGCTCACAACCCAATATCAATGTAACAATACTCTATCGGGCTGACTCCTAAGCTGCTCTCCTGATATACTGATAGAGTCAAGTTGTCAACAAAAGTAAGTGTGAATTATAACCATGGCCCATGGCCATGGCCATGAATTATCGAATGCATAAAGTATATCGGGGGAACTATGGTGCATCGGGGAAACATTATTTGGCATCCCACTGATAGAATGAAGGATAGGTGTCCATCGGTGGAGAGGGTGGCTATCGATGAAAGATCGATGCGACATCCCATGGCATCATGTTGCAGTGCATTTATGAACCAGAATTGAAGTGAATTATATTACAAGTTGATCGCATAGTTGTTACAAAATCCTGGAAGATTTCGCTTAGGGTAGAAGCAGAAAGGCAAAAACTTGGAGTTCTGACGCAGCAAAGATTGGTGGACTGTGGAGGCGACTCAGCGAGACTCACGTAAGTACTTCACTTTCAGACCAAGTTGAGAAGCTATTTTACTCAAAAGCTTAAGATTTAAATAATGGAAGAGAGTACAGATAAACCTAAAGCTAAAATAAAGAAAACCAAAAAGCCTAAGAGACTCCTAAATGAAGACCTGATAGATCAATGTCCTGGGTCAGGGCCGAGACCCAAAGAGGAGTGCTCAAATGAATCCTTCCATGGATCGATTATGGGACAAACATAAGGGCTTAGGGGATATTTGGACACCCCAATGAGGGTACAACCTCTTCATGTACCATTACAGAAAATAATTTAGGTTCCAACAAGTCTGCAATCCATGGAGGTTGAACCTGAGAAGACTTGTGGTGCCCAATGTGTTTTTGAACACAGAGCTAAGTAAAGCTCTTGCTATCAGATATGACCCCAAGAAAAGAACTATTCAGTCACATGGTAGGGGTGACATTCTTGTTCTTTCTAGGGATCTCATTTCTAATGTCTTTCAATTAGAGTGTTCACTGAATTTATCATTCACGCTCAAAGATATCTTGACAGAGTATCGCCACATGGATACTAGCTATAAGAGATCGAAATTACCTTTGCATAGGCCCAAGGATGAAGGAGGCCAACTCAGGAGATTCTCTAGCAGTGAAAACCCTCCTTTCCTTGAAGATTTGTTCGAAGAGTATTTTTAATACACCTATTATTCAGTTGGTCAGGTTTTGGGAGTAGAGGTTCCACCTCTCATGTCGATTGCCCCAATGTTCTTAGCTACAGACATATAGAGCAAGGATGCCATACCATTTGATTATGCTAGCTACTTGGCCAATGCCCTACATCGAAGGCTCGAAAAGATTAAAAATAATTGTGATAATATTAATTTTGAACACTATTCTTTGCTTATGCATTTGCTATTGTATGAGGGACAAGTCAGAGGGGTCTGGAGTGAAAAATTAAGGATAAAATATACAAATGAAAATGGAGATTTTAAACCTGTACAAATGTGGACTTCATTGTGGGACAGCCGATTTGGTAGGTCTAATTACCTTTATTTTGAAGATTTTTTGTAAAACCATTGATGAAGTTGCTGGGGTATCCGTGCAACTATAACCTATCCCCAGAAGTACAAATATTTATAAGACCAAAGGAAAATGACCAGAGAAATAAAGTGAATCATAACTGGGGAGACTAGTATGCTTTCCCTGATTGTATAGTGATAAGGGTTTATGGGTTCGAAGGGGCTCCACACTTGATGCCACGAGTAGTTCCTAACCGAATTGCTTTTTTAGAAATTGTGAGGCAATTGGTAAAATCTGATTCCAAACACCTCAAAGGACATAGCAAACAATCAATTATGCCCAGCACCTTATGTTTTGGAGACTTTACAGTGGTTTCCAATGAAGGATATGGAGAAATTGATGGTAAATTAGCACAGTACAACCTACCTCTAGGTGATGTAAGGAAACAATTTGATGTAGAAGGGTTTATTCACAAGGCAAGATTATCGCAGGGGCTATCAGGTTATGAACATTTGTTGTCAATTGAAGATGTCATAAGAAACCATGATGAGGCTTCCACCAAGGAAAGAATGGCAGCCTATAACAAGATTATGCTTGCAGAGGAATGGAAGAGGAAAAATGTCCCATCTTATTCAAAGGAATTTGGTGAGATAGAAGATCCTTTAACAAGAATTGAGCAACTCATCACTGATGTCAATGAACTAGTAAAGGATGTTCCCCCAGTTGTTTTTGATGCACCTCATGCAACCTATTCAGGAGTACAAGCTGAAGACTTAGAGCCCTTGGATTACATACCTTCACAGCCTACTCCTGAGGTATGTTTTTCTGTAGATACTGATATAAGTGAAGAAGAGCAGGGTGATGAAGAGGGTGAGCAAGTCAAACAAATCAGTGCTCCTGTGATTGCACAATACGATCCCCCTCAAGAGTAGAATATTGTAAGATTTGAGGCATCAAATGAACTATCAGATGATGTGATGGTCATGGCTGGACAACAGTTTATTTCTGATTGTGATTTTGTTAAATCTTCTGAATTTAAATCATTTGTTTATGAATATAAAGGTAGAAAAATGAGACAACAGATATAGGATATCACTCCTAAACGTGAGGCAACCGCTCTGGAGGAATTGAAAAGGGAGGTAGAAAAGGAAATGGAGTCCATCACTCCTAAAAGAGGTAGGGAATTACTTCAAGAAGCTGGAGTGTTGCTCCTGCCAGGGTGGAATATTAGCTCTTCAATTGTATTTGATAGCTTCAAAAAAAGAGGGGATACGACAATGAATTTAACAGAAGAAGCAAGTGACCAAAATGTATTCAAGATCTGGGTACAACCCAAATGAAGCCACCTTGCTTATTTGGTCACTATATCCCCATGATAAAAGACCTACTATAATTAGTAATCCAAAACAACTGTTTGGTAATCTCTTGGTTCAACGAGTAGTGGATACCAACCCTATGGAGACAACAGAATTGAACATAAATGTGGCAAAATTTACCAAAGCACAAATCGATAAACTGATTAAGGAAAATGACAAACTGAAGAAGGAGCTAGCAAATCAGAGAGAAAAAACATCTTCCTCCTCCACATCAGAGTTATACTCCCCATGCCTTGAAAAATATAAGAGAGTGCTTGATGCATTGGCTGATGTAGCCTACTAGAAGAATTGCCATCTG
This sequence comes from Sequoiadendron giganteum, assembly GCA_007115665.2. Taxonomy (NCBI): domain Eukaryota; kingdom Viridiplantae; phylum Streptophyta; class Pinopsida; order Cupressales; family Cupressaceae; genus Sequoiadendron; species Sequoiadendron giganteum. The sequence goes on from CM021100.1 coordinate 359,773,607, forward strand.
AAATCCCAGAGGAAATGCAAAGAATTGGAGAAAGAAGTGAAAACCATCAAATATAACACTGTATCTGCAATGATAAAAGAAAGGTTCAATAAAATGATGAAAAGTGCTATTGAATATTGGGAAAGATTCAAACAGACAAGCATTGCATTGGTGCAGAATGAACAATTGCAACCTAGAATGATGGAGAAAAAAAAAGAGCTCCTAGATAAGAATGTCATGAAAGGACAAATATTGCTGACATATAACAAGTTGGTAGAATCACATAATGGATATCACAACAGGCTTAGGGAAGATTTCGACTACTTTGATTCAGTTCCACTCCCGACACTTCATTTTGGCATTAGAAATCTGTGAGAATATGATGATCGGAAGGAAGAGCTTGATGGGCTTCTGACTGCTGCGTTGCAAGAAATAAATGACGAGGATATGGTTTTACAAAACACTCATAAGCAACTCAAAAAAATAATGTCTATGGAATATGATATGAAAGAGGTGATCTCTAACATGGACAGCTATGCTGAACAGGAGTACATCCATCACCTCTCTATAGTCAATATGTTTATTAGCCAAATTGTAGATTTGTCAGAATCAGATCCAATGAGACAACCATCAGATTCAGAGGAAGAACACCATCTGACAGCATGATGAGTGCCCTATCATGGAGTAAAAGCCTTGAATAGATCTTAGGTGGTCAGTGGTCACGGGCTTCTACTTGGAGATTAACGGATCAGTGCATTCACTTGCGACATTGTTTTATTTATAATTTGAGTTATGTTTAGTTATCAAAATGTCATGACTTTTTGCAAGGGGTTTGTAGCTTGTTGCCTCTCATATATAAGAGAGATCAAGACCCCAATAGGAGATCAATGGATCATCACATCATTTTTAATTAGACTTTAGAGTAGAAAATAGTAAGAAGATAGATAATAGATTGTACTAATTCGCCCATCCATCTCATATCATAAACTATTTTTATAATGCATATCATTTGAACTTTGAAGATCAATACAATGGAGAAGGTTACACATATTTACTGATTTGCTTTCGAGTGTTCAACTGTTGTGGATTCATATGCTTATAAGTTATTAACTTATTTGGCTGTCTCCAAAGTGGTTGTTTGTGTTATTCAAATTGTTTATGTTATTCAATTTGTCAATACATTGAATTTAAATTCTTCAAGAATAGGGGCTGTGACCATGGGGTTTTAGATTTATTTTATGGACATGATCATTGATCAAGTAGTAATGTGGGTCACAAAATGGATCTTGTCACACAAATCTCTGCAATTTGTGCTAATCATAAAATCAAATGTAGTGTATTTTTGTAGTATGTGGGATGTGGGTGAGGTGTAAGTTGGTAGATACTGATTAGGATTTTTAGTCAAAACATAACAGAAGCTAACAGATCAACATCCATAACTTATAAGCTTTAGATAATTAGCTCTACCAAGAAGTAAATATAATGAGCTAACAGTTCATCACTAGTTCAAATGATAAAATAAATAATACAAAATCCAAATAATTGAACATCATCACATTACTGAAGTCTGAATTTGAGCTTTTTAATTGAATTTCACATGAACGAGTACATATTGGCATTGGCAATGCAAAATCTTACCAATGCCCAAAGACAAGTCTGCACATAGCTGAGTTGGAACTTCAAAACTCATATTATCAAAGATTGAAAATAATAAATCAAGTCACTATATCAACTTTTCTAGCAACTTCCACTCTTCAGGTGGTGGAATTGCCATTTGTTCTAACTGGTGTTGTTTGACTTGAAGTTTTGTTAACATTTCTCGATTGTAATTGGAAATGGAACCTATCTTGAATTCTTTAGTCAATTTTGCATTCAAGGTTATCAATGTTCTGATGGAATCCAAATAGTTCACATCTTGGTTCTAAGGAAACTAGTCCAAATCAATCTTCCTTGCACCTTCCATCTTCTTTCTGAAAGCATCCTTTCCAATGAATCACTCATTTGTGTCAAAAGCCTCTTGAAAACCAAGCTCTGTGAAGTTCCTTACCTTTTCATCCACCACCTTCATCTTGTCTGCAACCAAATGCAAATATTCCTTTGTTCTAGACATTCTCAAACACTTTTCAATGATAGATGACAAATTCATTGAGGTTTCAATCTGATTAGTAATCCCTTTTGATTTCAGATCATTGTCACTGGCTTTGTAGATTGTTTGTAGAACTTCATTTGCAGATTTCTCTAATTCTAGCACCTTTTTGTTGTTCACTAAATATTTGTTGAGCTTCTTATAATGTTGTCTGGTAGCATCAATCAATTGAACATGTCACACAAATTATCAAACCTCTACATTATTTCATCCCAGATCTTTTGTTTCATATGCCTCGCTGTATCTCTACAAAATGCAGATAACTTATTTTGAGAAGACTTAATTTCTTCTTTTGCTTCCGTCAGCTCTGTCTCCAATCTTTCATTTGTTTTTCTCTATTTCTCCAAAAATATTTCCCACTGTGCATTTCCATTCGTAATGTTTAATCTTAATTTTTCTAAAGTGGATTTTTCCTCATCATATTTCTTGTTGCTCTCATCTAGCCTTCGCTTCAAGTCATTCACTTCTCTCTCATTTGATTTATCCTCATTGCTTGTTTATGTAGAGGCATATTTTATTATTCTTTTTTCTAATTCATTGCTCTTGTTATTTTCTACTTTCCTCTTTGCTTTCTCACTTGTTAGGTCTGCCTGTAACTTTTCTATTTGGGTCTGCAACCTTTTCTTCTCTCTATCTTGCTTTAGCAATGATGTGTACACCAATTCATTGTTCTTCTTTGATACATTAATTTTGTCAGTATTTTTCAAGCCAAAAAAATCCAATTGAAAATTGGTTACCTGGTATTCAGATCGATCCATCTGATTTGTTAGTTTTTTTCGAACTGTGGGAACAACAATTATGTACTCCATGTTGTGTCAAATGTGGGTAATACAATGGTTGTTGCATTCTCTGAAGTTACAGCAGACGCACTCTCCATCAGTTGCTTCTTTTCTTTTTTATTCAAGTCTGATTTCTTTTTAAACTCTTCAATGAAATCATAACCTGGGGAGGCAGGAACAATGGAATGCTTGAATGGCAAAGGAATAGGAGTACTTGCAGTTGCTAATGATGTTGCACCCACACTAACTTGATTTGTGGGAGTTTCTGGAAATAACTCCTTTGTGGTACTGGTGGATCCACTGATAGTGTGACTTTGACCTATCAAAATCCTTTGCCTCTTTTGATTGCCTTGATCACCTGGTGTTTCTGTGGTATCTTTTTTTGTTTTCCTCTTAGTATTGTGTGTAATTTTTCGTTGTTGCACATGTTGACCACTACTAGTACTACTACCCATACCATCACCACCAATGGCACTCCCAGTTGCACTAAGCTGTCCACTAAGGGCATGTCCTAGTTGTGACTGTAGTTGACCATGAGGATGAAGACTACAAGCTCTAACAAATTGATTTTATCTTGTATCCCCTTGGTCTACTTTTTCACCTCCAAGCCCAAGGCCAAATTTATCAACTATTTTTCTATGCTCAACACTTTGTATTGTCCAAGGGCCTGAGCCTTGTCCTTTGGACCCCAAAGGACCACCTTCATAACCAATTTTTCCAAGTATGGTTGCTCCTGAAGTATATGTTGAAGCATATTCTACTTTTGCAGCCTCACTTAAACCAGGTTTGTAATTGGCATGGCTTTGTTCTTCTTCTTGCATATCAATGTCATCATCAAATTCATCACGTCCATCAGGATTTCGATGCTCTATATTCCACAATTTGCTAAATTCTTCATCTTCTGCATTATTATCATACTCATCAAGAGCTCTTGGATCACCTAGGTCCTTCCTCATAGACCAAAAGGCAGTAATTTTTTATCGTGACCATTTTTTATCTATAAGTTTCGTCTCTAGAGAACCTGGAATTTTTACTCTACTAGATGGTTTATCACTTTTTACATAAAAATCTTTGTATGTCCTGATTGTCTTTCGATGCAATGCCATAATTTTTGCTGACAATTGTTCAAAAGAAATACCATTCTCAACAGCACTTTTCTCCATTGCTATTTTGACCTCATCCAAAGAATCCTTGTTTCTCAATTTTTCAAGCAAGGGTTTACTTTCATGTTGAATTCTATTTGCAGCATTCCTATTGGCCACAATCATTGATTTAATAATGTCACATGGATCATACTGCCAGTGACAGATAGGATCAAAGTCAAAAAAATTCAAAAGATTATGTGCCACACTAAATGCATTTCTATCGAATGTGAACCCTCCACATGAAAAAGGTAAAGAAGGAAATAAGGTCTTCTTTTCCTAACTAAGAAAGTGTAGTTCATCAGCACTCTGCACCTGCCTTACATATTCCAATGCAAAAACCCTTTTTGTCACATGTATTGGAAGTTTGTATGGTTGTACTCCCGATCCATAAAATCTTAGCACAGTATATTCTTCCATTAAGTACCAATCAGCCAATTGTATTTCTTTTCCTAGTTGCATGCAGTTTCTACATGACATAGGCAATCTAGGCATTGGATTATTTGTAATTACTTGATGCAATGGAGCCAAAAAGTAGTCTACAAAATTACTGTAGTTCCTTCGAGAATCATGCATCCTTATCTCATTGGTCCATTCATATACTAGAGCCATTTTATTTTCCTCTACATTACTGTATGGCTGAATCTAAAGCTTGTTGGTCTGAAACATTCCTCTAAATTTGAATAGAAAAAGATAGCACAAGTAGGTTGTGAACCTAAATGTCTTCCTAGAACCTGCTTTAATCATTAAAAATTGTTTATGCATGGATTCTATAATGTGTTGTGTATAGTTATATTTGACATGTTCTTTAGTATAATGGAAATTATATACCATTTCAAGGAGGCTTGCACCCACTTCCAAATTGTCATCTAGACCAAGGAAAAATGCAAGCATGGAAATAGTATCCTGAACCCATGGTTTAAAAAAATCCAAATTATAAGGAGGCTTATGATCACCTTTCAATTTCTTTCTATCCTTAACTATTTGATTTAAGAAATCATTTTTCATCCTTTCTTGCACTGCTTCATAATCACTAGCAAGCTTTTCTAGGTCAATGTGGTGGTTTCCAAATTCTTCGGTTGTAAACCCCAACACTTTTCCAAGTTATTTTGCATTAATGGATAACAATTCTTGTTGGTTATCTTTATTAACAATTGGTCTTTTCTTATCATCATAATTTTCGGCATAGACCATGATAAATTCTGGGCAAGGGAAAACTTCATGTAACATCATGCGCCCTAATCCAGTTACCCATGGTGCACTGATACTATCAACTTCTATTTTCTTTGCAGCCTTATTCTGAGATGAAAATCTAAGTTTTGAGGTACGCCTACCATAGATTTTAGGATCATAAATATCATGGTACCCATCGGTGAAACCTGGGGTTTTAAGCAATTTTGCATAAAGCATTTTTTTATCGGACATTGTTGTAGTGGTACTAGACGTAGACATGCTTGTACAAATGTGAAGTTGTGTAATTTGAATTCCCTAATAAGTAATACCTATTAGTCCTCCTTAATTTTAATGAATTCTTGATTCTCTAAAGTCTAAAACCAAACTTCAAACTTTGACAAAATAAGATTTTAAGAAATGTCAAACGATGAAAGTTGAAATGTAGCCGCAAGAATTCTTTCACTTACCCAGATTATGAGTCCCGACGCTTGAAAACTGGAATGGCGTTGTTGGAAGTGGAACTATGAAATCCAAAACAGGGTGGTGCACTGCAATGAGCAATCTGAAGATTGAAGACTTTAAAAATCACTGTACAATTTCAAAGTGCAAAGTGTTTTAAATGTTTTTTTTCTCGTAATTGGAACGTTAAAGTGAATGACACATCTTAGGAGTTAGGTCTACAAGACTACAAGGTGCAAACTCATCACCGTTGATCTTTGTAAATCTAACGGTTATAGGGTGATTCCGGAGGTTTAAGTTGGGAAGCCCATCGCTCTGTGCATGTCATTACGAAATGCAACTACAACAATACATCAAATGTTCATCCAATGGTTGAAACTTGAGTAATTAATGATATTAACTTCAAAAATAAATATTAATCACTTGACAGTTTGAGTTGACACTTAGCAGTACAAAGTGCTTTAAATGCTTTGTTTCTCAAAATTGGAACAATAAAGTGAATGACACGTCTAGGTCTACAAGTTGCAAATTCTTCACCATTGATCTTTTTAAATCTAACGGTTATAGGGTGATTCCGGAGGTTTAAGTTGGGAAGCCCATCGCACTGTGCATGTCATTACGGAATGCAACTACAACCATACATCAAATGTTCATCCAACGGTTGAAACTTGAGTAATTAATGATATTAACTTTAAAAATAAACATTAATCACTTGACAGTTGACAACAAGCCTGGAATTTGATGGTCTATTAAATATTTGACCGTTTTTTCAATTTTAGACTGTATACTATAGCTATAAAATTTATTAGACCATATAGTTTGACTTGCTATATTTTTATTAAACCGTAAAACATTATTATATAGTATGTTAATTTATAATATATATCATTTTATAATTTTTATTATAAAAAGAAAATAGAGCATAACTTTTTTGAATATTTTTAATATGAATTTACAAACTTTTGACTTTTTTATAATAGATATCATTTTTTATATTAATATATATGATTTATAATATTATTATAAAAATATATATTAATTTAAAATCTTTTCAAAATAAAACATAATTATTTTTTTATTTTTAGAATATATTTAACAAGATTTATTTTTAATACGATTTTAGAAACTTTTGTTATTTGTTAATTATAACAGTAGATTTTTATATTTATCACTAATAATTATCATTGTTTTCTAATTTTTCAAGATAATCCATTTATAAAAGATTTTATATAAAAATTCGTAAATTAAATAATTTTTTTGATAGGCATTTAAATGACCAAACCGTCATAAAATTTTCATATTGATTGTTTGCTATTGTCATAATCTTAACCGTTGATCTTTCTGAATCTAACGAATATAGGGTAATTCCGGAGGTTTAAGTTGGGAAGCCCGTCGCTCTATTCATTTCATTACGAAATGTAACTACAACCATACATCAAATGTTCATCCAACGGTTGAACTTGAAAATTGAAACTTGAGTAATTTACTAATTTATGATATTAACTTAAAAAAACTAACATGACACATGTGTTTTAAATTCAATACCATAGGCATCGACCTAACAATGCTTTATCGGTGGAACCCCCATCACAGCCCCGCCAATGGCCCGAAGGTGAAGACTCATAACTCATAATATCAACTTTAAAGTTTAAAAATAAACACTAATCACTTAACAGTTGACACTTAGTAGTACAAACTACAAAGTGTTTTAAATGCTTTGTTTCTCGAAAAATTGGAACATTAAAGTGAACACTAAATGACACGTCTTAGGTCTAGACTCTACAAGTTGGAAATTCTTAATCTTAACCATTGATCTTTCTAAATCTAATGGTTATAGGGTGATTCCGGAGGTTTAAGTTGGGAAGCCCATCACTCTGTTCATTTCATTATGGAATGTAACTACAACCATACATCAAATGTTCATCCAACGGTTGAACTTGAAACTTGAGTAATTTACTAATTTATTATATTAACTTAAAAAAATTAACAGGACACATGTGTTTTAAAGTCAATACCATAGGCATCGGCCTAACAATGCTTTATCGGTGGAACCCCCATCACAGCCCCGCCGATGGCCCAAAGGCGAAGACTCATAACTCATAAGTCATAAGGTGCACTCCCAGTCCCCGATATACTGATAGAATCAACAAAAGTAAACACATCCTTGTAACACATAAACATTGGTGGAACGAATGATTGCATTCCCCCGATGGCTCGATATAACCATGAATTCTCAAGTGCATATTGCATAGAGTATATTACTTAATTTCTCAAAAGAAAAAAATTGATTTGAATATATTAAATTATTAATAGACACTGAAGTTCTAAAATCCAAACTCAGAAATGAGAAAACAACTCTTTACTCTTAAACATAAATGAATAACGAAGATTCAAGGAATCAAGAATAACACAACACAACCATTTATTTTATTGCAAGTTTGCAACTGAATTTCAATGTCACATTATTAAATATCTTTTTACATACGAGTAGCACTATAGCTCCTATTTTGTATAAATAACATATGTCAGTGTGTCACTTTAGTACTTTACATAGACAAAATTTAATAATTTATTCCAAGTTGTTGCTCTTTACAATGGATTACAAATTGATTTCAATTTCCAAGCTTTGCTGCTGAAAACTTACTACAAATCTTTCTCTAAAAATAAATGTGGCTCTGAAAATAAACTCATGATTCCAAGCTTCTACTGGTGGATTTTCCAACCATGCTGGGGAAAGGGGTTCCAACTTCCAATTAGTCCTGGCCCTCCTGGGGAAATGGGAGTCGTGAATATACAAAATGTAATTATCCCCTTTGAGAACCAGAGCCATGTTGGGAAAATGGAAGTTGTTAGAATACAGGAGGAGAAGAAAATCTACTGACATCTTTTACCTGCAGCCTCTATGCATTTGGATGGCACTTATCTCCATCAGAGCTACTCATCCTAGTTTAAAATCCGTCTGAAAATTCAGGTTAACCAAATCAACTTCTTTCCAATTCCACCCATTCTGAACTTGAAGGAAATTCGTCTTTTACTGATTACTCTATAACTACATAATTGTAGGTAGGAGAATTTACAGTATCCTCAATACTGCATCATCTTCTTCATGAATCCTTATTAACCCTAGAAAATAAAAACCCTTATGGCACTATCTACTACTCACTAAATCACTATCCCTATTTATGGGCCACTAGTGTCGCTACCAGCCTGTATAATTAAAATTTTTAATTTGATTGACATCTGGCTAGTGGCTAGTGCTACATGCCAACTTGAACTGTACCTCAAGCTGACAAGCTGTCAAAATCACTCAAAGTTCAAATGATATGAAATCATTACAAATCTTGTTTCATTAAAGCTATGAGTTGACCAAGAAATTACTTCGGATGTTCATATCACATATGGCATTAATCGCCACCACTACCTACACTAGCAGTACGACAACCTGTCAACCACACTTTCTTCAAAAAGAATGAGAATTTCAAATTTCAAGGCATTGAAAAGTCAGAATGAGTGATGAGCAATGAGCCTTGATCTCGCCACATGTCTGCATCTAACAGTTACAGTGTTATTCTGAAGGTTTCAAATGGCGAAATAGTGCTTCATAGATTTACTTCTAGAATGCAACTAGAGTCGTCCATCGAACATTCAACGAACGGCCCCTATGATTTTTCGTTGGCATATCTGTTTATTTCGCCAATAGATTTTTTTACTATTTTGAGATTCTTTTTAATTCGTCAATGAAAATATATTTTTTCCTTTGAAAAAAGGTTTTAATCGCCAATGGAAAAACAATTCTGGTTTGAAAAATGGTTTTATTTGCTAATGAAAACTATTTTATTCTATTAAAAAAATTTGCAATTCGCCAAGATTTTCCATGAAATTCCAAGGATTATAAAAGATTCATCAATTGGGAATTTTTTTTCCCGTAAAATGAAAAAAATGGCCAATAGAATTAATATTTTTCAACGGGAAGTATACCGGATTCGTCAGGATTTTACACCTACGCCAAGGGGGGGGTTTCTTAAATTTTTCCCTACTCGAGGATGTCCCATGAAGGATTTAGAGGTGCGATGATGTCCCATGACCTTCTTTCTTTGACTATTGTATGTGGATTGTCTTAGCAAAAAGACTAGGGCAACTTGGCCCTTAGTATGAGCTAGAACATTCCTTGTCTGTGACTGTCAATTTTGCAAGTGGATGACCTTGCACACCTTGGTCTATGTCATACCATGGTGTTTGTTGTCCATTTGTGTCATTTTTTTACAGCCCAATGATGATTAAGAGCAATAAATATTAAAGTCCTATGGTAATATGTTGAAGGATTTGGTCTAGGAACTAACATGCATCTCCTTTTGTCTTTTCATCTTCTCTCGCTCATCTCATATAGGCATTGCATCTATATCATCATCCATATCTTTTTCACTAACATTTCTTTGTCTCTTCATATTCTAGTCTTCTCATCAATTTCAAGAGCACGCCCGTGTTCTTGGCACCCATCTGTCCTCTCTAGGGGGCATACCGCTATCTCCTCGTCATTCTTCCTCATCTTATTTTGCACTGGGGCATATTTTTGACTTATTTTCTTTGCCACAATCTGACAGGCTACATTATGACAAAGAGGGCAAAATTTAGCCACATAAAAATGACCTAGACCTCCAAGCCCTATTTTTAATCTTTTCATCGTAGCATAATTATGACATTTTAAATTATGTTTCTAACTCACTTTCGACTATTAATTAAATAATTCATAATTATTTAATTAATTCATATCTTTGTATTCTTCATGATTATTAAATAAATAAATTTTATTTATTTATTTAATGTGTCACTAATTGTCTAAATGTCTTCTTATAATTAAATAAATTTCTTAATTTATTTAAATTATTTTTGTCCATTATGTCTTCCAAATTATTAAATAAATAATTTTATTTATTTATTTAATTATGTCACTAATTAAGTCCTCTTCTTTCTAAAATTAAATAAATTATTATTTATTTAACTTTTGTCCACCTCCCACTATAATTAAATAATCATGTTTAATTATTTAATTATTCATTAGCCTCTTCTCTCATAAATTAAATAAATTTTCTTTATTTAATTTGGTCCACTCTCCTGAATTTTGAATTAAATCATTTATATTTAATTTAAAAGGTTCCCTTTTGTCACATTCTCCTATAATTAAATAACATCTTTACTATTTAATTTCCACCTAAATTAAATAATTTTATTATTTAATTTCCACCTAAATTAAATAATTTTATTATTTAATGTCACCTCTTTTAATGTGCTCATTTTAAATAAAATCTATTTATTTAAAATAAATCCCACTTTCTAATTTCCCTCTTTGAGTAAATAATTTAAATTAAAATTATTTACTGTCATATGACCCCACCACTTTTGAATTAAATTAATTTTTAATTCAAAAATTCAACATCACCTCTTGAATCAAATAATTTTAAATTATTATTTGATTTTCTAACAACTTCATTTTGTGTGCCTTGTCACATGCATTGTCAGCCCTTGATTTGATTTTCTAAAAATCAATCTTGTCCATTCATTTTGAATCTGACCTAATGTTGCCTTAACCCTAATTGTGGGTTGTTATATTGAATCTTGTCCATTAATTCTAGGGCACTTGTCAACTTTTAATCTTGGCCATTTACACAAAATTACATTTTCTATAAAATGGCAATTTTGGTCTCATTTTGGCACATCTTGCAATCTTATATCTTGCAACTTCATATCTTGCAATTTCATATTTTTGCAACCTCGTAGCTTATAGTCTCATATTTCTTACAATTTCATACTCTTGCATGTTTCTTCATTTATCATAGGCATATTTAGATTTCATTTGACATAGTTTAGACATTGTAAGATGCTTACTAGTTGCAGTAGGGCATAGTATTGCATATAGTCATTCAAATCCTTCAACATTTGCTTAGGGCTTGTCATTTCCATTGGCTTGCTCATCATAAATCTAAGGGAAACTACATATTTCAGCAAGTTGAGAAGGTGTAATGGAGGTTAGTCATGGAGGATGAAGATATCTGGTGAGATTGTTTCATCTATTCCTTTGCACTTCATTATTACTCTGGGTTTTTATGCTCTGCATGTGATATTGCTAACCCTAGAAAAATTCTCATTGTTACATGGACAAGACTAATGATGCAATCATAACCTCATGATATATTATTTTGTTCAACTTCTATGATTGTATCATTAACTGTTACTTGTTCCTAGATTGTGTGTCTTTGTTATAATGTGTAAGCTAGAGTCAAGAAAATGTTAATGAACACCTTTTGGGACTTGTTACGCTAAGATTGAAGTTTGTCACTTCCTTGTGCCTAATTCAAGCTCCATGTTACTGTTTACAATGTGTATGAAAATATTTTTGATGTTGATTTGGAAGATGTCTTATGCTCACTAGAATTCCAGGATATCTTTATCTAATTCAATTATCTCATACTACTCTTTTGCTAGTGCAAATAAATGATTTTAATGATATGCAATTATTTCTTTAGAATACCTTAGTAGTTATCCTTAGATATGAAATCCTAGATGACCATTCGAAAGATATGTATTTCTTTAAAAGTTGTGATGGTTAGATTTTTAATGGGGTACACATCATAAGAAGTGAAATGTGATTTGCTCGTGGTGGATGGGTTAGTTTTGGTGATTCTAAGGCAAGGAAAATTATAACCTCGAGGATGGTTCTAGACCACAAAGGACAAATTGACCAAAGAGTTAAGGTAAGGTGGAGTTGGGTCAAATTGTGCACTAAAATCTCTCAAACTAACAAAATGATGAATTTATTGGCATAACTAAGTTCAATACAAAAAAAAAGGGAAATTTGTGAAGTGTTTACTTTTTTACTCTACATTTCATCCCCACTTCAGTCTACATGTGAACCTATCATGAAGCATGCATGCTAAAGTAAGATATGGCAACATTTAAAATAACAATTATATTTTAAAAGGATATATTTGGGAGGATGAGCCTCATTTTTTTAATTTATTTCATGAGGCTACATCTCCAAACTTGCATACATGAGAAAAATAGCTTGTTAGTAGAACCCCCACTAACATGATAAAAAGAAGGTAACATATTGCATTTGTATGAACCAAAATTCACTATCCCTACATTCAGAAAAAAGAATAGAATCATAGATTTGTCACATGACTAATTTTTTTCCCCATGAAACCATATTTGTAAAGATTTTATGTAGAAGGATATCGAATTGTTAGAGTTATTAAAGAGTAGTAACCAAGTTTGACACATCAAAATAAAACATGGATTTAAATAGCATCTAAAGAGTAATGTCCCAATGTATGGGATTTTCAATGAGTGGTAACTAAGTTAGCCCCATAAATTTATGTATTTAAACCTACTAGTTAAATAATAACAATGCATTCATATGCCCCCTCAAGTTGTATGACTATCATAATTAATATTGTTTGAGGTTAGGGGATTGTAAAATGGTCATAAGTAGCAATGTGTTATCCCAAGTATGTGTAAGAGATGAGCATGAAGCATGTATATAAATGAGAAACAACTGGTTTGTCCCCAAATTTGAGTGCATGAAATCTATAAAATATATATCATGAACTTAGTATAATTTATTATTTCATATGCCAAAACAAGAAAATAGATAAGGCATAAGTGCCATAATCAATAAATAAAAAATGTAAAGAAAGAAAGTAAAATTCCACAAAAATATCATCATGAAAAATGCATGGACAAGCTTACCATAGAAAGAGAGGATCATGGAATTATAATAATAAATTAATATGTAATTCTAATAAGAGGATCCCCGATTGGGAGTGTAAAAATGGCAAGTTCCATCATGTGATGTAAGAGAATATAAATGTTTAGCAAGAAAAAGGAGAACACATAAAATGTGTATGAAGGAGAGGCATCATAGATAAGGTGTAATTAAAAGGTCAAGAAATATCAAAAGAAAATAAATATAAAATTTAGATCACAACAATTCTAGCTCCATCAAAAATGTCAGACGTAAAACCAAAATACAAGACAAACTACCTTTTCAGTTAACATGATGAAAGTGTTAGTGATTCATTCCATATATTTGCATCATCTTAATTCCATAAGGAAAGAATGAAATAGATACATAAAAATAAAAATAAGAAGAATGGACTATGTTAGGAAAATTTTATCAACCTTTAATCCTAATTTTGAGAACATTAAAATATAATTTTTATGATAGAGGTTTTTTTTTCTCCAAAGATTATCTATATATGATTTAACAACTGAAATATCTTACAATGGCATGGAAATCTCTAAGTTAATCTAGGATGAATAAGAGGTCTATAAGAGATAATTACACATGTTGACCAAGAACTTTCAACAACTTATGATGTGTCATTATGACTATCATAGTTTATAACTTTAGATGGTTTGATTAAAATAATTTTTTGATTATTCACAATGGGAGAATAACTATCATATATTATAGAAGTTTCTTATTATAAGTGTAAGGAATTTTCTATATTTAGTATTCCAAGACTCTTTTTGGAATTTGGGCATTAAAATTTGACTTAGGGATTTAGGTGTCACTTTTGGGTGGCATTATCTCATCATTTTGTGATTCCCCTTTGGTGGTTTCATGAATTGACTTCTCTATTTATGGTGTGCTTTGAATGACATTTATATAGTCTATTTTGTAGCTATTGTTATGTTAGTGTTATTACTCTAGATCAAAGTGTTAGTTTATTCTCTTATCAAAAATTCTTACCTAGATTATATTGTAACCTATATTATTGTTGAATAACAAATTATATAAAGGAGGGGTAAAAAAATTATTAAAACAAGAAGAAGAACAAAACAAGGGCACTACATAGCCCTATCAAGCTCCACCAAGTGATCCAACTGTTGTGATAGAACCAGGGGTAACTAACCTTGGTCCACCAAATTCCAATCATGAATATGATCAGAGCCCATTTAGCCAAACAATCAACAACACCATTCCATTCTCTAGGAATATGAGTGAAAATAACAAAATCCAAAGAAGCACAGAGGTTGAGAATCTGATCAACAATCAAAATGCCAGCTAACATCATCTCAATGTCGCCTATTCAACAAGTTCACCATAACCTGGGAATCAGACTCACATATTATCCTTTGCCACCACAATTGATTTCCACACTCCATAGCCAATAAAATGGCCTGAGCCTCCATTATATTATTAGTATAAAGACCCTTATAGATAGAGAAGATAAACTAAACATCTCTAGAGATATCTCAACCAACACCACCAATTCCAGCATGACCAGGGTTTCCTCGAGAAGAGCCCTCAGTGTTGATTTACAACTACTTTAATTTTTAAAGGCTAGATTTGTTTGGAAGGGTTTTTGAAGGTACATTGTTGGATTTTGATTAAACCAAATCCTAATAAATTTGAGTCCTAGGTGGTTGAAATATATATATATATATATATATATATGCCAGTCTCTATTTGAGTGGGAGAATGTGTAGAGAATATCTTTTTCTTTTGAGAAAATAGGAACCATGTCTAGGCTAGAGATGGAAAAAGTTAATAGTACTAGCTTTGATATGTGGAAGCTCCAAATAGAGGATTTGTTCATATATTTAAATCTATGTGTTGTGGGTATGTAGATCAAAAAAAAATGCAATATAACCAAATAATTGGATAATGTCAAATATAAACATGAGAGGCCTTATCAAGCTAAACACTAGGAAATTTCTTTTTTTTGTGAAGAATCTACCATAAAAATCAATTATGAAAAGGTGGGAGCCTATAAAAAGCTAAATCATTAGTTAAGAAATAATTTTTATGAGATAATTTCTACACTATGATGGTGAATGATGGTGATTCTATTTCTAATAATTTGAGTATATTTAACATTATTATAACCCAATCATAGTCCATGAATGCAAATATGAAAGATGAAAATTGGTGCATGACCCTTTTATGCTCTTTACCAAACTAATGGGATAACCAAAAAATATCTATTAGAAGAATTATCTCAAGATTATTGCTTAACTAGATCATGGCTTCTCTTCTCTTAAAGGAGATGATGTAGAATGTTACCAAACCTACCAAGGAGACATTGGTTATTTATGGGTTGTCTAAAGAAAAAGGGCGAGAAAAAGGATAAAATAAACTATAAATCATATTAGAGATCTAATTCCCTTGGAAAGCCCAAAGTAGAATATTGGAAATGCCGCAAGCAATATATAATGAAGAAAAAATTTTAATCTATTGATGATTTTGATAAATATTCTTAGGAGGATGTAGTATATTTCTTTAATATAGATATAAATATATGTATGTGAGTGTACATGGATGAATTGAGTATAGATCTTGTTGGATTGAATAAATGTCTTGTACCTAGCTAATTACTAGTAGGGGACTTATTCACATGTTAATTTTACTTAGGTCCTAGGTGACCTTCTATAGTTCTTAGTTGTCTAGATAAGATCTTGACTTATCTCATCTTATTGAATTTTTTGTCAAGTTAATTGTCTCATAACATAGGATTAAGACACATGTCATAGTCTTGTCTAATCCTATCTCTCACCTTGCCTTTATAAGAAAGGACTCTCATGTATATTTTATATTCAATAATGCAATCTTGCATCCATAATCATAGTGACATTTTCTCTCTTATGGAAAATATTTTGGTCTAGTAGCTATCCCTAGGGTGTTGGGAGTTCACCATTAACTCCTACATGGTATTATTGATCCAATGTTGTAGATTCCTTCCTAGATCTAAGGGACATATCTTGAATTGAAGTTTTTTGGGGTATATTTAAGGGTTTTAATGACCTCACAATAGAATCAAGGGTGTCAAAAAAAATTAGGTTTACCTTTTGTTTCATTAAATTTTGTTATGTTTTTTAGATATTCAACGGTTTTAAGTAGGGTTAAAGTTTCTAGAGCTAGGAGGTAGCTAAATTTTCAAAGCACTTTGGGCCAAATCTGCCCTTGTTATCATGTCCAGAAGGTTGGAAAACCTAAATATTGATTGTCAAATCGTCAAAAATAGACACTTTTGTCTCTAGGACATCAAGCAATATTTTGTAGTTTCAACATTTTCATACATCGTACGGTGGTCGTATCGCATGATCCATATGGCATTTTCATATCTATTAGGGTCATGCATAGGTCTACATCATCATAGATAAATATTTGAAAGGTTCTAGGCATATTCCACATAATATTTTATGCAAGCATGGGCTAGCATATTTCTACATACTCCCTTATGTCATCAGCAATCAATTTTGGTACTTGGTATGGATTTCATAGTTTTTAGTATTAAAATTTGGTTTTAAAAAATTATAATTTAAAATTTTATTTTTACTAACCAATTTGTGATTTTAGAGGTAGGTCATAGGTTTTTAATACCTGTGGTTATTGCCAATGGTTAGGGGCTTAACCCAAGTAGTGTGGGATCTACCACTATCGAGCTCCACCCACCTACCACCATAGATGCTAGGTCATTTTTTATAACTCTAGTGCCTATTTACTTACACTAATGGTCATATTGATGACTGAGTGCCAGCCCTCTAGGGGATAATTTTTTTTTTCAAATTTCTATAACTTGCAATCCAAGATGCCATTTAAAAAAAATGTTGAAAAGCTAGCTCTATGAATTTTCCATTAGTGGAGGTGATTTGTCAAAAAAAATCTATTTGATGCATTTTTTCCAGCTTGAAGTCAAATCTTGCTTTTTAGCCTCCAAGCTCATAACACTTTTCTCTAGACTCTATTTTTTTTATTCTAAAGGGAACACAATATTCTAAGAGGGGGGTGAATCAGTAGATCAAATCTATTAAAACTCTTCACATATAGAAAACATGAAACTTAAATCAAATATATTGATAATCAAGCAACTACATAAGAACACACATATGCACATGAGAACACCAGATATACTTGGAAACCCAAGATGGGAAAAACCACAGTGACAATAGTTGCTTGGATATACAATCCAAATCCATCCTCACAAATCAAGAACACAATAAGGGAATTTACAATATGAAGTAGGCACCAACCTATCGAAGACACCAATCCCCTGTAGGATTTGAGAAATACAAATCCATAGAACTCGATCAATACCTGCATGCAAAAGACTTGTCACAGAGAAAGAGAGAGATCAAGAGAAGGGTTTGGCTCTCACAATGTGCAAGATGTATTCCAGAAAAATGAATAGAGCATCAAAGAAAATACAAGAGATTGATCCTTATAAAAGGAGATCAAAACCTAAAAGGAAAACCTAACCCTAAAGGTGAGTGCATTTAATAATTAATATTAATTATTAAATGACTAATATGTGTGCAAGGCAAAATCTTAAGAGGAGAGTAAAGTTAATTAATTACTTTACTCTAACACCCCCCCTTAATATAAGCAAGAGTGCAGCTACAAACATGTGCAGAAAAGCAAAAGGTAACTACAATGCATGAAAATAAACATGTGTCCTGGCAACTAGGCCTGATCAGGTACCCATTTGGGTGTCTAAATACTCAAGCTCCTTTAAAGTATCATGATCAAAGGGTGTATTCTCTCTCCAAGAAATGGGTAAGAGACAATTTGAAGCAAGATCCTCTGGGAATGGAGAGAGATTAGGGTCTCCATAGATCTCCCAAAGACGTGTCCAAAGTGGGTGAGGACAATCAATGTCTGATATAGCCAACACAGTGTCATGATCAACACTAGACAATATAATTCCTACTATGTGATTTCTAATGATATCCCATGCTAATTTTCCCTTTAAAGCTACTGGTTCAGGTATGAGATCATACAAATAAGGCAAAAGATTAAGCCACCTACAATGTGTAAGTATACCCTTTGCCCATGACTCATAATACCCCGTTCCAGAAGAACAACTGAAGGGTGAGTAGAGAAACCCATGATAACTCTTCAAATAAAAAATTCAAAGACTAATGATCTTAGCAATGATAAAGCATATCAACATAACCCATCCAACGCAAACAAACCCCATGTAGGAGCCAAGATGACCAAGTAATTGAGCAAAGTGTAAAAACACACAAAGCTAAATAAAAAATACCTGGTAAATATTCTGGTAAAATAGACTATAAATCTGTAAAGAGTGCTGTAATACCTTTCCAATGCCTGTTCGTTTGCGCATAACGGAGTTCGGACGCAAAAGATACGCCCCTTGGAGTGAAAAAACAAAGTTCTGACTTTGACTGCGATAACAGGAAACCAAACATAAAAATTTTGAAAATTTTCCTCTACCATCAGAATGACACTGGAACCAGCTTTCCAACGCCTATTTCCATTCGAAAAACGGAGCTCAAACGCCCAAGATACACCCGATTTTGTGAAAACAGCTCAAAAAGGGTTTTTAAAAAAAATTGCACAGCGCTCAGGGCCGTACGGCCGTAGGGCAAAAAAAATTTTGCTTCCCTGAATGACTGTAGCCAAAATCGACGAATGAACAGTCGATTTAGGGGTTTTTGGATGCTGCGAACTCAACGGTGAGGTCCGTTTGAGCTCAAAGTGTACCAAAAAAAGAAACCCCCTATGCCAAAATAAAATCTGAAAATGAAAACATATCTGATGCAGCCAAAACTAGATCTCTAAATCTTTCAAAAAAATGAACAAGCTACAGCAGATCTAGCTCTGATACCATGTAGGATTTGAGAAATACAAATCCACAGAACCCGATCAATACCTGCATGCAAAAGACTTGTCATAGAGAAAGAGAGAGATCAAGACAAGGGTTTGGCTCTCACAATGTGCAAGATGTATTCTAGAAAAATGAATAGAGCATCAAAGAAAATACAAGAGATCGATCCTTATAAAAGGAGATCAAAACCTAAAAGGAAAACCTAACCCTAAAGGTGAGTGCGTTTAATAATTAATATTAATTATTAAATGACTAATATGTGTGCAAGGCGAAATCTTAAGAGGAGAGTAAAGTTAATTAATTACTTTACTCTAACATCCCCAACTGTATCTATAGGAACCAACTTATAAGAGACACCAATCTCTAGTACAAATATTTGAGCACCAACTCAGTGAGTAGAAACCCGATCCTACCGAATTACAAAGATAAATATTGTGGATCTTCAATTCTTATTACATAGCTTACACAAAGTTTTAACTTGATTTAGAAACTCTACAACACTACTGAATATCTTTTGACGATGGCGCACACTAATAGAGATGCTTCACAAGTTGAATAACACTTGCTCGCATAGATTCACATCCTTGTATATTTACTCACTACCTTCTCTTTAATTATTCTTGTGAGCTTCACATTATGCATCTACACAAATATGTTATGATTATGTGCAATAAATCACATTAATCGTTCATTTGTGTTATATGGGGATCCATAAATAACTAGGATGACATAAGGTGGACCAAAATTCAAATAATACAAAATGTGTAATTGTTTGGTCCTAAAATAAATTTGTTGCTACCAAAATATCATGATGCCATGCACTTCCATAGGAACCTTAACCTGGACCTATCTTAACATCACACACTAACTTTGAATGCCACACACTGATAGCCATTTCTACACAGTTTCAAAACCACCACTAGTTAATAGACGGGCACAAAGAACCTTTTGTAACTTCAAAATTTCCACCTGATAAAAATTCATTCTAGAAAATCTAGAATATGATAGAACATGTGTATAAATACTCTCCATTCAAACCACAGAGCCAATCACACCTTTAGGAAGAAATACTGAATGTAAATACATTACCAGAGAAATCTCTTTTCCTTGAGAAACTAAACTAAAAAATTCTAGATCAGACTTCCTAATGACTTCTATCACCATGAATTGATATGGTATGACTATAGACAATACTCAACTCATTTTATCAATTTAGCTAGAAATATATACTTTTGCAACAACTCAAAATGATATGACAGTATAATACATTTAATTCTCACTGATTTTCTAATCATCTTCCTTTAACATCAGTGAACCCTTTGACAATAATGAAATCCTTTAACATCAATGACAACTTCTATTCAAGAATCTCCCCCTTTTTCATTGATTAAAAATAGAAAAAAATTGGCCACACATGAAGATAAATTATAATATTGTCTAGATCAAAAAACCACCTCATTTTGAGTTTCATTTCTTCCCCTTAGAGAATATACCATTTTGAGTTTCATTTCTCCCCATTTGACATCAATGACAAAGGTCAAATGGAAAACCTATTTCCTGACATCTCCACCAACATTTTTGGAACTCGACATAATTCAAAAAGCTTATTTCTTTGATAGACTCCCCCTGTGTCCATGCTACACTACTTCTAAAAACATTATACAAGACCACTAAGACTTCTTGTGGTAGGAAGTTAACACTCCCCCTAAACCTGTGTCATATTGCTCTATTTATGAAATTCCCCACAAGACCACCAAGTATTCTTGTAGTAGGGAGGCAAAGCTCCCCCTCAATGTGTACTTCCTCTTGATTCAAGAGGAGGGAGCAAAAACTCCCATATTTTATATAAGATCATCAAAAGTCTCCTTAGGAATTGGTTTTGTGAAAAATTTTGCTACTTACTCTTTGGTTTCACATACTCCAATTTCATCTCCTTTTTTCTACAACCTTTTCCCTCAAGAAACAATATTTGATTACAATGTGCTTTATCCTTGATTGCATTACTAGATTATTTGAAATGTTTATGGAAATGGTATTATCACATAAAATAGAAATAGGTTCATTAAATTCAATCTTCATCTCCTTTTGATTCTGCTTCATCCATAATATTTGAGTGCAACATGAAGCTATTACAATTTATTATGCTTATGTTGTAGATAGAGGGATTGAATCTTGCTTCTTGCTCAACCAGGACACAAGACTATCACCAAGAAAGAAAGCTCCACCACTTGTACTCTTTTGGTCATCTATGCTTCCTTCCCAACCTGCATCTGTGTGTAGTTAAAGTGAAATTTTCACTCTTGGGATACCACAAGACAAAATTCATTATAGCCTTCAAATACCTAAATACCCTTTTCACATCTTTGACATGAGTCTCCTTAGGTTTTGTATGAAATCTAGCTACCATTCCAACTACTTGCATTATATCTTGTCTAGATGTAGTTACATACAATAGATTGTCGATCATGGATCTATACAAGGTCTATTCTATTGGAGCAAATTTATCATCTTTAATCAACTTAAATTTAGTAACCATAGGTATACTTACCAGTTTGCATTATTAGATATCTTGAACTTACTTAACATTTCCTTTATGTACTTGTTTTGTGAGATAAATATGCCTTTTTTTGATTGAGAAATCTATAAACCAAGGAAAAAAGACAACTCACCAAGCATTGATATTCTAGTGTTATCATCAATGAGCATCATAAAATGCATTTCATCTTGTAGACTATTTTCCTCATTGGTCTGCATAGATCCATATGGATCAAATCCAATGGCTTTGATGTATAATATTCCTTACTAAGAAATCTTTACTTTATTTGTTTTCCCTCATGACATGGTTTGTAGCTTATAGACTGAGGCTTCTTGATCTTTGGCATTGTCCCAAAGCATTCCCTTTAAACTAATCTTCACAATATCATCAAAATTGGCATGTCCTAATCTTTTCTACCAGAGCCAACTTTCTTCTCTTTGTATAGTAAGAAAAAAATTTCCATTCAATTTATTGAGATGATATATGTCACTATCAGTCTTGCTTCCTTTCATAATTAATTCTTCGATAGTAGATTTTTTGATTTCACAACCTTTAACACTAAATGAGATTTGGTAACCTTTATCACACATTTGATTGGTCCACTCAAAAGATTATGATTTAATCCTTAAGCATACACAACATCATGATTTTTTGTAATAACACCATCAAGACTTAAAGTACCCTTGCCAATAATCTTGATAATAGAATTGTTTCCAATAGTTATAGAACCTCCATTAAATTTCTTAAAATTCATGAACTTCTTTTTATCTCTAGTCATGTGACTTGAACATCTGTTGTCTATAATCCATATTTTTTTCTCCTTTTAAGCATATAGTGTAGTCTACTCTACCATGAATTTCTCTAACCTTTTCTCTTCCAGTATATCTTCTATATTTTATTTGATTATGATCCTTTTCTTCTTTCTTTTTATAGAGAAAGAATCAAAAAATTTATTCTACAAATCCTAGAAATGTGTCTAAAGTCGATGGATTTATGGAAAACAATATTGAAATTATACAAAAGTGAAAATACATCACTACTAACAAAGTTATTTCTTCTTATTGGAGCCTTTCTATAGTCCACATCCTTATGACCAAAATTATTGCAATTATAATAATAACTAGAAAAGTAATAATTGAACTCAATGGTATTGTATCTTTGTCTTCTAGATATTTTTTTCTTCTTCTACACATGGATGAAACCATCATTTTGTTACTTGATTTCATCACTTGTGGTAGCTCTTTCAAAATTTGAAATTTTAGAACTAACCTCTTGTAGATTCCCTTTAGCAGGCTCTACTAGTTTTTTTATCACTTTGTTATTCTTTTTATCCAAACAAATACTGGCTTTGATATACAGAGATCTCTAACATCTCAACATTTGATCCAGAGTCTTAGTACTCTTCCCAAACTTCAATTACAATTGATGATTTACTTTCTCAAGATTTTTTCTTAGTGACACAACTTTTGCTTCAAGATTTTCATATTCCTTGTCTCTTGATAGTAACCTTTCAGTCAACACTTTTTCAATTCTTTTTTCCTCTCATGTTTGAGTCTTCAAATCAATGATCATCTTTTCTACCTTCTCAAGATTTTGAGATAAATTTTCTTTAGCCTTTACTTCCTTTGTAATTATTTTATTTACTCTCTTGATTTCTTTTCCAATGGATATTATTCCTTCCACAAGTTCTACGTCGTCATCATCATTTTAAGAAATCATCTCTACGACATCTTTTGTAGTTTCCATAGCCATGAATACAGCTTTCTCTCTTTCATCTCTAGAGATGTCTTGATCCTCTTCATCAGTAGAGTAGCCTTCCTCATTAATGAAGAAACTCTTGCATTTCCTATTAACTTTATTCCCTTTCTAAAATGATTTATTTCCATACTTTTTCTCAATACTCTTAGATTATTTATAAGGACAGTCAACCATAAAATTTCATATTCACCACAATTGAAACATTTCAAAGGTAGCTTACCTTTATACATATCAAAACCTCTTTGTGACTTTCTAACAAATTTTTCTTCCTCTAGATCTGATCTAATATCAGAATTTGAATCAATGTGCTTCTTAGTAGCTCTAAATGTTGCATCTTTCCTTATGGAGTTCTCACTATCAAACCTCATTTCATAAGCAGCCAAGATTCCAAATAATTCAACCATTTTTAATAAATTCAGATCTTTAGCTTCTTCAATAGTAGAAACTTTAGAATCAAGCATTCTAGGAAGATATCTACCTTTTTCACAATCATGCTTTCATTCAACTCCTAACCAAGACCTCTAATATAGTTGACAATTTCATCAACCCAAAGCAAGAAAGTGGCATTTTTTTCTTCTTCCCTAATCTTCATACTTTCATATTGAGATATATGAGTTTGAAGCCTTGATTCTTTGACCTTTTCATCACCTTCATCAATTTAACCCATACCTTCATTTTTTGCATTGTGTGACCTTCACAAACTCAAAGTTAGATAAATCACATAAAATAGTATTCCTAGCCTTAGCACTATTTTCACAAGCCTTCTTTCTAGCTAGATCTCTTGGAGGATTTTCAAGAATCTCATATCCATTTGCAATAGATTGGAAAATTTCAAGACCTGGGGCCATCAATTATGCCTCCATCCTTGCTTTCCAAAATGCATAAATCGATCCATCAAATAGTGGTACCTTATTTTCAAACAATCATTCTTGTGCCATAAATTTTTCCATATTTAATCTACCTCAAGCTAATTAAGCTTCTTCAAAGGAACTCAACTCTGATACCAATTGAAGGGCACACAATCTATTGAGGAGGTGAATTAGTAGATCAAATCTATTAAAACTCTTCACATATATCAAACAAGAAAATTAAATCAAATAAAATATTGATAATAAAGAAACTACATAAGCACACACACATATGTATAGGAGAACACTAGATATACATGGAAACCCAAGACTAGAAAAAGCACAGTGAGAATAGCTACTTGGATCAACTATCCAAATCCATCCTCACAAAGCAAGAAAATAATAAGGGAATTTATAATATGAAGTAGGAAACAACCTACTGGAGACACCAATCCCCAATTATATCTATAGGCACCAACCTATAGGATACACCAATATCCAGTATAAATATCTAAGCACCAACTCAGTAAGTAGAACATCGATCCTAACAAATTAAAAAGATAAAGCTTGTGAATCTTCAATTTCGATTACATAGCTTACACAAAGTCCTAACTTGATTCAAACACTCTACAACATTATAACACTAATAGAGATGCTTCAAATTGAATAACACTTGCTCGCACAAATTTGTATCCTTGTATATTCACTCACTACCTTCTCTTTAATATTCTTATACTTCACATTATGCATCTGCACAAATGTATGATGATTATATAAAATACGTCACATTGATCGTTCATTCATGTCATCCAAGGATCCATAAATAACCAATATTACATAAGGTGGATCAAAATTCAAATCATGAAATATGTAATAGGTTAGTCCTAAAATAAAGTTTCTACCACCAAAATATCATGATGTCATGCACTTCCACAAGAACCTTAACCTAGACACATCTTAACATCACGCACCATCTTTGAATACCAGATAGTACTAGCTATTGTTGCATAATTTTGAAACAATCACTAGTTAACAAATAGGCATAGTGAACCTTCTATAACTTTAAACTTTCCACCTGATAAACATTCATTCTAGAAACTCTGGAATATGATAGAGCATGTTTAGACATACTCTCCATTCAAACCATAGAGCCAAACACACCTTCAAGAAGAAATATTGACAGTAAATACATTTCATGAGAAATATATCTACCCTGAGAAACAAAACTAAAACATTCTATATTAGAATTTTTAATCACTTATATCACCATTAATTGATGTAGTATGACTCTACAAACAATACTTAACTTATTTTATCAATATAGCTAGCAATATATACTTTTGCAACCACTCAAAATGATATGATAGTACCATACATTTAATTCTCACTAATCTTTTGATCGTCTTCCTTTGACATTAGTGAACCCTTTGACAATAATGAACTCCTTTGATATTGTTTTCATAATTTATAGTACCACGCCCTAAAAATATCCTTCAAAATACTTGGGTGAATTAAAGGGTTATGTTCATCGCTCTTTCACTAAGTTTTCATAACTATGTTGAGCACTGACGTGGTTTTAGAAATTACATTTAGTCTAAAAAGATTATTTTTTTTGAAAATACACAAGTCAATCTTGGAACTCAAGAGATTATAAAGCACTTTGTAATTGAAGAAGAGAATTTCATAGGCAAAGACCTAAGTAATTAAAGGCTCGGCGGTATTTCATAAAGTTTTGAAACCTTTGTTGATTCCTTATATGGTTCTCAAAACTTCTTCATTCCTACCTAAGTTTTCAAGGTAAGCTCTATGATTATTCTATAAGTTCTTTTCATAAAAAATGATTAACAAGAAAATTTTAAAAAATTAAGTTTATTCTATAAGGCAACATAAGAGGAAGTTTCTACAATTGTGGCAGAGTTTGAGATATTTCCAGAACTTAATCAAAAACAATCAACCAATGCATTTGAGGCCAAGAAATTACTTCATTATTAATGATGTATTTACATAAAGGAAAAGGTTGCTTACAAGAAAAATATAGGTTTGCAGCTATTCACCATGAATATAAAATGAAAAGCTATAAGTAGTATTTAAATATAGAACAGAAAAAATATTTCCAAGTCATTTCCATAATATAAAACACTTTGAAAACCAAAAAGATAGATAAATTTATAGACATTTCAAACTCTTTCTTCATTTCCTCTACAAACATTTTACACATAGCTTCATTTCCTCCCAAAATAATGTCATCAACATAAACAACCATAATCAATATTTGATCTTTTTCAACTTTGAAGTAGAGATTTCTATCTGTGATACCTTTATTGTATCGTTGATGTAGCAAGTACCTATTTAACCTTGCATACCAAGCTCTAGCATCTTGCTTCAATCCATATAATACCTTCTTCAATTTACAAACCATATATGATTTATCTGATAACTAAAATCCTTCTATTTGTTCTATGTATACCTCTTCTTCCAATTCATGATTCAAGAAAGCAGACTTCACATCCATCTGATAAACTTTGAAATCTTTATGTGTTGCAAAATCCAAAAAAACCTTGATAGCTTCCATTCTTTCCACCAGAGCAAATGGCTCCTCAAAATCTATTCCTTCTACTTGTGAGTAGCCTTTACATACAAGCCATGCCTTGTTTCTTACCACTTATCCATTATCATTCAGTTTGTTCCTAAATACCCACTTAGATCCAATCACATTCTTGTTTGTTGGTCTTGGGGAAATTTTCCAAGTTTGATTCTTCTCAATTAGCATGATTTCTTCTTCCATAGCCTTGATCCAATACTCATTCTTGCATGCTTCAATCACTATTTTCAGTTCAACTTCAAAAAGTAAACATAGATTCACCCATTCTTCAACAGCTTTCCTTCTTGTCAGTACACTTTTTTTCTTATCACCAATGATCTGTCATTCAAAATGATTCTTCTACACATACTTAAGAGTTTTAGGAACCTTTTTCGGAGCTTCTTCCTCTTCAATCTGCACTTCATTTTCTTTTATCTTTTCCTTCTTCTCTATATGTAGACTCATCTAATTCATATTCATCTATTACCACTCAATTATTTTGTGGGTCTTCATCAACCTTGACACTTGCACTCTTAACAATATTTCTTAGCCTCTTGTTTTTAGCAATAGTAAGCTTTTCTTTTAGTAGAATATCCAAGGAAGATACCTTCATTATACCTTGCATCCAACTTTCCTAATTTTTCTTCATCTCTTGTGATATAATATTTGCTTCCAAACACTCTGAAGTATTTGACAATAGGAATCCTTCCATACTATAGTTCATAAGGGTTTTTTCCACTATTTTCTCTTACTTGCACTTTGTTAAGTATATAAATAGCAGTATGAATTTTTTTTCTCTAGTAGATTTGCTTCTTTCATCATTGTTTTTGTAGCTTCTTGAATAGTCTTATTCTTTCTTTCAACCAATCCATTCTACTGATGAATCCTACAAAAAACAAATGCCTCTTTATTCCATGTGATCTTCACAAAAGATATTAAACTCATTGGAGGTGAACTCTCGACCTTTGTCATATCTCAAACATTTTATTTCCATATCCATTTCATTCTCAACCATAACTTTGAATTCTTTAAACTTATCTAGGGCTTCTAATTTTTCTTTGAGAGAAGTACCCCATGTCATTCTAGAATAATCATCAATCAATAACACGAAATTTTTTACCATGAAGACTTCTTACTCTGGTAGGACCATAAAGATCTATGTGCACCAATTCCAATAGTTCGGTAGAAGATTGTTCTTTGATTTTGAAGCTTCTTCTTGTTTACTTTAGAATTTGACACTCGTTATAGACAACATTGATAGGCTTTGTAATCATTAGCAGATCTCTCATAGCTTGAATTGAACTTATCCTTAATAGGATATCAAAGTTGATGTGACACACTCTTCTATCCCATAGCCAACTCTCATTAATCTAATTCATGAAACAATAACAATCAAGACCTTTGAGCTAATAGAAATTTTGATTTGTCTTTCTTCCAACAACAATTATAGTTTTGGAGCCTTTTCTAATATTAAAACCATCATCTTGAAACACAAGATTGTATCCCTTGCTACATATTTTTCCAACACTCAAAATTTTATGCCTTAAGCCCTTAACATAGTAAATATCATCAGTATTATATGTGTCATAAAAACTGATTGAACTTTTTTCACATATCTTAGTAGATGTATCATCACCAAACCTAACAATTCCGTCATCATATTTTCAAGTTTAACAAACTTACTCTTATCATCAATCATATGAATAGATCATCCACTATCAATGATTCAGTAGTTCTTCTCCTATCTAGCATGAAAAGAAGACACCAAAGTGCTTTCAATTTTAGCACTTGCTTCTGAATCCCTTTCCTTCACACATCTCTCAGATTTAGCAGAATTAGTTTCATCTTTTAAATCCATGAACAATAATTTATTATCTTCATCATCTCCATAATCAGATTCATCATCAGATATACTTGCATCTTCTCTAACATAGTAACTTTTCTTAATCATCTTACCTTTTTCCTCCCTATTTTTTGTTATTCAAAGCTCTATTTGGACATCTAGAAGCATAATGACCTATCTTTCAATAGCTAGAAAAATTGAAAGGTAACTTACCGCTGTAATTTCTAGTACCCTTTTTCATTATTCTCACAAAGTTAGCTTCCAGATCGTCAAGATCCTCCTGATCTAATCCACAGTCTTCTCTGATTTGGCAGCCTTAAAATCAGTCTCAACTTTTGTAATATTTGTTCCAAATTCTCTCATTTCAAAACCAATTAAAGAACCGTACAACTGATCTTTGGCATATTGATTCAAATTTTCTAATTATTCAATAGTAGAAACTTTGTGACTATAAGCTTTAGGAAGAGTTTTAAGTGCCTTCTTTACCACTCCTTCCAATTCTCCACCAAGACCTTTGATGTCATTGACAACTTCATCCACCTTCTTTAAGTAGCTTATAATGTTTTCATCTTCGTACATTTTTAGGGTCTCAAACATGATCTTTAAATTTTGTATCTTAGCTTGATTTATCTTATCATCACCTTCATAAATGCTTTCTAACTTCACCCAATTTTTTCTAGTATTTTTCAGACTCATAACTTTCACCAATTCAGAATTAGCAAGTCCACTTAAGAGAGCATACCTTGATTAACTATTTTTTTCATAGGCCTTTATCTCATCATTAGTGTTCAGACCATTTGTAGGAATAGTATATCCTTTCTCAACATACTTCCAGGTCTCAAATCCAAGAGAAACCAAAAAACCTTACATCCTTTCCTTCTAAAATGCATAATTTAATTCATCAAATATAGGTACATCTTTTTTGTGCACCATTCCAAAACTACCTCAATAGGTTAATCTTTCTTCCAAGGAACCTTACTTTGATACCAATTGTTGAATGCACAAGAAAAATGAGAGGGGGTCGAATCATTTGTACCTTGAAACTTCAAAACCCTCACAAACATTTAGATGCACATTAATTCAATTAACCCTTAATCTGTTAGAATGATTTTATCATGAAAGTAAATAACAGAAACTGAAACACATCAAAACCATACACAAGGAAACACTAGATTTACATGGAAAACTCAAGATGGGAAAAACCACAGTGAGGATTAATTCACAATATAAAGTAGTATCAACATTGAATACAATAGGGCTCACTGCCCAAAGAAAGAAAGCATCACTGCCAAAGGTTCACTATTAGAATAGAAAATAAGATAGAGAAGAGTCTTACAATGATAAATCTATCTCAAACAAACAAAAAAATCCACCACAACATCACCAAAACCTTCACAATCATTTTGAAGAATTGTAGACTCCTTCTGCTCACTGCATTTAGTAATCTAACACATGAAATCTTTCACTACACTTCTCAAATTTTTACCTTACAACTCTACAATTTTCATCTCTTGCATCATACTCATCTCTCTTATCATCCCTCAACAACTCAACTCATATTTATATCATCTTCAACCTTGAAAACATTCTCCAAGGTCAGATATGTACCTCAACCGTGTAAATTCAAATTGGTTCTACACTACAACTTTCTTGTGGTGGAAAGGAATGAAGGTAAACCACAACACACCTTAGCTAATACCTAAATCCACCCATACACATAATTCCATGCTTCCACAAATACCAAAGCAACTTCAAAAGTAGTGTAAACACATTCAACGTCAGTTGAACCTGCGTTAACACCATTAATGCTTAAGCACACACTTCCTCAAATCTAAGGATGACGTGCAGACACCACATAGCACTTTAACACTATCTAGAATATTCCACAAACATGATAAAATCCAAAAAAATCCTTCACAATGTCTTTCACTTGGAGAATGTACATGCCCAATACACTCAAACTCTGGCATATACTACAACTCAAGAAATTGACTTCCAAAGTACCAAACTACAAACAACTTCATCTAAATAAAGATACACATACTATTAGCACTCTCCCAGATCTGCAAGACCTCAAACCACTCTAGGGAAAAATGCATAGCAAGAACATTTATGCCAAGCACCTCTACAATACGCAGTTCACACATTGGTGAACACAACTTCCTCTGCACAACAATCTAGCACACAAAATTTTGAATACAACACCTCTTAACAGCTCTAATCAAAATAAAATATTTTTTATCTTCAAGTCTTAAAATTAATGAATGGTATTTTCTTTAATTCAATTTATTGAACTCTTTATGACCATTTCAATGGACCTTTAACATTTGGAGTATGATGGAAATAATTTATATAACTATTTCTCTTGGTTGTTCTTATTTTTTGTGTTCTTCTCTAATTTTTATTTATTAGTTTTCCAATCAATTTGATATTTTCTAACTTATCTTATTTTCATTAAATAAAAATTTTAATATTTAAATTGTGTATGGTTATGTCATTTTCTTTTCATTTAGAACTATTGTCTTTAGGAAAAATGAGATCTATGCAATCATTGATACCAATTCTTTTATTCGTGAATTTCCTAGTAGAGTAGCTTTTATTTCAAGTAATATCTTCCCCTTTTCTCTTCATATATCATAAATCTACTAAAAATCATCGGAAGAGCCAACTTCTAAAATCATAGAGGCTATCTTAAAAATAAAATCTAACAATTAAAATATGCTCCATGTTAATACAAGGGTGTTTGAAAGTACAAAATTGAATATAAATATAATCATAGGTCCTTAATATCTAAGTACTCAACAAAAGTACAAATATCATCACCATTGAGTGGATTTGAATTTTTTTTGTATAACTACATTTATTTCATGCATTATGTTAATCCGAACATACCTTGATTGTTGGAGACAAGTATTTTCATGAAATTTCTTAGAGTGGTGTAGGGTTTAGGTAGCAACCATATTATCATTGAAGAGCTCATCCTTCATTTTCTAAGTCTTTCTGGATTTCTACAAACCAAATGCATCTATATTGTGAGGTCTGATCCACTTATGGAAAAATTGGTGAGTTAGTTACAATTTGAGGAATAATTTCACAAGAAAAGGTATTATTTCAATAAAAGAAGTAGGTTTTTAATAAAAGAAGCAAAGGAATTGGGGGTTTTAGCACATAACCTTTGGTTCCACCCATGGTGAATCATAACCACTAATTTTGAAAAGGAATGGTTTCATATCCATTAGAGTTATTACAAAACCATCAAGGCTCATAAAAGTCAGATTTATTTCAAATCAAAAAAAGAAAAATAATTAAGCAAGGAAAGGGCCTTTATCCCATTAGTTCATAATAGAAACTACTTAAAACACAATCATAAAAGATAGAAAGTGGCCATGTAGGCCTAGAAAAATACTAGCAACAAAAAATCAAAAAATAACTAATCTAATAGTAGATAGCACCAGAGAACCAAAAATCAAAATTAATGTATAAGATTCCAATCTTCAAGCAAGGATTCAAGAGACTCCCCCAAGTGCATTTATCCTAATTTATTAGCACCTTCTTATTGGTGTCAATCACTCCCTAACTATATTTTTCTTTGGCCTACTTCTTGTTCTATATTTTAATTTTAGATTGGCCAAAAATGGTCCCCATAATATCCTTCTTCAAAATACCTTTAGTTACAAAAATAATTTTTCCAAGGATTGTATCCATTCTTTGTATATTTTCTTGGTAGTTTCTTGCATCAATATTTTTCTACAATTCCTCCATTCTTTTATGAAATTCAGATAATTTTTTTCTTTTAGTTCCCATAGTATCCAATTTATTATCATAATCTTTTCCCCAACCAACAAAAACTTCCTCACCCTACTCTCTAGCCGAAGAAGAAGTCATGTCATCAACCCTTTCCTTGCCTCTCTCATTCCCTAGAAAAGAACATAAAAATTATTCTCCTTATCATACATATCTAGTTACAAGTATGAAGTTGTTTTCATTGGTTTCAAAAAGTTGATGTCAACTATGTGTTGAGGAAGGTTGTTGCATGATGAAGATGTTGAGGATATTGAGAAAATTATGGAAAGGAGGGAAATAGTTTGTGTGCATGTATAGTTGAGATATATTGAGGAAGTGTTGTGAGTACATAGAGCTATATTTATGTTGCAGTGTTTAGAGATGTGCTGGAATTAATTAATATAATAAGATGTTGTCTCTAGTACTTGGTTTCCAAGTGCTTTTGAGAATATTTGGTAAACAGAGAAAATAGTATTGTGCAAGTATTTAAAACATACTCCAGGATGTGCTATGTGTTTCTTCTATGTTGATGTTATTCCTATGCAGATCTAATATGTTGTTTTGGGTTGTTAGTAGTTGCTATTTCAAGAGTTTAACTTTCTAGATCACTGTGCAGAGTGAGATGTGTTCACCAATGTGTGAACTAGGTTTCCAATGGTTTTTGTTGTGGTCTGGGAGAAATTTATTTGCTCTACATTTCTCCATAGTTTGATTTTAGGTTGTGTGGATCTGGGAAGTTGCTTATAATTTTTATATCTTTTAGAATTTAAGGTATCACTTGATTTAGTGTAGTAAAGTGTGTGTTTCATGTATTAGAGTGTGTATGAGGTTAACTGGATGTTCTAGGTTGAATTATTTATATGATGCGAGTTTGGATAAATTATTTCTTGGATCTTAGGTGGCTTGTGGATTGTTCTAGATCATGTAAAATATATTTGTGTGGTTTGTGTGTCGTCTTGATTAAATGGCAAGTGTGTACTTATTAGTTTTATGGTGTTTAGCATGGGTAATAGCTCACATGGTGTTAACACTACATGCAAAGTTTTTGGAAGCATGTTGGAGTGTGTTAGGGCATATTTGGGTCCTAATTAAAGATTTATTTGGGTCTCCATTCCTATCCATTGTGGAAATTTTTGGGTGCTAGCCTAATTTGAAATTTTAATGTAAATGATGTGTTTCTAACCTTGGAGAAGGTGTTCAAGGTTGAGGATGGTATAAATAAGAGTGGTGTTGTTGGAATATCTCAAGATAAATGCAAGATAGATATGTGTAATGAATGTGGTGCGAATTAAAGAAGTATAGATGTGAATTTGAGAAGAGAAGAGTGAACTTCAAAGTGTTGGACTTCTATAGGCAATGAGTTGAAGGCATATGTAATCTTTCAAACAAGGTTGCAAGATTTTTGGAGCAATTTCGGTGGATTTCTTGTTGGATTGAGATAGTGCTCTTTATGTAACATTTCTCTTCTATCTTCTTTTTCATTCTATGGAAGTGAGCCCTAATTGTGATACCCATTGAATAGTGTGGCCTATTCTAGTAGTTAGCCCTTGTATCAATTTTACAATTACTTATATTGTGAGCTAATCCTCACTGCGGTTTTCCCCTCATTGGATTTTCCATGTAAATCTAGTGTTCCCTTGTGTGTGGTGTTATTATTCTAGTTTATGTTATCTACATTTCATGATTAATCACTTTAATAGAATAAGGGTTTAATGAATGCTTTTGGATCTGATTATTGTTGAGGGTTTTGATGTTTTAATTTGATACAACTGATTCACCCACTCAGTTTTCTTGTTCATTCAACATATCTTTCTCCTCCTATTCTACTTCCTCAATATCTTCTTTCTCATTTTTCTTATCTTCCTCATCTTTCCCTTCCTCGTCCTCCTTGTAGTCCTCATTGGAATTCCCTTGGTCATCCTCATAAACCTCTTGCACATTCTCTATTAAATCATCATGTGAGGAGTCTTCACTAAAACCTTCATCTTCCTATTGAGGGAGAAATTCCTCATTAAGAATCATCCTCCTCAATTTCAGACATAATTTATTTACCTTTTAAAACTTTCACATTAACATTAGCAAAGGCTCTAGCAAGCCTAGTTGATATTCTTCCCCCAAGGACTTCAAGTTGCACTAGTCAACCCCACTTAATTATCATTACCCTCCCCTTTAGCATTTGAAATATCAATAGTCCCCTTTTCCCCTAAACTTTTAGGTTTTTTTGAGCTATTTTCCCTCTTACTCAAATTTTTAGTTATGGCTTCAATATGTACAAAATTGGGAGCTTTCCTCTTTCTATGAGGGGTAATGAACAACAAATTCAATAAGGGAGAAGGGTTTTATCAATATAAGAAACATTTCCCTTTCTTTATATCCCTTCTTACAACTAGAATTAGGGCTACCCTTATTCTAAGTACTAGTAAATGGAGGAGTTTTGTTGCTTTTAAGAAGCTTTATATCAATATTGTCTTGTCTATTAACTAGGTTTTGCAAAGGGGACACAGTAAGAATATAATTATAAATTGACATGATTAATCTTTAGTGCAATGGAGGGTATTCCCCATCGACAATACATTTTTCAAGAGAAGAAAGTAGATAAAAAGGTAAATTGATATTTTTACCACGTCTTATACGATTCAAAATTAGAAAAATGGTATCCATGAATAGTTTTAAACTTTACCTCAAGAGTAAAGTATTTCATTACATGTAATCTTACTATGTCCCATAGTAAAAGAAGCTTCTCTTGACTATAGCCTGTTTAGAATTTATTCACTTTCACACCTTCCTCAAAAAGCTTTAATTAACATCTTGTATTCACCTTTGCTTCTTTTTTCAACTATTAACCCTTCATAGGTTAATCTAGTTGCTCTTGTGATCAATTATTTCATCACTTTAAACTTGACCCCTTCAATAGCCACCTCACCCTACATCTTATAATTCACAAATTTGGAAGTCATATTATCAATATACCCCTTCATCACCATAAATAATAGCATACAACCCCTTTTTTTTTTAAATCACAAAGCTCCATATTTTGTCTCAATGCCTCATAGGAAAAAGGTTCTATTTGAATCCTCAACCCACCCATGTTATCCTTTTTATTGTTAGCCTCTCCAAACCCAATGATAATTCCCCTTATTTCTTTTATACTCTCTCCCCAGCTCTAATTTTGAATGCTTATTAAAATGTAGACCCAAATCTCATAGATCATTTTGTCAAATTGTCACCTTTTCTACCAAATATCATTTCCTTCTCTTGTAATCATTCTCCTCCTAAAAACATAGTAATAACCCTTACCTCCATTGAAATTATTTTCTTGATTACCTTTCTCCTCCACATAAATATGCTAATTCTTGACTTTAAAAATCCTCCTAAAAAAATGACCTTTCTCACAAGCTAATCTTAAAATCCATATAGAGGAGTGAGTAACCATCATTATCCTTCTTTCTCTCTTTTTGGACATGTATTATTTTTCCAAATATTTTAATTGGACTCAACATAAAAAATATATATATTTTCCATTTATTATCCATAATAACCTAGTAATTTGACTATAGAGTTCCACATTACCCATATTAATGAAGAGCCTAAGACTAGCCACATCAACCAACTTATTCTTATTCTAGCATCTATTAAGTGCCACATCACCCAAATCTAACAAAGAAATTGATGCACCATACTCTTAAGAGTAATAAAATTTAAATAAGCTATTTCCATGTATAAAAACTCCCTAATTTTTAGCAAGAGATTTGAAAAATTTTAATAATGCCAATCAGAAAAAATAAAACCGAAACTTGAAATAGCATTTGTTGCTTCATTACCTTCTTTGTAGGTATGATTAATCTTTAAATTTATAAAATTCCCCAACAAACCACTGCACTTCTCTAACATATTTTGAGTCATCCAAGAGGGGGTAAGGTTATTATTTGGTAGATCAGTAATGATTTTTGAGTCTCCTTCAATCCCAACATTCTAGAATCCTAGCCTCTACATTCTTTTAACACCCCACCAAAAAAATTTAGCCATAGCTTCCTTATTTGACCTCTTTCCTATATTTTTAGCATACCCTTCAATTATCTAACATTTTCATCCCTTATCACTACCCTAGCCACATCAACACCTTGATTACCTTTTGAGCAGCCATTAAAATTAAGATTTACCCAACTAGTCTTAGTGGGCTTCCATTTGATGTTGTTCTTGAGAGATATTTTGGCTCAGTTAATCTTAGTAAAATCATGATTGATTCCATAATTTTTCTTTATCCTTGTCTCAATATAAGGTGTCCTTTTAGAAAATTCAAAAACATACACATTGATATTCTCTTGCTGAGTATTTTAAGTACTACTAAATACTTCTCATTTTTTCTAGATTGTTCTCTAAATATCATATTATTCCTTTCTTTCCACAAACCCCAAGTAACAAATAGGGGGTGTGCTTCCATATCTCCAAAATCATAGGGTGAGAAAAAGAGATCCCTTATACCATCTATTAACAAAATATTTTAGGCCCTTAGGGAAGGTCCAATTAACCTTGAAGTTAATCAACACTTCTATCAAAACCTCTTAAGAAAATTTTTAATGAAAGAATAGATATTCCACACTTTATTCCTCCTTATAGCACAAATTACACCTATTAACAAATAGAAATCCTCTCTTACTCAAGTAATCAATAGTTAAGAATATTATTATGAATGGTAGCCCAATAGAAGTAGTTTAATTTATGGATCATTCTACTATTCAACACCATATTCTTGTCAAAGAAGTAAAAATTATTGTCAACAACAATAAGAGTATAATTTGGTCTAACAGAAAACAAACCAAAAGAATTTGGAGACCAAATACATTCATCTTGCCTTCCTAGAGAATAAAACATATAATCACCAATATCAATAATTTATTGATTTCTCTCATCTTGTAGCCCCTACGATATCTCCCAACTCTCAATGTCCTCCTTGCCAATATTTGACTACCAAAATATTTCAATTTAGGATGATCCTCATTCCAATCAAATATATACACATGCAGTTTATTTTCATTATATGTAATGAGCATATTTCTTATTTGAGAAAAGCTTTGAACAAAAGACAAAAAAGGCCCTTCCTTCCAAGAGTCATTCTAGAAATTTATTTTTTTACTATTTCCTACCCTCAAACAAATTTCTTGTTTAATCAAATTTCTAATTTTGAGTAATTATTCCAAACAACTAATCCTTGAGACAAGGTAGAAGACGATAAAAACTGCAGCAACCTCTATTTTCTAAGTATTTTGGTTTGAGGATAGTAGCCTAATATTTATCATATTCAAGGAGATTACTGTTAGGTCTCAAAAATTTAGGTTTCGAAACCTTAAGAGAGTGCCAGTCTCTTAGTACATTTTTTGCTAACGAAAGGGGTGAATATGGTTGATAACCCCCTGCTCTTTAGGATTTGCTAAACCTAGGTAGGTGTACCTGAATGTTAAGGCATATTTGGAGATTTGAATATGATCTCTAATCTAAGCAACTTACTCACAATG
Source organism: Sequoiadendron giganteum (assembly GCA_007115665.2). NCBI lineage: Eukaryota > Viridiplantae > Streptophyta > Pinopsida > Cupressales > Cupressaceae > Sequoiadendron > Sequoiadendron giganteum. The sequence continues at coordinate 359,811,781 of CM021100.1, forward strand.
GCACATAGGTGTGAAGTAGATGCAAGGCTAATGACTATTTCCTATTACAGATGTTATGAGAATCAAATGAATGAGTAAAGTTTGTATGAGATTGTTCTAATTTGACCAGTACCTAATCTATTAGGTGAGTGGAGTCAGAGGGTGAATGATGATTATGGAGAAAAATATGTATGAAGGGTAAACCTATTCTTCATCTTAACTCTAACTTTTTGGTCACTTGATATGTTTGCACCTTATACAAACATGCAGGATTATCAACTACTATACTCTTCTTTATAAATCCCAATGTTATTCTCCCAAATTAGTGTGATCTCAGGAAAGGATTTTTAATTATTGTCCTAAGGTAAACCAATTAGAACAAACACCTTAAAATGACTTTAATCCTTAGTAGTAACCAATTAAAATTAATTATTTTAAAGGATTTTCAATTCACTCCAACCATAACCCAATCAAGACAACCACACAACAACAACAAATGTGTCTTAAAAAATTATATGAATTTAAATAACTTAAGAGAACCACTTTGGAGAAAGCACAACAACATGTAAGCATGAAAATTAACACAACAATTGAACACTTAAAATAAGTCACCAATTAAGAATAGTCTTCTCCATTATATTGCTTCAAAAGTTGTACATTAATAGCAAAAGTTCTAAGATATGAAAATGGATGGATGGAATATTACTATACTAATAATCTATTACTAATGATGATGATGATGATGATCTCAAAACTGGGCCTTGGTTTCCCTACTTATATAAGAAGCAACAAGCTATAGGCTTGTTCACAAAAGGTTACATCATTTGTTAACTAAAACTTGATTAGCATAAAAAATTCAAAATTTTTTTGGTAGATGTACCGTGATCCTTAATCTCCAACAAGTGACTATGATCACCAAAGACCTTTTCAAGGCTCATGCACCATGATAATGCATCTGAAACCACCAAAATTTGACACCCTATTACTCCTCTTTACTTGGTCTATGTAACAAACAAGTTGATCTTTAACATATGTTTGATATATCCATTCCTGGCATAAGTATTTGCATTATGTATGATATCCTTTATTGTGTATTCAAGTTCGAAGATCCACCCTAGTTGCACATGTGTTCTCTCGAGCACCTTGTCTTCATCATTTATATCATCAAGTTTCATTTTAAAATACTAAGCTATCTCATCATTCCATGCATCCTAGTCCTTTAAGCCTATTTCTTCAAATAATTTTGGCAACACCATACTAAGTGACTGACTTCTTCAAAGAAATCTAGCAACACCATACTAAGTGATTGACTGAAGTCACTCAATTCTTCTATTAGGATGTTATGGAAGTTATTGTGTGTGTTCATAAGCTCTTGACACTCTTGAAGCACATTGTTGTCACCCTTTTTTGCTTTTATTTGTAACCCTACCTCCTTCATTCTATCATGCAACCTATTATGTTCCTGCAAAGTTGTGTATGTTTTGTCATTGATAGACTAGAATTTTCCAACTAGTTCAATTGTGTCATCAAATCTCCTACATACTAGCTCTGATGCCATTTCAAAAGTATTGTATTTTAGTTTTTTCTTCAACTCCACTTTCCCTTTCTAAACATTTTCATATTTATTCTTCTAATAAGTAGTCTTAGACAATGCTTCGAGCACCTTTCTTTCACATTCAATCAATGGTGAATAAGGTCCTAAGGAGGAAGGTAATTTATCTTTATAAGTGAGCACTTATTTCTTTAACCTCTCATTCTCATTAGTCCACCCCTTACTATCCCTAACTAACTTCTATATTTGAGCTTTGGTAAACTTGGATACATTCACATTTAGATAAGAAATTTTCATAGTGTATGTGTCCCTTACTCTTTGTACTAGAAGGTGACCAAAAACCTGATCATGATTATTAATGAGAGAATTATTCTTTGTTGGTCGGTAAAGAGCCTAAATATACAAAGTAGTATTATCAGGTTTGTACCCTAATCCAGTGTATATCTTATCACTGGCCTCATTTGTTAATAGCAAGGCCTTATTCTCTCTTTTCAAGAAATTGTCAAACACAATGGCTGAACTGATGTTCCATCCTAGAAGGAGCATGATCCCAGCCTCCTGTAACAATACTCTTTCTCATTCAGGAGTTATATTATCCATTTTTTTGGTGTAATTAAATGTTTTGTACCTTGTCCTAGGTCATAATTACACCTTATTTAAGTTTACTTAGGGACCACATATGAGTTGTTGGAGTTTTTTCACCTTTGGTGGACTTATCATGTTATCACTTTATCACATCCACCTTTCGTGGACATATCATGTGATTACCTCTCCACCTTTTGTGGGTGATCCACTATTTGTGGTGGTTATCACATTATCACTTTCCACTTTAGGTGGAGTGATAGCTTTTCACAGTTGTCTCATGTCATAAGATTACGACACTTGTCATAATATTATGCGCTCCTATGTACTCACCTTGGCTATATAACCAAGGTGTCTCTCATTGTAAAATCATATCATATCATTGAATAATATTGATGAGAATATAGTTTATTCTTGTCACATTATTCTCTCTTCTTTGTGCTTTCCATTTGGTCCAAAGATCTTGGTATCCATAGCCAATTCTAACAAATTTCTTTGTCCACCTCATACTAGAGTTCCTTCAAGGCATATGCTTCTTTTTTAGGGCTGATTTATTTTAGTCTTTCTATTATTATCTTCCCTTTGTACTCATAAATGAAATCTTTGAACTCATAGGTTCTAACAAATGCATCATCCTCAATGAATTATTGGTTGGCACAATGTCTCGCATCATCATATAATTCATTAGAGGCTTCAAATGTGATCACATTGCTCTTTGGTGGCATTTCATACTAGGGAATAATAGGGATGGTGATATGTGTAACCTTGTTCTCTTCCTCAATGTCATCCTCAATAATGATAGGGGTATATGTTGAGAAGATAACCTCTAGAATGGGTTGGGATGACAAATAGTTTAATGGTTCTACATTTTCAGCCTATTTCCTGGAACTAGTATCTCTCCTTATTTCGAAGGCTATGAGAGGTGCATCCTTTGTTAGTTCTTCATGTAAAATTAGTTGCTCAATCCTCTCCATTGGATCTCCTATTTCATGAAAAGCTTCCATATATAATGGATTATTATTTTTCTCCAAGCCTCAACCATGAAAATTTTGTTATAACAACCCTGCTTATCATTACTTGATTTTCATCACAATTCCTAATTACATCATCAACAAAGAATTCATGTTCATATCCCTTTAGCCTCTATAAAATTTTGGCATCATAAATGAAATGTTTAGGATCAAAATTCTCCCTCTTGTTTCCCAGTGGCAAGCAATAATGATCATTTTTCTACCAATTGAGTCATATCTTGTATCAGTAATGATGGTGAAGTGACTAAAACATAAAGTAGAAGGCATGAATGTTTTCCTTCCATAGCTTTTAAGGTGCATGATAGTTGAGAAAGCCAATTTCCTTACAATTTCAAGGTATGCAATTTTGTCTAGCATAGTTTTAGGCAGCAAAAATGGAGTTGCCTCAAATCCATACACTCTGATTATAGTACAATCTTGAAATGCATACCAATCCCCCCAATTATGGTTTACCTTTCCCTTAGGGTTTTCCTCCTTCGACCTAAGAAATCATTGTATCTTCGGGGATAACTTATAATCACATATGTGGCCAAGTAATTTATACAAGGGGTTGACAAAATAATTTTCAAAATATAAATAGTGGGATCTCCCACATCTATTTTCCCATATGGATTTCCACATTTGCACCGATCTATAATTCTCATCACTATCCAAATCCTTGATTCTCAACTCTTCTCCCTATATTCCCATTGATTGCCCTTCATATAGTATCATATGCATAAGCAGTGAATAATGTTTAAAATTCATAGCATCACTATTATTCTTAATGGTTGTAAGTGAGGTATTAATGGCCTCATACAAGTACTTTGCATAATAATAGGGCCTAGCATCCTAGCTTTGGATATTTGTGGCTAAAACCATGTGATCTATACCATTGCAATAGGGGAATCAATTCCTAAGACCTGGCCAGGTAAATAATAGGTGTACTAGTATTACTCTTCAAATGAATCGACAAGGAATGGGGGCCTATCATCACTGGAAAACCTTCTAGGTTGGTTCCCTATACCCTTGGTCTTTGCAAAGGTAACTTCCACCTCTTATAACTAGCATCCATGGTTCAATATTCTTCCAACAAAAATTTTATCCACAATTTTGTTTTCAGGGATGTGTATAATTGAAAGACCATAAAAATATAATCCCATGTTATAATAATAAATTGTGAACCATCGTGAGAGTGAATTTCCCTTGTTTTAGGGTTTTAATTTCTAGCCAGTGTTTTGATCAGTTCTACATTGACAAACATGTTAGGCATCACAAGATTTTCCAAATTTAGGTTCCAGGGATTCAAGACAATCCTATGTCTATATTTCTTTCTATAATGGTACACGAATAGATCATAGCCTCTTTGTGGATTCAATACATCTCCCAAATTTTTGTGTGTATCTTTTAATGTTTCGCATGAAGTATTTAATTAGGTTGCTCTCCTAGATTTTGATCTAGACCCTAGAAGTTAGTCTATCAAATCTTGGTTTAATGGCCTGGCTTCTATCTTTTGCCTCTTTACTTTCAGTTTGTCTAGGGTTTTATCCATTTTAAAACCCTACTTGTGTAGTACTTCAAGAAAATTATTATAGAACACTTTTAGCTAAGCTAAGAGCACTTACTTGAACAAATGATGTAGTTCTTGAGCTACTTGTCATCATCCAACTCCGTCTTCACTATATTCAACCATAATTCATAGTAATTCTAATTTCTTAGGAGTTAGATTTATCAAAATTTGGCATGCTTGAGCTAGCTCTGATTCATAAATGGCACTCATGCCAGCTTTCTACTCAACTTGAAACATTAATGGAAGTTCTCTCTTTGATAACCTCATCATTCATGTCAACTTGATGAAACATTATTTCATAATTATCAAAGAGACTTTAATTATATTGTCAAGGATGCATGTTTCTCTCTTTGATGTGTCCCTAATCATCTTTTAAAATGTTGGAGAGACATTTGAATTTCTCTCGTTGATGCCATAGGTTCTCCTTGATGGTTGCATTTCAATTTCTTCCCTCTTTGAACCCCTAACATCAAAATTTCGATGAGACTGGTGAATATTTCTCTCTAACAAGCTCATGTCTCCTCGACATACTCATGTTCGTCTCTTCAATGTTACTTCTTCTAATAACCTTTATGTGACATTTAAATTTTGAAGAGACTCGTTTCTATCTCCCTTTGACATCCTTTAGTCTCATCGATAGTGCATCCCTGCAGCTATGTTTCTATCGAAGAGACTTACGAAAAATTCTACTCGATGTTCACTTGTCTCTTCAACTTTTCATGTTTTCTTTCTCTTGCAATTTCAAAGATACTTCTTCATTTCTCACTCTGACACACTAATTTTTTCTTAATATTTCCATGATACATTCCTAACCACATTCTTTCCAATACTTTACCCTTTATTTTATAGTAATCTCTCATTTTCTGAGAGATATTTTTTCTATTTCCTAAATGCAAAACAATCATATATCCTCAGAGTTTCATTGTGACTATGTCTCATTAGGGAGACAAGTTGATTTTTCTCTCTGATGCATACAGGTCTCCTTGACATATTTCTATTTGGGTTGTCAAGGAGACATTCTATTATGTCTCCTCGAAGTGGTATTGTCTTGGCAACATACCTTGTGCTATCGAGGGAGTACATTAAGAAAGAGATTTACTTCCAAGTGGTAGTGGGGGGTTCTATTCTACAAGCTATGTACATGAAGGAATTTTATGTTAAAATTATAGTAAAAATCAAGGGTAAATGGGGTTTAATGATGTAAATGGAATACAGAAAACGTGTAAAAACCAAGGTGGAAATTTTAGCTCCAAAATTTGCTATGCTTGGGGATGAATGAATGTGAGGTCATTGTAAGAATACATAAATGATCTCTGGGAAGCAAACCATGAGTGAATTTGATAAAATGGGGTGTGGAATGGGATGGGAACCTAAAACTACCATGCATGGAAAATTGTTTTAAGAAAAGAAGTGTTTTAGGAATTGTCCATGCACTAGCAATTCCTAATCTTCTTCTGACATATTTTGAAGATAATAAGAATGTTCACCACCTTTTCCTGTAATAAAAAATGGTCCTATCCAAAGAGATTCAAACTTCTCATGCTTCCCCTTATCTTTACATCGAGCATTACATAACAAGACCATGTCATTTACTTGAAAATTTCTCTCATTTTCCCTCTTATCAAACAAGTATTTTGTTTGTGCCTGCATTTTTGTGTTACATTCTTGATCCAAGCTTTTGATCTCATCTAACTTTGCCAACTACTCCTTTTTATCCTCCATAGGTTTAGGGATTTTCAAGTCTTCTTGGAGCATGAACTTATATACTGGTAAAACATTTCTAAATGGGCATCCTTTCTTGTGTCCCATAAACCAATTCAAAAGGTGATTTACCAGTTGACTTCTTCACTATGATTCTTTATGCCTAGACTTACAGTCTCAATTTGGAATCCAAAGCCTTTTTATTGTTCTTCAGCATCCTTTTAATTATGTTTAGGATACTCTTGTTTTTTTACTCAACCTACCCATTTTCTTGTGGATGATACAGAGATGCATATGAAATGTTTATGTCATAAGTCTCATATAGAATCCTTTGAACTCTTGCAATAGGTGCAAGACATTGATGTGATAGTGATTCTCCATGTTTCATTAATTGGATCTACGGGTTGTGCAATGTTGTGGGTTATCTTTACCCATATGTTTGCAGTGGGATAGCTTGGAAGTGGATTGTCTATATCCACGCGATTTGATTAAGTGTTTATGTAGACTTCTAAGTTGGACTTGTTTGTCATCACGTGTGCATTGGTGTGGATGTTTTTAGGTAAGAGGATGTATGTTAAGTGAATTATGGAATCATGCAGCATGTTGAATCTCCTTACTTTTGAGATCTTGGTTTCACTTGGGATAATTAGCAGTAAAGCTATATGTTTGTGGAACTAAAATTTCTTTTTCAGTTTTGGAGATTGTTGGTCATGATGCTTGAAAAGCTCTATATCACTATTCAGTAGGAGCTTTAGCAATGACTGTTAAAAAATTGTCTTATTTAGTTTGTAGATGTTACTAGGAGGAATTATTTGATCTTGTTGTTGCAGAAGGGTTCTTTCACATTTGCAGAGACACTATTTGAAGGTGGTTAGCATTTTGAAACCATGGAGGACTTGTGTGTTCTTTGGGTTGAGGTGTTGATGGTGCTTGGCAGGTGATGTCGGTTTAGAGCTTGTATTTTATGTCATGGTATACTCTTGCTTTTGTGTTGGAGTTTTGGCTTTGAGCATTGCTCTTGAGACTTTGGTTTCTTCACTTGAAGCATGGTATTTCCTAAGAGGGAATGAAAAGATCATGATGTCATGTTAAGTTCTTGATTCTACAGTTGGATCGTTGACATTGATCTTGGTATATTCTTTGTGTTTTCGATGCTTTGATCATTTTCCTGATACTTCATGAAGTTGTTGTGTTGCATTTATAAGTTTGGCATGAGGTGATTGGTTGCAGGTGCTCATGGATACATGGAGAATAAGGTGAGGCTGAACTTTCTCTTGAGATAGCAGAAGTGTAATGAATGGTTACTCTTGTTGAAATTTTCTAGAAGAAAGTCTAAGGAGCCTACACCTTGATTGAGTGTGAGTTCAATAAAGACCTATGAGGAGATAGTGTATGGATGAGTCCCTTTTACTTGTATATCCTAGAGGAGCATTCTCTTTTCATTTCTCTTGGTCTTCTCAATAGTGAATTATATTTGAGAGGTATTTGCCCATTAGATCTTTTAGATGTATTTTATGCTTTCTTTCATGATATGGATCTTGAGCTATGGTCAGATGATTCTGGAGGATTCATAGTGGAAGGAGGACATGGTTTATCTCCTTGAGCTTTTGTGTTATATTATTTGTTGATGAGAACTGGTAGGAGATGCTTTATGGGCTGATTTCCTGATATGGGAAATGAATGGTTTGATCTTCTTTGAGAAACTTACATTCATATGTTATGTTTGATCTTGGAGGTTGAACAGTTGGATGTTGTTAAGGATTTTCACTTGGGGCTTTGAAGGAGATCATACTTGACACAGTTGGTATTTAGAGGTGTATGTAGGAGGATGTTCTACAGGTATATATTGTGTTGTATTTCTCTCTTTGGTCTTGGTTGTCTTCCTGGAAGTTTCATTTCATATTACATTGCTTTGAGGTTTGGTCGAAGCTGTAGTGATCACTAGCTTGTGGTCATGTGTTTTCACTCATGTTCTTGGGTGATGACATGGAGGTTCTTAATATTTTTCTTTTGCTGGGTGTGAAGAACTTGGAAGAACTCTGGAAGTCTGTTGAGAGAAATTTTTTGTGTAGCAGTTTGTTGCAGGTTGTACATAACATTGTGGATGTTTCCGTGGTACTAAATTGTTTACACTTTATATGTGTTGAAATTGGTAGACTTGTTATGTCGTTGATTTTTCAGTTTTGGCATTACCCATGTAGTTGGAGTTTATGAATGCGTTCTGACCTCTTTCATTGGTTAGCACATGGTGCTTGTATTTATAGTTGATGGGTTGGTTTTGATAGTGGCATAAGTTTACTAATGTTTGATAACTTTAAGGTGTGGATGATTGGATGTTCTAGCACTTTTTGTGGGTGTTATTTTTCAGTCATGTGGGTTTATCATTTGGATAGAAACAGTCTATCTGCTTGTTGTTCTAGCTGATGTTTTTATCTTGTTTTCAAGAGTAAGGCAGCATCTTGTTGTTGATATCACTGGGATCTTTTTCTTGTGTTCGTTGGACTGGTGAATTTTCACCTTGGCTTGTACCTTTCTTCCATAAGTGGCATGCTCGAAGGTGATAGGGTTTGTTGCCTGAATGGTGGACATCTTAGATGTTGTTGTAGAAGTCTTGGTGGAGCATGGGAGACTGTTTGAGATCTATGTGGTTTCATGTTTGACTATCTTTGGTTACAATGTTGGACTGTTAGTTGCAGTTGGATACTTTTTTTTGTTACAGATTTTCTAGTAGACTATTATCTTTTGGCTGGGTGTCCTGAATGTTGTTAAACAGGGTTTGAACTGGTGGTGCCAGTGTGGTATTCATTAAGGGGTTGTTAGAATTGTGTGACAGTTCGGTGGGCCTTGGGGCCTATGATCTTTAGTAAGTTTGAAGTCTCGAGGGATCCATTAAGTCTTCGTCAAGTGGGAGCTTGTTGGAATTTGTGCCTCAACTTGCTGGCTTCAACCTTTGTTAAGAACTTGACAAACTTAGCTTTTTTTCATTCCTTTTCTGCTATACCGTGGAGCTCTTTCTTCACTTTGGTGGTAGTGCAATGAACCTTGGCTTCATTGGCAAAATGATCTCATATCGATGAGTGACAATGTGTTGTCTCACCAATATGTCGATATGCGATAAACATTGTGTTGGTGTGACATGGGGTTATCGGTGGAAATTTACACTAGGCTACATCGATGGACCGATGGAAATTGGAAGCGACTTGGTAGGGACCACAACATAGTGTATCGATAAAAGGAGGAGCTTGATCTATGGTTGAGATTTGACTAATCCAATGGTTCTCATTCTATTTCATGTTTAGTTGTGGTAAGGACTGACAGAATCTTGTGAACCAAGCAGAATTGGTTGAGGGTGTGACACCTGTTGGCTTGATTAGCGGTGCTTGCTAGTCATGTGCTTCTTGTGGTGGGTCACGACTGACTCTTGCGAAGTGCACAGGTTTCGAACATGTGTCGTTATTTCAGAGAAACATTTTGGGAATATTGTAGATGCCTTTTTTATTCCCCGAAACTGCACTAGCGATGTACATGTGTCTTGGTGGACCTTGGCCATGACAAGTGGTATATGAAGGAGGTAAGCACAGGATGTTGACTACTGATGTGTACATCATTTAGTGGAGATTGTTGACTTGGACAGAAGTCATTTGGATTCTTTGAGAAGTTTCGACAGTAGGTCTATGGAGGAATTTGAACCGAACCATTGGCACAAAGAATGATCGATCGTGGTAGTTGATATACATTGTAATGTACTAGAATAGTCTCAAGTTGGACAAAAATTTGATGTTGCAAGAAATAAAGTATGGCTGTGTTCTGAAGGAGGCAATTTTGTTCTCTCTGCCTGGATCAATTGTGAAATCTCTCTCTTTGAATCTGTTATGTATATTGTGTGAGAGTATTGTAATAGTGCAAAGGTTGTAATTGGTTGAGAGATTGATCAGAGGTCTGTGAGAGATAAGATCTATATTGTATGTTGTATTATAGTATTGTAATACTGTGAAGATCATATAAGGAGTTGTGTATTTTAGTTTGTCTACAAAATGAGAAAAGATGTAATCTATGTAAAGTCTTAGTGTTTGAGTTGTATTTGTAATGGTTATGTTGCATGAATAATACAATGGTGATCTGGGCTTTTGGAGTATGGGGTTTTTTACCCGAAAGGGTTTTCCCCATGTAAATCTATGTGTTTTGGTCCATGTTTCATGTTTCATGTTTCTTGGTTAGAATTTGTTAATATGTTTTGTTACATTTTTGTGTTGCATTCTTGATCCAAGCTTTTGATCTCATCTAACTTTGCCAATTGCTCCATTTTATCCTTCATAGTTTTAGGGATTTCCAAGTCTTCTTGGAGAATGAACTTATATACTGGTAAAATTTTCTAAATGGGCATCCTTTCTTGTGTCCCATAAACCAATTCAAAAGGTGATTTACTAGTTGACTTCTTCACTGTGATTCTTTATGCCTAGACTTACAGTCTCAATTTGGAATCCAAATCCTTTTTATTGTTCTTCAGCATCCTTTCAATTATCTTTAGGATACTCTTGTTTTTTTACTCAACCTACCCATTTTCTTGTGGATGATACAGAGATGCATATGAAATTTTTTATGTCATAAGTATCATATAGAATCCTTTCAACTCTTCTAATATAAAGTGCGTACCATAGACTATGATTATCCTTATAATTGTTCCAAATCTTATGACGATGTTCTCCAGTAGAAAATTTATCACGACTTTGCTAGTGGCCTGCTTTGTAGGGATGACTTCTATCCATGTTGTAAAATAGTCAGTTTCCACTAGTATCCATTTGTGACCTCCACTAGATTTCTCTATTATTTCTCCAATGAAATCAATCCCCCATTGGTGAAATGGAGCTTCAACTTGCATCGGTCTGAGGGGTAGTGCTCCCTAATACTTTATTTTTCTTGAAATTTTTTAACAAGCCTCACATTTTCATACATAAGAAAAAGAGTCATTGAAAACCCTAGGCCAGTAGCATCCAACTCTTAAGATCTTGTGGGCAGTGGTTTTGGCCAAAAACTTCCCTCCACAAACACCTTCATGCATTTATTTTAATACATGCTTCACCTGTGATTCATCTAAGCATAAAAGTAACATGCCATCTCTATTTTTCCAATAAAATTCTCCATCCATAAAGACATACTTTGATGCACTTAACTTTAAAGTTCTCTTTTGATTTTCATTCAATCCCTTAGGACACTTTTGAATTTTGAGGAAATACATCACATTGGTGTACCATGAAGTATTTTCAATACTAGCAATCATGCCTTCTTCTTCCCCTATGTTATAGATTTGTGCTGCTTGAAAATTTGACTCAGCCATAAGCTTGGTCAACCCTTGTCCTCTTTACCAATTTGGTGATTTGGACTTCAATATCAAACTCTTAAATTCTATTAATCCATCTACACCTTCTCCTTGTAACTTTAGTTTGCATAAATACATCCTTGACTGTAGCATTAGGAACATATGCAATTACCTTAGCACTTACCAAATAAGGTCTAAATGCTTTCATAGCTTTGACAAGTCCATACACCTATTTCTCCATAATATCATACTTTAGTTCTACTCCTTGAAGGAATTTTCTAAAAAATGATATAGGTTTCTCATACCCCTCATCATTTTTCTATAACATTATTGCTGCAATGGTGTGGTAGGATGCAAATGAGAAAATTTGAAATGGTTTGGTGAAGTCGGGGAATTTTAATACTAGGGCCTCCTTGATTTCTCTTTTTATAGCTATGAATACATCAATTGCTTCTGCAATCCAATTAATCTTGGCTCCTTTCTTCAACATTTTTGAAATGGGTTTGACAATCTTAGCAAAATTTCATGTAAACATTCTTAAAAAGTTTATTTGTCCAAAGAAATATTGGATAGCCTTTACTGTCTTAGAAATGGGAATCCTGTCTATAGACTCTACTCTTTCTGGATCAATTCTTACTCCATCTTTTGAAACTATGTGACCCAACAATTTTCCTTTAGTCATAGTAAAATGGCACTTTTTAGGGTTTAAGGAAATACCCTACTTCAAACCTTTGAGGAAGATCTTTTCTAGATGTTCAATGTGGTCTTCAGATTTCATAGAATATGTTGTGAGGTCATCCTCACACACCACCATTATTATATTAATTAGATCAGAAAATGCAACATCCATGGCTCTTTGGAATGTGGCCCCAACATTCATGAGTCCAAAAGGAATCATCACATATACATGTGCCCCAAGGTGTAGTAAAGGTAGTCTTATACTATTTCGATTGTTTCACTTTCACTTGATTATACCCTGAAAAACAATCTATGAACCCCTAAACCTGCAAATGCATAAGAACAACAGACATGGTTAATATGTTAGATCAAATACATTGAGACAAGCATGAGAGATTCCCCATGAAATCCATATATCTAAAACTTATATTAGGAAATGAAGAACACAATGAAATTATAACATGTAAATCCTAATTAAGCAAATAGCATTATGATCCCATAGGGGAATTGGTGTCAATGGTATGTTGCAATTGGCCCTTTCCCAATTCCTAATTGCAATGCTTGAATGAATGAGAGAAATGGTCAAATCACTAAAGAGATTTGAGCATAACCTTGTTACAAAATCTCAAATATGGTGGATGATTGGATGAGATTGGCAAAATTAGCTCTCAATGTGGAGAGAGTAACTTTGCATATGAGTTGTGGATGAAGATTGAGGAGAAGAGTCTCCAATTTATAGATTCAAATCTTGGAAGAGATAGCAGGATTGAGCAATGTGGGATAAAAGATCATCAAATGGCATTGTGCCACTTGTCCACATGTGATTGGATGAGGAATGTGCAAGTTTTGGCCAATGTGCCAATAAATGCAATTAGGTGGCATTTCAAACTTGAGAAATGACATGTTGAAGAGAGAAAAGGAATGAAGTTAATGTCACTTGGCTCAAGGTCAAGGACATGTAAGAGGCTTTTAATGCCTTGTTGGAAGGACCAAGTCCACTTGGACTTTTTGAATTCAAAAGAAGAATATACCCTTTTTGATGCTTTGTGAGGGAAAATAGAAGAATTAATAAATCAAAGTATTTGGTTTATTGTGCAAGTTGCATTCTCTAGAGAATTTTAGTGAGAAGGATTAACTTAATCAATGATTTGATTATCTTAATGAAGAATTAGGTGATGTGACAATTTAGACTTAGATTTTATGAATTGATTTAAGTCAAAAATTGAGAGGAAATGATTCATTAAATAAATGATTTTATTTATTTAATGAAGAAGGAATGTGTTAGATTAAATCAAATAAGGTTTAATTTATTTAATTTAATAGGAAGACTTTAGAGATTTTAATTAAATAAAATGATTTATTTAATTAAACAACAATGTTGAGTTAATTAAATTAAATTGATTAATTTAATCTAAGGAAGTGAGAATGACTTAATTAAATGAATAATGATTCATTAGATTAAGAGATGGAATGTGATGAAATGCTGAGAATGTGCTTTTAAGAGGAAACATTTGTTAGTAATCGGGATCAGGTGTACCAAGACAAGTTTGTACATTTTCCATGTCTACATTTTGCCCCTCTTTGAAGCAATGTACTTGTTGCATTGATTCAAAGAATAAACTACTATGATCAAAGATCAAAATTTCCTGATTTTTAGATGCCCCACTACTGCCCTAGCGGAAGGATATTGGTGGATATTGCCCCCTCAAGAGATCGGACGAAATTTTGAATTTTTGGGTGATCTCACGAAAAAAGATAAAAAAGTGCCCGACAGGCCAGAAATGCCCCAGAACGTCCAAAAATGCACTAAAATGCCAGAAGGGATGAATAATGACCTTTGGTTAGGTGAAAACGAGATCCAGGCAAGAAACCTCCTCCAGAAAGTCAAATTAGGTCAAAAGGAACCCTAATTTTTGAGCTTAAATAGACCGGTTATGGATCATTTTCAAAACATTTGCACTCCTACCTTTGAAGATTTTGACACTTGAGCTCTGACCTCCAGACACCATGGTGCAACAAGAGCTTCCCCTACACGTGTCGGAGCGAGTACGAGTATTTTAGCGACCAGTCGCCGCAGGACCCGCGGTATGCACCCCTATCCCACTTTCATTTTTTCTCGCTTTCTGTGCATTTAATAGCATTAAAGGTACAGTCGAGACGGCGCAGGGTGATATTGCACTACGGCAGCTCTGCAAACTTGCCCGCGCGGTCCTATATAGGGTCGCAGGTGCATTGAGCATTGTGTGGCGGAGTTTAAGAACATAGGAAATTCAAACTCTTAAGTTGGCCGCCCGCTCAAACAGCATCGCACGGGTCAGGAGCTATCTAACTTGGCCACGTGGTGCACTTTGAAAACTTTTTCTATCTAACTTGGCTGCACGGTGTAGTTTGGAGACTTCCAAACTGGCCCACTTTTGCAAACAGTGTCGCTTTTGCTATTTCAAAAGAGAAAAGGTAATACGGACACCGAGGTCATTCACTTTTCTTATGCAAGAGACACCCGAGGTCATTCACTCGAGAGAGCACTGATGGCCAATACTAGAGAGACTACAAGGCATGCATATATTCCTTCAGGAGCAGCTTGGGATGTTAGGTCTATGGTTCATTGCCTATGTCCCCCCTGTTCGGGCACACCTGCGTATGATGCAAGCTTTGGCCGAGTGGTGGCATAGCAAGACTTCCTCCTTTCATCTTCCCACTGGTGAGGCCACCATCACCCTCGAGGATGTCTGGCATATCCTGCGATTACCCATTCATGGAGAGCGGGTGATTTATGATATGGAGGAGGGGAGGAATGCCTGCTTCAGTGTCCTAGGTGTGGAGGAGCTTATGCTCTGCGATAGATAGATAGATTTGGAGCGGTATCGGGGTATAGCCCCTACTTACAGCCTGATTGTGGTCGCCATTATTTCTGGCCTTGTAGCTCCTAATCGGCGCGGCCAATATTTCAGTCCAGGTTGGGGGTTAGCATGGCAGCAGATGTGCACTCGCCAAGTGTGCTATGCTTGGGGACCAGTGCTGCTAGCCTCCCTATACAGGGACTTGCATGAGTTTTCCTACTTGGAGGGTCGGGCTCTTGGGGCCGAATTGACTCTTCTTCATGTTTGGGTATTTGAGCATATTCCAGTGCTTCGTCTGTTTGTTTCACCAGTTACCTTAGATATTGATGATCCTTTAGTGTGGCAGTATGGTGAGGCAACGATTTTTTTCACTCACATGGGCACCGATGGCATAGCTCACTGGCGTCGGGTTCTTGATGAGATGACAGTATTTATTTGGAGGCCGTATATGGGTATGGGCCCATGGATGGATGATGCAGAGTAGCTTTTCTTTGCCCGTCAGGACAGACTTATGCAAGGTCAAGAGCACATGCTGATAGAGAGATATCTTCCAAATAGAGTGGTCAGATAGTTTGGGGAGGTGCAAGATGTACCTGATGCTTAGTACACAGCTATCTTTGCCCGTTTGGCCAGGGAGATAGCCTGGGGATAGCCTATTCTAGCAGACGAGGTAGTGACATCTTTTAGGTAGTTGGTGGCTCGGCCTTGGGCATACGATCAGGGGCCAGCAGATGCAGGGGTGACTCCGGCATTCAAGGCCTGGTTCAGGCCACCAGTGAGATTGACAGTTCTGGGGACAATGCTTCCATGTCGTAGACCAAGAGGTAGGTCAGTAGGTAGGGGTCGGGGAGGTGTGCCTCCCCTTTAGCAGTCACCTCTGAGGGATCCTATGCAACATGTAGTAGGACAGGATGGGCAGCCCCATGTGGTAGGATAGGATGGGCAGCCACATGTGCCAGCACAACAGTAGCTAGCAGTATAGCCGGCAGGACATGATGGGCAGCCAATAGGGCAACTAGCAGGTCAGCCAGCAGGGCAGGGTGGGTAGCCAAATGTCTGAGACATATTGATTCAGCAATTATAGGGCCAGGTACAGGTTCTGACAGCTGAGCAGGATGAGGCCCGATAGCGGGTTGCCATACTGACAGCAAAGAGAGACCAGGCACGATCCGAGAGGGATCAGGAGATAGGTCGGTGGAGACAGCTAGAGAGTGTTGCCTCCACATCCCAAGGCTGATCAGTCGATATCCGTGACTATAGGGATGCTATTAGAGAGGTCGACTACTATTGGCACCATTATCAGCAGGTAGTACCATCTGACCGTAGAGTGCCAGAATTTTCCCAACAGACGGGGAGGCAACCAGCAGAGGCACATGGTGAGAGGCAGGATGGGGAGGGCAGCAGCCACCAAGGCCCACCTCCCTTTTGATCACAGGGCAGTTTATTCTTTCATTTTGATATACGGGCTGCAGTATTTGGCCTCATTGTATTATGTACTTGATGTACACCTAATCCGATTTGTACCATAACAGTATTTTTGATGATGTATATATGAGATGATTCGCCTCTTTTATGTTGTTCATGCAACTATGTGAATGTAAATATGTGATGTTATGAGATGTTTCTATCCTTATGGTTCATGTAGTGTATGTAATGAATGCATTTATTTTTTTATTTTCCATGCTTTAAATGATGTAATGCGTATTAATAATGGTAATGGGTGCAAATGGTAATGGTAATGGTGTAATGATGATGTATGATGTAATGATGTCTTAAGATGTTTAGAATAATGGATTTATATTATTCCTCATAACTTAAGATATTGATATGATGTAATGCTTTTCTGATGTTAACTATCTAGTGGATGCAGGATGTATGCATGAGCGATGTTTTTTTTATTACTGTTATGATACCATGTTAGTGTGGAAAGAAGATAGAAGAATTGCAAAGTTAATGAGTTATTCATGATGATGATGATTTGCATTGCTAGGAATCAGGATTTTCAAAGGGTCAATTGCGTTATGTTTAATAACATACATAGGTACGATGCATCAAGGTATAAAGGACCAGGATGGCATTGTACCTAGTGTGATGGACTTTGAATCGGCAATCAGATAGGAGTATTCTTGTTCACACTTAGCATTCATATTTTATTCTGGATGTAGTTTAGACATTCTAAATATCTCGGACCAAAACACAGAAAAGCAAGCTTTCCTATGTGGTCAACAAGACACTTAAAATATCCTCCCTACAAACCAAACAAAACATGCATAACTAAGTTATCTTACAAGCGTATCCCACAAGCATAGCAGATAAAATATAATGATCTTTTGCCTCATTCCTTTCTCTCTAAACCTTTTTTTATTTAGGCATCATCGAGAGGTCCTTGGAATGAGCAATAAGATAAGTCTAAACAAGACCAAGATAAAGCAAATAAACAAGCTAATGTTCTTCGTACTGCTAGCCAAGAATAACTACTGTGAGGGGTACCTGATGCTTATGTCCATTGCAGGAAAGCTTCATCCTAGGACATGTAGTGATCAGGATTTTGATGGGACTGATTAGGTGATAAGCTATTGATACTTTGAGTTGACCAACTTGCTTGCTTACTAACTTAGACTTTCGAAACTCTGACTGTTAGAGTGTTCACTTTTGAACCTGCTAGACTTGCTTCTGATTGACTCACTAAAGGGTGAAGGTGACAATGATTTATTATGAGTGATGACAATCACGGGTGAAAGCGAGATGAAATGGATGCACCATTTTGGATTTTTCAGATATTTTGAGGTTGTTTTTGGTATTTTCAAGATATATGACGAACAGACTACTTAAAGACCTATCCTAGGGGTCTTGGGAGCTGATCCGTAGATTAGCCTTGCCTACGTTATATACGCAAAGACCACATAGTTCGACTAATGACAGACTTGACTTGATGATAAGATGGAAAAACGGGTTGCCACTTTTACTGCTTCAAAGGACTGACTTAACTGTCTCGGGGGATGATCAAAGATCAACCTTGCCTACGTTCAAGCTCAGAGACGATGTAATTCGACAAGGTGAAAGACTGGTTTGATGATAAGATGGACAAATGGATTGCCCCTTTTATTGCTTAAAGGACTGACCTAAGATGCAGACTAGATGGGCAAACAGATTGCCAATGCGACAGACGCCTAAAGGACTAACCCTATTGTAAAATAGATAGGCAAACGGATTGTCAATGTGACAGATGCCTAAGGACTGACCCTAACTATCTCGAGGGATGATCAAAGATCAACCTTGCCTATGTTCAAGCTCAGAGATGACTTAGTTCGACAAGGTGAAATACTGACAAGACTCAATGATGAAATTTTTGAAGATTTTCTGATATTTTGACCTATTTTTGGATGATTTTTGATGAGATTTTTGAATGTTTTTGGATTTTCTGATGAAACTTTGAATGTTTTTGGATTTTCTAATGATTTGGAAAGAGTGCAAAAGATATACACCAATCTGACCCCATGCTAGTTTCAAGGACATGCCCCCAGTGTTTAAGCAATAGACTACTTCGATAAAGGCAGGACAAACTGACCTTAGGAATATGCCAAGTAGTACTATGGTGGAATATGGTGTAGACACCAACACAGGCTATGGTATGGATGCGAGCAGATGCGTGGAATGTGGTGGAATGGATGAGTCATGCAAATCCTAGTAGATGGGGAAGGTGCTTTATTTACACTTGGCACCTGTTTACCAGGTTTTCATCAAGGTACTTTCCCAAAGCGCCACCGAAGTGGTTTTCACTAGAGGACGATTTTTTTTCTTTACTGTTTTCAATCCTTTTCTAATTTTTTATTTTTTTATTTTTATTTTTTGGTGTCGCCAAGATGCCTGTTTGCCAGGTTTTCATCAAGGTGACCATTTTTCTAGGACTTTTTCTGACTATTTTTGTATTTTCTGTTCTATACCTTGCAAGATTTTAGGCATAAAACTTTTTGAGGTGAAAGCTATTCAGAGGCTCCTACAGAGGTTCGCCTCCTAGTGTCGAAAACTGATATGCCCCCAATTTGTAACTTGCAGTGACGACAAAGGGTCCCAGTCAGTTGGGCTAAAACTTTCCCTTTGTTTCTGAGTTTGGCACATTCTTTTGGTTCTCTTTCAACACGAGGTCACCAACTTGGAATGTGCGTTGTCTGATCTTCTTGTTGTAGCTCCTTTTTAGGTGATTCTGGTACACTTGTAGATGATTAAGGGCATCCATGCACCTTTCATCTAATAATTCCAGCTCATTGAGTCTTGTAACCTTGTATTCCTCATCTGTGATGAGATTCTGCAATGATATCCTTAGTGACGGAAGTTCAATCTCGATAGGGAGGATGGCTTCTGATCCGTAGACAAGGGAGAATGGGGTGGCACTTGTTGGCATGTGGATGCTGGTGTAGTAGGCCCATAAGGTGGGATTTAGCTACAGATGCCAGTCACGACCAGATTCATTGACTGTTTTCTTGAGGATTTTTAGAATGGTTTTATTTGTAGCTTCTGCTTGGCCATTGCCTTGTGGATAGTATGGAGTGGAAAAACAGTTTTGGATTTTGAATTTTTCACACAAATCACGGACATCCTGATTCTTGAAGGGTGTCCCATTATCGGAGATAATGGATTGGGGGACACCATATCGGCAAATGAGGTAATTCAGGAAGAACTTGGATATCTGTTTTCCTGTGATGTAGGTCATGGGAATTGCTTCGACCCACTTTGTGAAATATTCAGTGGCGGTGATGATGAATTTGTGGCCATTGGATGAGGTGGGCAATATTTTACCAATGAGATCGAGCCCCCATTGTGAAAAGGGCCAAGGTGTAACAATGGGATGCAGTTCTTGAGCTGGTGCATGAATAATATCTCCATGTTGTTGACATTGTAGGCATTTTTTGACAAAGTTATGTACCTCTCTTTCCATCGTCAGCCAGTAGTACCCTGATCTCAGCAACTTCCTGGCCAGGGTCATACCACTCGAGTGTGACCCGCATGTGCCATTGTGTACCTCAGTTAGAGCAGTCAAGGCTTCCTTGGGTTTTAAACAAAGTAGCAAGGCTTTGTTGGTACTTCTATGGAAGAGGGTCTCTCCTAGGATGATGAATCGTGAAGTCCTTTTGACAAAGGTGCGTTATAGGTTCGAAGTGATGTCAGTGGGGAGGATTCCTGACTTTAGGTAGGTGTATATATCATGATACCAAAGATCGTCGGGACCAACGAGTTCACATGCGTATTCTAACTCGCGTACCTCGAATGTAGGTATGAGAAGCTACTCTACGAGGAATTCATGTTTTGAGACATTGCGAGGGATGTCCAATAAGGATCCAATTGTCACCATTGCATCGGCCGCTGTGTTGTTTGTCCTTGGTATCTACTCGAAGGTGATGTCAATGAATGATTCTTTTAGGCTTTCTACCACCTTCTTGTATGGTGCGAGCTTATCATCCTTCATTTGGTATTCACCATTGACTTGATTGATGATAAGTTGTGAATCCCCATAGACTTTTAGTGCCATGATTCGCCACTGTGCTGCAATTTTGAGACCTATTGTCAAGGCCTTATATTTTGCAATATTGTTAGTACAAGGGAATGCCAGCTTGTATGATCTAGGTATGTAGTCTCCTTGTGGCGTGATGAAGAACACACTAGCTCCTAATCCATGTTGCGTGTGAGAGCCATCAAAGTATAACTATCAGTGGTCTGCTGCACCAAGGTTAAAAAGGGACTCATCTGGGAATTCTAATATGAGTGGGTTTTCTATGTAGAGGGGAGCTTCTGCCAGCTTATCCGCAATGACTTTTCCTTTTATGGCTTTTCACTCTACATACTCGATATCATGTTTAGATAATATCATTACCCACTTAGCCATTCTACCTGTAAGCACTGCTTTTGACAATAAGTACTTTAGAGGGTCTATTTTGGCAATCAACTTGATTTGGTGTGCTAGCATATGGTGTCTGAATTTCTGAGCCGCAAATACTAGTGCTAAGCAAGCTTTTTCTATTGACGTGTAATTGAGCTCATGTCCCACCATTGTTCTACTGATGTAGTAGATAGCCTGCTCGGTTCCCTTTTCATCATGTTGGGCTAAAAGGGCCCCCAAGGTGGTTGTTGTTGCTGAGATGTATAGGATTAATGGTTTCCCCACAATTAGTGGCATCAACACAGGTGGTGTAAGTAGATATTCTTTTATTTTGCTGAATGCTTACTCGCATTTGTCATCCTATCTAAAAGCTACTCCCTTGTGAAGTAGGTGTGAATAGGAAATCTTTTTATCTGCCAATTGTGCTATGAATCTCTGGATGGACTGGAGTCTTCCTTGCAATCCTCTTAGTTGTTTTAACATTTTTGGTGCTTCCATTTCGAGGATTACTTTTACCTTTGCAGGGTCCACCTCTATTCCTCTCATTGAAACTATGTATCCTAGAAGCTTTCCTGATTATACCCCAAAGACACACTTCTTCGGGTTGAGTTTAACCTTATTTTGTTTGAGCCTATCAAAGATAGCACTTAGAGTTGCTATATGGTCTTATCTCTTCTTTGATTTAGCCAGTATGTCATCTACATAATCTTCGATTGTTTTATGGATCATGTCGTGGAAGATTAATGTTGTGGCTCTTTGGTAGGTAGCTCCTGCATTCTTCAACCCAAAAGGCATTACGTTCCAGCAGTAGGTGCCCCAAGGACATGTGAATGTTGTCTAGTGTTGATCCTCTTTTTCTATTGTTATCTGATTGTACCTCGAGAAACCATCCATTAGGGATAGCATCTCATGTCTGACCGTCATATCCACTATCATGTCAACGTTGGGTAGTGGAAAGTCATCCTTAGGACACGCTTTGTTTAAGTCTCTAAAATCTATGCATATGTAGATGCCCCCTTTTGGTTTTGAGATAGGTACAAGATTTGATACCCATTCTAGATAGTCAATCGAGCGTATGAAGCCAACATCCAGAAGTTTTTGTAGCTCAATCTTGATGAGCAAGGCTATTTGTGGGTGCATCTTCCTTAGCTTTTGTCTGACTGGTTTTGCTCCAGGGTAAATGGCCAAATGATGAACTACTACTTCGGGGTCCAAGCCTAGCATGTCTGCATAGGTCCACACAAAATTTACCTTTCTCTCCTTTAGGAATGCTACCAATAGTTCCTGTTCTTCTACTAGGAGGGATTCTGCATAGAAGGTACTTTGTGGTTTTGATTCTATTCCTAAGTTGATCGGGTTGCACTATTCTACCAACACTATTGATTTCTCCTGATGTAGAGCGGTAGGGGGGAGATTGAATCCTTCATCCTCTGGTGCCTTAGAGAGGTTTTCACCATCGGATGCGTCCTTTATTTTTACTATTTTATGGTTAGAGAGTGTCACAATGTGGTTTTCACTCAATAACTCTGAGCTTATTCTCAATCTTTTCCTTTTGTGACTGAAGGACTCAATCGTCTCCCCATAGTATGCTTGTGTGTCCAGTGTAATGTTGAATCTAGCCTTGTGATCTTCGCACGGAACTATATCCCTTAGTCCCATGAATTCTGAGAGAGCCTCATTGTTTTCAAACGAGTCTAGAATTGGTGGTCCCCGTTGGTCGTGATCGATGAGTTGGGGGTACACTAAAGTGATTTGGTGGGTTGGTTGGTTTGATTCAGCGGGTGAGGCACTAATCATGAGCAAAGTGGAATCCTCCAAAAGCCTAGGGAGACTTGCTATAGTATCATCATCATCACTACTAGGGACATCAATGACATCAAAGGTGTAATTATCGAGCGGGATACCTAAGCAAATGAGTGGTCTAGGAGTGGTTGTTGTTACCCGAGGAGAGGACTGGACTGCTCTTCTGGGAGTACCTCTGCCATGTATGGTTATACTCGGAGGAGTATACCCAAGGCCAAGGTTCTGCGTTCTTCTTTCTACAATGATGGGCTCCAACCGTCCATCACTATTTCTTCCTAGGCTTTCATTCATGTTATAGCCCATGCCGAACATCATTTGTAACCCCCTGTTTGTTTCCTCCATGGGTAGGTTGGGAGTGGGTCTTTCATCTTGGTATAGAGTGTTTGTGATGTCCTCCTCGTCCACATTCTCCCAACTGAGATCCCCCCAATGGCAAAATCCAGAGGGTTCCGTTCTAGTGTGAATAGGTGTTTGAATCCACTGTGGTTGTCCATGTGACCTAGGAGATTGTGGTAACTCTCCTACAACAAAAGCATTTCTCTTCATTCTATAATTGCTGCATCCATTATCTTGTATCATGTTTTTGATCTCGGATATGTTGGGGATGGTGGGTGTCTCTGTCACAGAAGCGGAGGCAAGATTAGATGGGTCTATGTATGAAGTGGATGGTCCTTCATCATTTTTAGGTACTTCAGGGATCTTGTAAAACTTGGCTTCCAAATTTTTTCAATAGGCGAATTGTTCAGGATCCCCATGTATAGTAACCTCCTCATTTTGATATGAGAACTTAATGCACTGGTGATAGGTTGAGGCCACTGCCTTCATTCCATGTATCCATGGGCGTCCCAGGAGGATGTTGTATGGTAAGTCGAGGTCAAGGACCTGACAGGTGGTTTCCATGGTTGTTGGCCCCACATGGATGGGGATCTTGATAGTTCCTTGAGACACTCTTTCCTGGTCATCACATGCTCTTATGGTGATGCTTTTGTTCTTATTGATGGAATCCTCAGCGAATCCCAATTTCTTTATAAGTTTCAGAGAACAAATATTAAGGCCCACACCTCCATCTACCAAGACCCGTTTGACTTTTCTTTTGTGGATTAGGACTTGGAGGTGGAGCACACGATTATTAGATGGTTGCGGAGGGAAGTCTTGATCTGAAAATGTGATGAGGTTTGGGGTAATGATGTTACCCACCATAGCCTGAAATTGCTTTGTGTCAAGGGTGGCAGCAACGATAGACGCGGCTAGTGCTTCATCCAGGATCTGTCTATGGGCGGTGGAGATTTTTAGTAATTCCATGATGGAGATTTGTGCGGGCGTTCTTTTCAGCTGGTCAATTACATTATAATCATAAGGGATGGCCTTTGTGTTGGTAATGGGGGTCTTAGTAGGTGCCCCAACAATGGTAACCTTTCTGCCTCGTGTGGTGACTCCACAGTCATTGTTGGCTCCCTTGATATTTATGATGGTGACCATCTCGTCGACACATCCAACTATCTCCTCATATACCAAATTAGCACTAGCATACTTTTGTTTACCCTTATTATTCCCTTGGTTATTCCCCTGATTGTTCCCTTGGTTATGATTTGGTATCGGATTCGTATAGATTTTCAGGTCTTGGTTTTCGGTCGGCTGTTCGATGTTGATGATTTTATCCTCAATGAGGTCTTGGATGATATTTTTGAGTCTCATGCAGTTGGCGGTGGTGTGTCCTTTGACTTTCTGAAAGTCACATAGGAGATTCTCATTGTACCACGATGGTTTGGTCATGGGCTCCATGTATTGCTCGGAGTTAGAGATCTTGATTAGATTCTCTTTGACTAGTTTCTTCATGACAGACTCAATTGATTCGCCAAGGGCTATGAATTTCCTTTTGGGGAGAAACTTGTTATGGGGAGGTGGTCCTCCTTGATTACCCAAATTGCTGACTTGGCTGGTGGAAGGTGGTTGTGGCTATGCTACTACCGCATTAGTTTGCACATTGTTGTGATTATGATTTTGTGATTGATGATTTAGGATGTTCTACTTAGGGGCACTAATGACCACTTTAGCATCAACCACGCCATCGTTCGTGATATTTTTATTCCTCGACCATGTTCGAGGTTTATCATTGTAGTTGTTAGATGGGCGGTTATCCTGCGGTGGAGTGAATGTTGGTGTGCCTCCTCGCGCAGTAAGGGCTCTTTCGATGTTGAGCACCTTTGGAATTAGTTGATCGTAAGATGTGATGCACTGCATTTTTAGGTAGAATTCCAAGTTTTCATCTAGATTGGCTATGATGGTGCAAACTTGTTGTTCCTCTGGCATGGTCCAATTGCTTTGATTGGCCTTGGATCACCATCTTTGCAAGAAGGATGCGAATAGCTCTCCTTTTCTTTGTTTGAGTGCAAATAGTTCTTCCAAACTGACATCCGCACCCATATTACAAGCGTAATTTTTAAGGAAAGCCTCCACTATTTCCTCGAATGTTTTAATGCCCGTGGGTAGGTGAGAAAACCATTCCATAGCTGGACCGGTCAGGCTTCGAGGGAAGAGCTACATTAGATACATTTCATCATATGCGACTTCCATGCAGTGCACCTGAAATTCCCTGACGTGGTTTTCAGGGTTGCCCATTCCATTGTATTTATCAAATTTGGGGATCTCGAATCCCTTTGGAAATGGTACCATAGTGAGACTTTTATCAAATGGATAAGAGCACAAGTTGCCTGGTGTCCTTGTGGTTTTTCCTACTTGTAGGTCCAACACTTGTTGTGAGAGCAATTTGATATGTGTTGCGACATCTTTGCTTGGATCGGGAGGTGCGATAAATGAGTGGTGAGGTGTTGGAGGTGTTTGATGGGTGGGGAGAGTACTGGTTGGCATTTGCTGCGAGCTTGGCTATGCGTTTAAAGCTTGTTGGTAAGCCTGCATTTGTGCCAACAATTCTTATTGTTGATCTTGCTGTTGTTGTTCCAATAGCGCTTATTGTTGGTCCATTTTTTGTTGTTCCCATGAAGCCTATTGTTGGTCAATGTGCTATTGAGCTAGCAATACTTGTTGTTGGTCTAGCTGCTATTGTGCCAATAATGCTTGTTGTTGGTCGAGTTGTTGTTGTGCCAATAAAGCTTGTTGTTTAGCTTCGTGTTGTGCCTAAAAATCTTGCAGGGCTTGTTGGTAGGCTTGTAGGTGGATCGCTTGCAATTGCGCTTGGTATTGAACTTGTGCCTGTTCTTGGGCTTGAGCTTGGGCTTGACCTTGTGCTTGGGCTTGAGCTTGTGCTTGAGCTTGAGCTTGGGCTTGAAGTGTCTTTTGGCGGGTAGCTTGTTGTGTGGCTTGCAACATGGTGCAGAATGAATTGGCTGTGTTGTGCTTTGGCAGTGGGATTGGTGGTGGAGTAGGAATCATGCCAACTGTCATGGCGGGTGGAGGGATTGCGGTGGTGATTGTGATTTGGGTTGTTGGAGGGGTTATTGAGACGATTGGTCCTTAATGAGGCATGCTTTGGGAGACTTGAGGACTAATAGATGCATTAACCATCGTGAGAGGAATAGTTGTGATTTGTTGTGAGGATATGGGCAAAAGAAGTAGGTTCAAAGTGGTGGTCGGATTGCTTGGATTGGCAAAATTTTCGATGGGTAACGGTGGAAGACCCATCCCAAGAGGTGATATGGATGTGAAAGGAAGCGGGGGAAGGGATGATGCACCAATTTGGAAAGAGAAAGGGTTGATAGCTTTCATTGTTCCAAACAAGCCAACTTCCTCATGTGGTGGGGCAGTTGGTATGTTTAATTGATAGGCGAGTGTGGTGTGAAATGAGGATGAACCAGCGGGATTATCAAATGTGAGTGGGATGTATGGGTGAGATGGGTTTTCCAGAATAAATGTAGCCAGTGTGGGGGTGATGATTGCTTCTTTATTAGCCACAAGGTGGTGTTTTTGCAATTCCTGGAACATGGCACTCCCCTCATTTACATTCAGGGAGTTTGGCATGATGACTGATGTGGTGGAAGGCACTTCTTGATTGATGTTTGACAATGGGGATGCATCTGTACTAGTGCTTATGTTAAGATCGGGAGGGGGCATGACTCCTCCTCTTGCTATCATATTTAGGTATTTGAACATAGCACTAACAATTTTGTGGTTCTCTAGATTTTGAACCATTTCCATGATTTCATTTGGTATCATCCCCATGTCTTCATTTGTGATGTCCTCCTAATGACTCTCCTCTTGAGGATTTTGTGATGATAAGGGAGAGTTGCTTGGGGGATTGCTTGATCCCGCTAGGTTTACTTTGGTGTTTAGATGACTCATATCCATAGCAGTTGATATTTCTCTAATATTCTCCATGTCCTTCTTGTATTGAGATCTTGTTTGGACCATAAAAAATAGGGATTTGTTCCATCCTAATCCTTTAGGTCCAAAAGAGAAGAACTAGGGAAGCTAAAAGATCAAAGATGGTGATAATGGTGATGGATTAAATGGATGGGATGAGTGAGTGAAACCTTTGGAGAACTTTTGAATGTATGTACTAAACTTTGTAAGGGCTCTTCATTTGATTTGATTGTGATAATTTGACCAAATGCGTTAAGTCAAACAAGATTGTTGTGAAGTTGTTTTCCCTAGGAAGTTGTGTTATCCTAAGGGAGCTTGCACAAATGGATGAATTGACAAAGTGTGTTGTGCCAATGTGTTTGAGAACTAATAGACTTTAAGAAGTTGTGTTATCTCAAAGAAAATTTTTCCAATGGTTTAAGACTATGTTGGCTAAGTGTGCTTAAGCCAAGATATGATGATGTTGATTTAGCCCTTAGGTTTAGCATGATGATTGATTCTAGAGTTCTCAAAAGGTTTGATGATGAAATGAGACTTCATTTGATGTAGGAATGAATGGAAATGACAACTTTGATCTTGAACCTTAACCTAGATGTGACTCTTTCTACAAAACCTTGATATTGAAGAACACACTATACTTCCTATGGGAGAAATGCAAACCTTTGAAAAAGTTCAAGATTTTGTTGGCAATAAAATGCATACAATGCGGGATTGTTCCTTGAGGCCTTTTTGTAGAAATTGTATACAAGTCTCTCCCTTACTTCAAGGAGCATCTCAAGGTGTTGCTCATGGATTTTTAGACTTACTTTCTTGAACTTTGGCTTTGGGATTTTGATCTTGTGGGAAATCATGTTAGAAAACACATGTGTAATCCAATTTGTCTCTTTATCTTGGTTAAATGAGGTTCTTTTTATCCAAGACACTTGCTCGCTTAGGTTTTCAAACTATATGTCTAGTGTCCCATTCTCTTTCTCATCCCACAAGGTCCTTTGTGTGGAAATCGAGGAAAATAGGGCAAAATTTTCCTTATGTTTATCCTTATTGGAAACAAATGATGGTAGAACTTGTGCACTTAGAAACCTCTAGGAATGTGATTCCTAGGGAAAGCAAGAGTGGGAAAGTTTGTCAATAGGTATTTGTTTCCCACAAGGTGTTTGAAATTTCAAGGTTTTTTATGTATGTTCATTTTTCAAATGTTTCCAAGATCAAGCAATGTGTTCTTTCCAAGCACTTTCACACTCCTAGGTTGATGAGACAATACCTTGTTGTGTTCCCACTTGGATAAATCTAGCTACGCATATCTTGTGCGAATGGCTAAATGCTTGACCACACTGGCTCCCCTCCACGACACACTTATTCGAGTTAGCCAAGCATTAGTACCCATGAATCTCCCATGGCATACCTTCCATTTCCATAACAAGACCGCATGTTACATGGGACGGCTTCAAAGGACATGACCTTTTGCACCAACAAGATAGACAAGGTTTTGGCCTTTTTCTAAACAAGGGGTTCTAATTCGGGCATTCCGTTCATGGGGGATTATCCAACATTGGTGAGAGTCCATTGCTATCCATCTCGTCAGAATAATCCTCGTGATACTGGCCTTTGTTCCAATATCCACACTTATATACCAGTTGGAAGTCGCTTGGCTGTAGCGTGTTCCTGGTTGGGTTGTTCCCTTGGGTGATTACTTTTTTCCACAAGGCAGGCCCTCTAAGATAAACAATAGCGAACAAACATATCCTGTTGTACACAACCTTTGTTGAAAAACAAAGGGGAAAACCTCCGCAATATGTCATGCTCACACTCGCATATTTTGTTCAATTTTAAATGCCCCAAATCAAGATGTGGAGGCAACCTCTTTGACAAGTTAATATCACTAAAATTCTTTTGATTCTCAAGATCGCTATAAAGCATGAGAGAAGCACATATGTATTTTAGTGATGTTAATTTGTGAAAACGTTTGCAAAACATAAAAGACACTTGTTCATTTTAACCTTCAAAGCAATGATGAATTCTTTTTAAAAGCACCAAAAGCAAGTGTGAAATTGCCTTGTTCAATTGTTAACCTTTCAAACCAACTCTAGTATATTTGCCTAAATTCTTTTTAGCCCCTTCGCAACTTTTAAAAAACAAATTTTGTTTGTTCTTTTTAGATCCCAATGAAACTTTAGTATCCTAAGGTCAAAGATTTTAACAAGTTCCTTAAAAAGTGTTGAAGAACACTTAAGTGTCTAGAAACACTTTGCACAAAATTAACATGATATAAAAGAAAATTTGAACATTTTTTAAAGCCCAAAGTAAGATTAGTTTTCCTAAGGCCAAAGGTTTTATCAAATTTTCTCAAGAAGTGTTAAAGAACACTTTTAGTGTTTGAAAACACTTTGGTTTTGTAAACATGATGCCATAATGACTCCTTCCTTTTCTCCAACCTGCAAAATGATAGTAAAACAGAGAGCCATAAAGATAGGAATTTAAATTGAAAGGTTAAAAAAAAACTGAACTTAGAAAGCACATGTTATTTAAAATTTTACTGTCTTCCCATGACGTAGTTTGGAAAAGCAGCGAAGTTTGGAGAAGCGGTGAAGTTTAGCAGACAGGCGGCGCTATATAGCGTTGCGTGGGTGACTTTGGACAGTGCTCTGCATAGACAGAGGGCACAAAAGCAGCGAGACAGAG
This sequence comes from Sequoiadendron giganteum, assembly GCA_007115665.2. Taxonomy (NCBI): domain Eukaryota; kingdom Viridiplantae; phylum Streptophyta; class Pinopsida; order Cupressales; family Cupressaceae; genus Sequoiadendron; species Sequoiadendron giganteum. Next base: position 359,841,684 of record CM021100.1, read on the forward strand.
GTTTGCGGTGCAGTTTAGAAGCGACCTACTTAGAAAATTTAAAATTTATGGGCGGGAACAGTGGTGCGGTGGAGTTTGGAGAAAGCGCGGTTCAAAATAGAGTCGCAGAGGTGAAAGTGGCGGAGTTAGGACCTACACGGCGAGGTTAAGAAATTTAAAGACATATAGATTTGAATTCCCGCGCCATAGCTTAGGCAATGTAACCGCGGGTCGATATGGAGCCATGGGACTGAAAGCGGTGAGATATTGCTCCGCGAAACTGTGGCCGATGCGATATGGTGCTGCGCGGGTGACTTTGCCTGTGTCTGCAACAAAAAATTAAAAAAAAACTGTGGAATTTTAAAATGTGATTTGATTTTTCAACTTCAAGCCCTCCCTCTAGTGCCAAAATGTGAACCCCTAAACCTACAAATGCATAAGAACAACAGACATGGTTAATATGTTAGATCAAATACATTGAAACAAGCATGAGAGATTCCCCATGAAATCCATCTATCTAAAACTTATATTAGGAAATGAAGAACACAATGAAATTATAACATGTAAATCCTAATTAAGCAAATAGCATTATGATCCCATGGGGGAATTGGTGCCAATGGTATGTTGCAATTGGCCCTTTCCCAATTCCTAATTGCAATGCTTGAATGAATGAGAGAAATGGTCAAATCTCTAAAGAGGTTTGAGCATAACCTTGTTACAAAATCTCAAATATGGTGGATGATTCGATGAGATTGGCAAAATTATCTCTCAATGTGGAGGGAGTAACTTTGCATATGAGTTGTGGATGAAGATTGAGGAGAAGAGTCTCCAATTTATAGATTCAAATCTTGGAAGAGATAGTAGGATTGAGCAATGTGGGATAAAAGATCATCAAATGGCATTGTGCCACTTGTCCACATGTGATTGGATGAGGAATGTGCAAGTTTTGGCCAATGTGCCAATAAATGCAATTAGGTGGCATTTCAAACTTGAGAAATGACATGTTGAAGAGTGAAAAGGAATGAAGTTAATGTCACTTGGATCAAGGTCAAGGACATGTAAGAGGCTTTTAATGCCTTGTTGGAAGGACCAAGTCCACTTGGACTTTTTGAATTCAAAAGAAGAATATACGCTTTTTGATGCTTTGTGAGGGAAAATAGAAGAATTAATAAATCAAAGTATTTGGTTTATTGTGCAAGTTGCATTCTCTAGAGAATTTTAGTGAGAAGGATTAACTTAATCAATGATTTTATTATCTTAATGAAGAATTAGGTGATGTGACAATTTAGACTTAGATTTTATGAATTGATTTAAGTCAGAAATTGAGAGGAAATGATTCATTAAATAAATTATTTGATTTATTTAATAAAGAAGGAATGTGTTAGATTAAATCAAATAAGGTCTAATTTATTTAATTTAATAGGAAGACTTTAGAGATTTTAATTAAATAAAATGATTTATTTAATTAAACAACAATGTAGAGTTAATTAAATTAAACTGATTAATTTAATCTAAGGAAGTGAGAATGACTTAATTAAATGAATAATGATTCATTAGATTAAGAGATGGAATGTGATGAAATGCTGAGAATGTTCTTTTAAGAGGAAACGTTTGTTAGTAATCGAGATCACGTGTGCCAAGACGAGTTTTTACATTTTCCATGTCTACACAATCCATCATGGATAAGAGCTCACATCTTGTTACCTTCTACAGCATAGCTTCCATGTTTGGAAGGGGAAAATTGTCTTTAAGAGAGGATACATTCAAATTTAGAAAATATACACACAACCTTATGTCCCCATTCTTCTTTTTGATGGGTACCAAGTTGGAAACCCAAGTAGAGTGTCTGATAGGTTTAATGATGCCTCCTCTAATTTTTATGAGTTCCTCATGCATCTTGGGTTCTAGAGTAGGGTTGATTGGCCTTTGTTTATGTTTGAAGGGTTTTGCATCAGGCTTTAGTGGAATTTCATGTTGAAATAGATCTTCTCTATATGCCTTAAGGTCATCATAAGACCATGCAAAAACATGCTTATATTTTCCCAATAGTGTCATCAACATCTTTCTAATTGTAGGGATTATCTTCTTTCCAATGTACACCTTTTTTGGAGCCAACTTAGTCCCTATATTAATCTCTTCAATATCATCCCTTCTTATAGGCGTTTGCTTCATGATTTTTCTATCACTCCCATAAAAAACCCTTTCTAGCGCTACTGACCCTTTAGGAATCTTATTTGTTTTGAGCTATACTAATTCTTGGCCAAACACAATTTGTTTACCATCCACTTCTTCCACGAATGCATTGAAATCAATCTCCTGGGATTCATACTTATCAATGTAGTGTAAGAACGTGATCAGATATGTGTCATCATTAAATACTTTCCAATTATAAATGTTGTTAGGGACTACAAGTTTTCTCTTGAGTTCCACCTATGAGATTCTTGCCAAGGTAATGTCATCCCTTTTCAAAGCCACATTTTCCAAGAAGTCGGCCATCAATTTTTTTGATCTATCTACCCACTCAATGGAGAAAGCATCAAAGAGTTTTATAGTATCCCACATTGCATTTATGTATTTCTTCAATATCTTATTTTTTTAGATTTCCTTTCCCTCACTTGTGAAACAACCAACTCTGAATCCTCATAAATGGCTAGTACCTTGATCCCATTCTTTGTGGCAATGTTTAAGCCTAGAACAATAATGCCTCATACTCTATTATGTTATTTGTGCATTCAAATGTCAGCAAAAATGAGTACTTAAATTTTGTGTCATTGGGTGAGATGAAAATAATCCTAGCTCCATCAAAATAGATCCACCATATGCCATGTTCATTTTGAGGAACATCTCTAGCAATTGGATCTTTGTTCAACAAATCAAGAATTGAATGTTCAATTTTAAAACTTCCAAGATCTACATCACAAAATCAGTTCATTTAATTAGTGTTAAAAATCTCAATGACATGTTTTGATCTACATTCTCTATACATCTTGATTTCCCTTCCATTCATAGTTATTGTGGCATAAGATAAATCTATTTGGACATTTACACCCACTATTGCAGTCCATTTCCTAGGTAATAACATTCCATAGTAATGGGGAGTGTCCACCACAGTGATGTCTACCTATATGTTGCCTCAGGATATGACACTAGTTTTAATTCCATGTCCCACATCACTCCAACCACTGGGACCAATCTATTATCCATGGCATAGCATTTTCCATAGATGGTATTTACCTACAAACCTAATTCCTTCATGACAACCAAAGGCGTGATTTTGATTGTTTCTCCTGAATCAATCATGTAATTTTTTACCAACTTGTTATTGACCACTAATTTGGTGTAAAATAGATCCACCTATGAAGGGTTTTTTGTAAGGGTGTCTCAAAAATAGACCTCTAGTTCCTTCGTAGACTCTTGTTCAAGGGTTTTGATCTCTTTGTTCTAATCCTTCTACTTGTGAGATGTGTTGGCAATCATCTTGACGGTTGTATCTCTGTATTCATGAAATTTCATCATCTCCATCAAGGGCATTGTCACCTTTATTTGAGGTAGTGTTTGAGCAATATCAAATGATGTGGGATTCATCCCTTGTTTTGTTCTTTTTATTTTAATATCCCTTTTCCCTTCATTTTGAACTTTGTTTGGTGTTTCCTCAGGTTTAATGTTTACAACTTCCTTTTGAACAATATTCTAAGGCTTCTTCACTTCACCCTTCTTTTGGTCAGATGAGAGATTCTCCTTGTTCTTTTGTTCCTTTATAAACATGCCTCTAGGTGTTCCCTAGTCTAAATCTATAGGTATACTTCTTAGGTTGTATTTTATTTTGGCTTTAGCCACAACTTTTTTTGTGATGACCTTCTTCTCTTCTTTTGTTGGTGTTCTTAACTAGAATTGTGGTATTGTATTTTATGCATAAGCTATTTCTCCTATATTTTCTTCTAAGTCAAAGAAGACCTCTTGCTCCATATTAACATTATTTTTTTGGTTTCTAACATTGTATTCACATCCATCCGCAGGGGGAAAATATCCATCATTCGTTTGATGGTATATCCATCTTAACATATTTATGGTGTGGCCATCCCTATCTTGTTCTTGTGTCCATTCATCATCCTAGTAGGCTTGAGCCACTACACAATATTATGGGGCATGGGGTTTATGACATGGTGGACACCATGTTGTAGTATCCACCATATGTGCTCCATGTTTCTTCAAAGGATCCATAGTATCTTTCCAATTTGGTTTTCCTACTAGCCATACATCCTTCCAATTGGTGTTGTATGGCATATCATGCAATCTTGGTCATTCATTCTTGTACTGGTTTTCTTGTCTATTTTGGTGATTGTTATTATTTTGTGGGATCCTAAGGTTGTCTCTTTTTCCAATAATTTTAGTAGAGCAACATTTTGTGCTTTAGTTAAGCTGCTAGGACATTTGTTTATGAGCTCAGAGCCTGTTTTAGGATCAAAGGATTTCAAATAGATGCTTAAAGTCATTGCGTCAACTAAGTTGGATCCATGTTGTATCTTTTTATTAAGCTTGGATAATCCCTGGTTGAATTCAAAAACATATTCATTTTGATGCTTTTGAATTCCTATCAACTCATGTAATACAAATTCAAGAGCACATTGATTTCCATATTTCTCTAAGAATTGATCTTTAAAGTTTGTGGCAGAGGTAATTGAAGCATCTGGTAGGCTATTGAACCAGTCCCTTTCTTCCTTAGTCAAGCACATCATGAACAATCTCATAAGGACATCTTCCTACTCCATGCCTAGGTCTTGAACAAAAAAATTAAGTTTATGATATGTTCCTCTATTGTAATTACATTACTCCCTATGAATTTAGGGACAATATTCCTCTAGTTGTTGTCAATGGGGTATGGGAATAATTGATATCCAGTCAATCAAATTTTTTGCCTATGCTTGCAAAATTTTGTGGATAAGGATTCTGAGGTGGGGGATTTGGGCAGTATTGGAATCCATATTGAGGTTGGTGTACATTTTATTGAATGTTCTGTTGAGGGTATACATTTTGATGTGACACATGGTGTTGATAATGTGGAACATATTGTTGTCCTAGTGGTGGATAATATTATGAATTGTTGCTAGTGTTTTGTGGATGTGAGTGTTGTGATGGTACATTATGTTGAACATTTTTTTTTTCCTTCCTAGTTGCATTGTGAGGTTCTTTTGAAGTACTCGGATCACATGTGTTTTGAGATGACCCATGTGAATTTATTTTTCCTCCTTTCTTATGGGGAGGCAGGTATCTTGGCAATTTTGATGAATGGATATTCATCTGAGACATTCATTGATCTATCTTTTGGATTTCTTTTATCAACTACTCCCTTTTCCTAATATCCTTCCTCTACCTTTCCACATGTTGTTCCAGTTCTTGAGTGGTCATTTCATCATAGTTCTTAGGAGGGGTAGAGTAATCCATAGATTCATACTATGTCTCCTCTCCTTGTTTTAGAGACATATCATAATCATATTCCCTTTGCCTCCATTTTTTTTCTTCATCTACTTAGGCAAGCAATTCACTTTGCTTTTATGGATCTGGTTTGAAATCGTGAATTCTATCAGTGAGTGGTAGTGAATGGTATCCATCATTAGTGTGAAGAGGGCTATTATGCACCGTGAAAAGCTACTCCAATGTGTTTCCTTTATCATACCAAATGACATGTGATTGATTAGATAGTACATTTTTATTTGTGTTAATCTTTGAAGGAGGAAATTCATGTTTATTATTCCACCTACCATTGGTCTTCTTTGGACTCCCTTTGTGTAGTAACCTTCTTCCATCCATTGTGGTTGATATGGTGTATCTATAATGTCTATGGTCTAATCTTTCTAATATGATGTTCAACTGATCAGTCATAAAATTTTAACAGAGTCACCACCTACTTCTTCATAAGTAGGAAATTTAAGATCTAGATGAACTTTGTCTTTTCCTAGCGGAGTCTTTTTTTCAATCAAGTGATTAAATTGTGGATGCTTATGACTCTATGGAGAGAGGCCTAGATTAAACCTGGACTTTGGATAGGCTGAATACTTTCCCTAAGTGGTCCCTAGTGGAGTCGCCAATTTGTTAGGTCCCAAAAATGTGGGTTTTGAAACCTTAAGAGGGTGCCAATCTCTTAGTACATTTTTGGCTAACGAATGGGGTGAATATGCTTGATAACCCCTTGATATTTAGGCTTTTCTAAACCTAGGCGGGAGTACCTAAACGTTACGAAAAATTTGGAGATTTGAATATGATATCTAATCTAAGAAACTTACTCATAATGGCATGCAGGTGTGAAGTATATGAAAAGCTAATGACTATTTCCTACTACAGATGTTTTGAGAATCAAATGAATGAGAAAATTTAGTATGAGATTGTTCTAATTTGACTAGTGCCTAAACTATTGGGTGAGTGGAATTGGAGGGTGAATGATTATTATGGAGATAGATATATATGAAGGGTAAACCTATTCTTCAGCTTAACTCTAACTTGTTGGGCACTTTGAGATGTTTTCACCTTGTACAAACATGTAGGATTATCAGCTACTATACTCTTCTTTATAAATCCTAGTGTTATTCTCCAAAATTATTGTCATCTCATGAAAGGATTTTTATTTCTTAGCCTGAGGGAAACCAATCAGAAAAACCACCTTAAAAGGATTTTAATCCTTAGCAAGAACAAATTAAAATGAATTATTAGAAAAGGATTTTTAATTCACTCCAACCAGAACCCAATCAAGACAACCACACAGAAATAGAAAATATGTCCTAAAAAATTATATGAATTTGAATAACTTAAGAGAAACACTTTGGAGATAGCACAACAATATATAAGCATGAAAATTAACACAACAATTGAACACTAAAAATAAGTCACCAATTAAGAATAGCCTTCTCCATTATATTGCTTCAAAAATTGTACATTAATAGCAGAAGTTTTGAGATATGAAAATGGATGGATGGACTATGCCTGTACTAATAATCTATTGCTACTAATGATGATGATTATGATCTCAAAATTGGGCCTCGGTTTCCCTACTTATATGGGAAGCAACAAGCTATAGTCCAATTCACAAAAGGTTACATCATTTATTAACTAAAACTTGATTAGCATAAAAACTTTAAAATTTTGTTGGTAGATGCACCACGAATTTTTAATCTCCAGAAAGAACCTGTGATCACTAAAGAACTATTCAAGGCTCATCCACCATGATAATTCATCCAAAACTACCAAAATTTGACACCCTATTACTCCTCTTTACTTGGCCCATGCAACGAATAAGTTGATCTTTGACAGATGTTCGATATATCCACTCTTGGCATAAGTGTCTGCATTATGTATGATATCCTTCATTGTGTATTCAAGTTCAAATATCTGCCCTAGCTACACATGTGTTCTCTCAATCACCTTGTCTTCATCATTTATATCATCAAGTGTCACTTCAAAATATATAGCTATCTCACCCTTCCATGCATCTTGCTCCTTTAAATTTGTTTCTTTAAAGAAATCTAGCAATGCCATACTTAGTGATTGACTGAAGTCACTCAATTCTTGTGTTAGGATGTTATGGAAGTTTTTTTATGTGTTCATAAGCTATTGATACTCTTGAAGCACATTTTTTTCACCCTTTTTTTCTTTTTTCTATAACCCTACCTCCTTCATTCTGTCATGCAACCTATTATGTTCCTGCAAAGTTGCATATATTTTTTCATGGATAGACTAGACTTTGTCAGCTAGTTTAATCATATCATCAAATCTCATGCATACTAGCTCTAATTTCATCTCAAATATATTGTCTTTTAGTTTTTTCTTCAACTCATCTTTCCCTTTCTAAACCTTTTCATATTTCTGCTTCCAATAAGTAGTCTTAGACATTGCTTTGAGAACCTTTCTTTCACATTCAATCAATGGTGAATAAGGTCTTGAGGAGGAAGGTAATGTTGGACTAACCATCAACATCTCCCTTCGGGTTTGCAACATGGTTTAACTGCCTCCCGTGGATCTTAATTGACTCTTATATCAGGCATTGACAAGTTGATCTTTTGGTGCAATGGCAAGGCCAAAAATTGGTATCAGAGCTGGTCATGAGTTTAAACCCCTCGAGTGATGTTGAGGAGGGGATTGTAGGACTGACCACCAGCATCTCCCTTTGATTTTGTGACATGGTTTAACCACCTTTTGTGGATGTTAACTGACCCTTATATTGGGCATTGACAGGTCGATCTTTTGGTGCAATGGAAAGGCCAACAAGTAATTTATCTTTATAATTGAACACTTTTTGCTTTAACCTCTCATTCTCATTAGTCAACCCCTTATTATCCCTGACTAACTTTTGGATATGAGCTTTGGTAAACTTGACTACATTCACATTTAGATCAGCAGTTTCTATAGGGTATGTGTCCCCTATTCTTTGTACTAGAAGGTGACAAAAAACTTGACCATGATTATTAGTGAGAGAAGGCCTCTTTCTTGGGGTAAAGAGCCCAAATCTCTAAAGTAGTATTATCAGGGTTGTACCTTGATCTAGTGTATATATTATCACTAGCCTTATTTATTAATTGTAGGTTTGTATTCTCTCTTTTCAAGAAACTATCAAAAACACTAGTTGAACTGATGTCCCATCTTGGAAAGAGCATGACCCCAGCCTATTGTAACAACACTCTTCCTCATTCAGAATTCATATTATCCATTTCTTTGTCCACCTCATATTGGATTTCCTTCAAGGGGGCTGCTTCTTTCTCAGGGCTGATTTCTTTTAGTCTTTATCTTATTATCTTCCCTTTGTACTCATAAATGAAATCTCTGAACTCGGAGGTTCTAACAAATGAATCATCCTCAATGAATTCTTTCTTGGCATGATGTCTCACATCATCAGGTAATTCATTAGAGGATTCAAATGTGATCGCATTCCTCTTAGGTGGTGCTTCATACTTGGGAATAGTAGGGATGGTGATCTGTGTAACCTCGTTCTCTTCCTCAATGTTATCCTCAATAATGATAGTGGTATCTACTGAGAAGCTAACCTCTAGAGTGGGTTGGGGTGAAAAACAACTTAATGGTTCTACATTTTTAGCCTATTTCCTGGAACCAATATCTCCCCTTCTTTTGAAGGCTATAAGAGGTACATCCTTTGTTAGTTCTTCTTCATGTAAAATCAATTGCTCAATCCTCTCCATTGGATCTCCTATTTCATGAAAAGCTTCTACATATAATGGATTATTATTTTTTCTCCAAGCCTCATCCATGACAATTCTATTATAAGAAGCCCTCCTCATCATTACTTAATTTTCATCACAATTCTTAATGAAATCATCAACAAAGAATTCATGTTTGTATCCCTTTAGCCTCTGCGAACCTTTGGCATCATAAATGAAATATTTAGGATCAAAATTCTCCCTCTTGTTTCCTAGTGGCAAGCAATAATGATCCATTTCGCTTCCAATTGAGTCATGTCTTGTATTAGAAATGATCATGAAGTTACTGAAACATAAATTAGAAGGCATAAAGGTTTTCCTTTCATAGCTTTTAAGGTGCATGAAAGATAAGAAAACCAATTTCCTTACAATTACGAGGTATGCAATTTTGTCTAGCACAATTTTAGGCAGAAAAATGGAGTTGCCTCAAATCCATACACTTTGATTACAGTACAACCTCTAAAATGCATACCAATCCCCCCAATTATGGTTTACCTTTCCCTCGGGGTTTTTATCCTTCGGCCTAAGAAATCTTTGTATCTCCAAGAATAAATTATAATCACATATATACCCAAGTAATTTATACAAGGGTTTGACAAAATACTCTTCAAAATATAAATAGTGGGATATCCCACATCTATTGTCCCATATGGATGTCCACATTTGCACCGGTCTATAATTCTCATCACTATTCAAATCCCAAATTCTCAACTCTTCTCCCCATATTCCCATTTCCCGCCCTTCATATAATATCATATGCATAAGCAGTGAATAATTTTTAAAGTTGATAGAATCACTATTATTCTTAATGGTTGTAAGTGAGGTATTAATGGCCTCAAACAAGTACTCTGCATAATTATAGGGCCTAACATCTTGGCATTGGATATCTATGGCTAAAACCATAGAAGCTATATCCATTACAGTAGGGGCATCAATTCCTAAGACTTGGCCAGCATAATAATAGGTGTACTGGTACTACCCTTCAAATGAATCGACAAGAAATGGGGGCCTATCATCACTAGAAAACCTTCTAGGTTGGTTCCCTGGACCCTTAGTTCTGTGTAGAGGTAACTTCCACCTCTTATAACTTACATTCATGGTTCGATATTCTTCCAACAAATATTTTATCTGAAATTTTATTTTCAAGGATGTGTCTAATTAAAAGACCAAACAAATATAATCTCATGTTATTATAATAAATTTTGAACCATCGTGGGAGTGAATTTCCCTTTTTTTAGGTTTGTAATTTATATCTAACATTTTGATCATTTCTATAATGATAAACACATTAGGCATCACAAGTTTTTCCAAATTCAAATTCCAGGGATTTGAGATACGCCTATGTCTCGATTCCTTTCTATAATGGTATACAAATAGATCTTAGGCTCTTTGTGTCCAGTCCATACATCTCCCAAATTTTTGTGCTTGTCTTCCAATGTTTCACATGAAGGATTTAATTGGGTTGCTCTCTTAGATTTCAGTCCAAACCCTGGACATTGATCTATCAATCTTGGTTTAATGGCCTAGCCTCTATCTTCTGCCTCTTTACTCGGTTTCTCTAGGTTTTATCCATTTTAAAATCCTACTTGTGTAGTACTCCAAGAAAATTCTTATAGAACACTTTTAGCTGAGTTGAGATCACTTACTTGAACAAACGTTACAGTTCTTGAGCTGCTTGTCATCTTCCAACTCTATCTTCATGATATTCAGCCACAATTCATAGTAATTATGATTTCTTAGGAGTTGGATTTATCAAAATTTGGCATGCTTGAGCCAGATCTGGTTCATAAATGGTGTTTGTGCCAACTTTCTACTCAACTTGCAACATTAATGGTGTTTGTCTCTTTGATAACCTCACTAGTCATGTCAACTTGGTGAAACATTATTTCATACTGTCGAAGAGACTTTAATTATATTGTCAAGGATGCATGTTTCTCTCTTTGATGTGTCCCTTATCATCTTCTAAAATTTCAAAGAGACATTTGAATTTCTCTCTTTGATGCCACAAGGTCTCCTCAATGGTTGCATTTCAAGTTCTTCCCTCTTTGAACCCCTAGCATCAAAATTTCAATGAGATTGGTGAATATTTCTCTTTGACAAGCTCATGTCTCCTCGACATACTTGTGTTCCTTCAGCGTTACTTCTTTCGATAAACTTTATGTGACATTGAAATGTCGAAGAGACCTGTGGTTATCTCCCTTCAACATCATGTAGTCTCATTGATAGCGCATCCTTATAGTTGTGTTTTTGCCAAAGAGACTTTCAAAAAATAAATCTCGATGTTCACTTGTCTCTTCGAATTTTTTTGTTTGCTTTCTCCTACAATTTTGAAGATACTTCTTCATTTCTCAATTTGACACACCAATGTCTTCTCAATATTTCTATGATACATGCTCGGCCACGTTCTTTCCAATACTTTACCCTTTATTTTATAGTAATCTCTTGATTTTTTAGAGATTCTTTTCTATTTCTTGAATGCAAAATAGTCATATATCCTCAGAATATCATTGTGATTACATCCCATTAGGGAGACAAGTTAATTTTCCTCTTCGATGCATACAAGTCTCCTTGACATATATTTCTATTTGGGTTGTCAAAGATACATTCGAGTAAGTTTTCTCAAAGTGGTATTGTCTTGGCGACATACCTTTTGCTACTGAGGGAGTACATTAAGAAAGAGATTTATTTCCAAGTGGTAGTGGAGGGTTTTATTCTACAATCTATGTACATGAAGGAATTTTATGTTAAAAATATAATAAAAGTCAAGGGAAAATGGGGTTTAGTGATGGAAATGGAATACGGAAAATGTGTAAAAACCAAGGTGGAGATTTTAGCTCCAATAATTACAACCAACTTTTTTCATCAAATATTTATTAAATAGTTTCATTCTCCTAATACCAAGACCTCCCTTCTTCTTAGGTTTATACACTTCTCCAAATTTACCAAATCAATTCCTTATTTTTCTTCAATATATGTCTAAAGAAATTTAATCTAAATCTACTTAATCCTTTCACCCATAAAATCTATAATCTTAAAGAGATACAAGTAGTAGAAAAAATTATTTTTCTAAAGAATCTTTCAATAGTTGATACTTACTAGCTTGACTTAAGAGCCTCCCTTTTTAGCCAACCAACTTCTTTTGAACCCTTTCCATATACTATTCCAAAAATTGTTAGAGGTTTTCTTTGTGGATAAAGGGAAGCCCTAGATAGGTAGTAGGAAGGAAAACCATTATAAAACAAAGATTATTTTATAATTTTATCTTTCAAAGGAGACTTATTATTAAATAAATACAACATACTTTTATTGTAGTTAATTAATTAACTAGACACCTTTGCATAATCATCTAGGAGAGACTTCTAATGAATGGATTCCATAATAGAAGTAGCTCAAAAAATGATTTTAAAATCCAAAAAAATGTGATGAGAGGATGGGTTTAAAGAGAAAGCAGCTTTAATCCCTATTAAGATTCTAGAATCTCTCATTTTCTAAAAATTCCTTTCAAGGACATATGTAACAATTATAAAGAAATAGAGAGACAAAGGGTCCCCTTGTCTTATACCTCTTCCACATGAGAAGAAACCCCTAGGGACACCATTTACTAGAACAAAGAACTTTGTAGTTGTTACACAAGCTTTTATGAGTTTTATGGTTTTCCCTTTGAAAATAAAATTTTATAGGACATCCCACAAGAAAGGCCAGGAAACTCTATCATAAGCCTTTGAAATATCAATCTTTAGGACCATAACTAGTTTTGTATTATTATCCATAAAATTAATATATTCATAAGTAGTAAGGAGTACATCCAAAAATTAGGCTTCTTTGAACAAAGCCTTTCTCATTTTCTGAAATAATTCTATGTAGAACAAGTTTAAGCCTATTTACTATCATTTATAAGAAAATATTATAAATCGAGTTGCATAAGCTAATTGACCTATAATCCAACATAATAGTGGCATCTTCCATTTTTGGGAATAAAAAATAAAATTCAAGAGTTAGACTTGCCCAAAAAACTTACCTATTTTGAAGAAGGCTCTAGCAGCTAAAAACATATCATAAGAAATAATATCCCAAATTTCCTAGAAAAAAGATTGGGGAAACCCACCTACCCCTGGGGCTTTGTAGGAACCAAAGGAGAACATAGTTGTCTTAACCTCCTCTATAGAGACAACCTTCTCAAATTCAACAATGTCCTAATATTTAAGCATGTAAGGGATAACTTGAAGAAGTTCTTTATGTCTTCCCATATCATGATTAGTATCATCAAGGGTTTCTTTAAAGAAAGAAACAACAACGTCAACTATATCCTCTTCCTCATATAAATTTTGACCATTTTGAAGAGACAAAATTCTAATTTAGCATTATTCCTCTTATGTTTCAAGGTATACTGATGGAAAATTTGGTATTCCTATCTCCTTCCATAAGCCACTACATCCTTGATTTTCATTTCCAAAAAAACTTTCACACTTCTCATAAGTCTACCATTCAATTCTTAACTTCTTCCCTCTATGATAAGTACTTAAATCAATTTCACCCTCATACATTCTATCTTGAATATATTTTAAGTCTTTCAAAATCTTTTCCTTTTTATGAAAAATATTTCTAGAAGATAATCTATTCCATCCTTTCATTTTTTATTTTACCAAGTTTAATTTTTTAGCCAAGCAAAACATATAGGTCCCTTGACAATAAATTTTCCACCACCATTCAACAAGCTCCCTAAACTCTAGTTGGAAGGTCCACACAATTTTATACCTAAAATGGAAAGGAAAATTTCAAGGAACATCCTCCATTGTAAAATTAAAGCATTATGATTTGATCCCACTCTTGGCAAGGCATGGAAACATAAAATAGGAAAATATTCCATCCACTTGAAATTATAAATCTATCTAACTTAACATGAAAAAAATTATTCCCTTTCCTTCTATTAGACCATGTTAATGAAGAACCTTTAATGTCAATATACATCAAACCGGCACAAGAGAGGAAGTCTACAAAATTCTACCACTTTCATAATAGTATTCCACCCCCCCCTAATTTTTTGAGGGGAATAAAGGAGTACTAAAGTCACCCCCAACATCCAATTATCATCCTAGTTACTCCTTATAAAACTAGTTAGTTTATCCCACAACTATATTTTGGAAGATTTAGAATTAGGGACATATTTATTAAGAATATTTTACTTCAAAAAATTATTTAAATATTCAAAGAGACCAATAGGTTTCTCTTAAAATAATACTCTTTTCTTCCCATAAATCTACTAGGATTTCATAGGGTAACAATACCCCCTAAATCCCTTAGCGGGACCAACACAAAATTCAGTATAAGACCATAGGTTCTTAACAATTTCAGAAAAAAATATTCAACCATTTTAATTTCTTGGATCAAATGATATCAACCTTATTTTCCATATTATAACTCTTAATAAGATACTATTTATAGGGTGATCCCACAATAGTGGTTTACAATTTTTGGCCAAACTGGACACTGAAATTATTATTTTTAACTAAATCTTCATATTCGGGCACCTATAGCGGCTAAACCGTGAAGAATTTTAAGATGATGCAAACTAGAGTCTCATAAAATTTTGTCTTTAGATTCTAAAAATATTTTTTTTCAAAATTTTTGGAATCAGATTGCACTTTTTTTTCCATCTCCCACAAAAATTGGTTTTTTTCAAAAAACAACATTTTTAAAAAGTGACGCTCACCGTATACAACATAACGTTTTTTCTATGAAGGATAAAATTCTGATTTTTTTGAATTTAGATTTTTAACTATGATATATAGCACTTTCATTTGGTCTCATAGTTTTTAATTGAATATTTTTTCCTTAATCAAGTTTCAAAGTCAAACCAATTGCAATTCAGATATAGGCGGACTATGTACAACATAACTTTTTTTATATGTATCGAAATTCAATTTTTATTTTTTTAATGGATCAAGGACATCAATACCCAGCCCGAACATATTTTTTAAAATTTTATTTTGATAATCTACTATTTTTCCACATGTGCAGAACAAAGAGCTTGATTTTCAGTGAAAAGCCTATGTTTAATAAAACTAAAAAAACACATACATAATAAAACCAAAACATATTAAAATTATATTTGTTGGATAGCTCGTTCTAAGGACTACCGATTCTAGTTGGGTTTGTGAAGATTCCTCCATTTTCATCCTCAACCCGAGCTCTGAAGTGCCAAAATTTAGGGTTTTTTGTGTCTCGGATGGGGGATTAGGGATAAGGGGGTTCGTTCGAACCCATAGGGGTTCGGTCAAACCCCTTTCCTATGCATTGTAAGGTTTTATTTGGTGGCCAAAATTCAAAGGGGTTTGGTCGAACCCTGGTTCGAGCGAACCCCTTTTTGGTTCGATCGAACAAGTAGGTTCGTATGAACCCCTAAAATCACTTTTTTTGCCTTGGTGTCATTTTTTGTGAGTTTTCCTTCCTCATTTGAATTGTAAACCACTATTGTGGCTTCAACCTTATACATACTATTAAGTCCCCTAATATTTCAAGAGAGAATTATCATTAGAATCAAAAGAAACAAACAAATAACCAACAATTAGTCAGCTAAAAACTCTAGCTAACCAAAAACTAGGAACACATCCCCTCTATACTTATTGCTCCTCCTTTCTTCTACTTTCTACACCTTGAGACATTTCCAAGTTCTTTCTTCTTATGGCCACTTCTCTAGCTACTTCTCTAGCTCTTTCTTCCCTTTGATAAGGTCATCCTTTCTTATTATCCCCTCCCATGTTTTTTTTTTCTTCTTTTATTTTCCATTAACAGGAGTCTATTATTCTACAGTGTTACCTTTCATGTGATTTCTAGTTAGGGAAGGGAGTGAGCTTGTCCCAAACCCCAAAAAATTTAAGGATTATTCAATACCTATGGTGCTAAACAGTTATGTCCTATTTGTTTTGCAACTTGATTTCTTCAAATCCTTTGAAAGTATCTATCAAACTGTTTCTAAAGTTGTCCTTAGTTGAAATTAAAACATTAACTTATTGTGCTTCCTAAAAATCCTTTTTCACTTCCCCTTCCTCCAAAACGTAGTTCCCCCAAGTTTCATCTTGAAAAAGCCAATTTTTATTCATTTTTAGAATGTATGTCATCTTGTTTATTACTATCTCCCTAAAACTTTAAGAATCTACCTTTACTTATCTATTTTTTGTGTATTTATTTCAACTTGATTATTGTGAGTATCATCCTTTTCTTGAGCTATTCCATACTCAAATTACTCAGTATGTTTCTTTACCTTATAATCCCAAGGTTATCACCCCCAAAATATCTTTAGAATCTAAAGTTGAATCCGTTTCCCTCATATTTTCAACCTAATTAACCTTTTTCCATATCCTTAGGTAAATTTTTAGGGGAGAATAATCTTGGGAAACACTTTTATTTTTTAAATTATCATGTTTCTTTCATTTATCCCTTAAATTCCCATATTGATTATAATTTTGACAAAAAAATATTCCTTTTTCATACACTATTGGTTGAACACAATTCCCAAATCAAGATTTCAAAGTTGTGTTCAAGTAGGAAGGATAGTATACATTACCACATTCACGTTGAGTATTCAAGAAAAAATCAATCTAGATCTCAGTTGAGTGACCTTATCCATAGCAAAAAAGTGACCAGAATAATGGTAGTACCTTGAAATATATTATTACTTCAAAACTCCATAGGAGTACCCAAAAAACTAATTTATATGTTGGGGCCATTAAGTCAAGATTTGTAGAAGGATCAAATCTAGGTTTCTATTTGCATAAGGAAAGAGAGTTTCTAAATCATCTATCATAACCCTAAGGACCTCTCATCAAAAAAATTATGAGATCATCTTTATCAAAAAATCTAAACAAAAACAAACCATTTTCCATAGCACAAATGGATAAACTACCTTTTAATTTCCAAACTCCATCTACTCATTTATGAACTTAATCAATATTTTATCTAAATACAAGAAACATAACCATTATTTTTTTTCCATACTAGCAATCACCTCATCAAGTAGACCATCAGGCACATTAACATCAAGACCATCCTCTAATCTAGACTTCAAAGGGAGAGAACCTTTCCCAAGGTTCGATGACTTAGATCCAATCAATTTTTTAACATAGGAGGAATTAAATTCCCCTCCATAAGACACAAACCCCAACACCACTTCCTAACTAGCTAAGAAAAAACTTGACTTTAGAGATGCAAAAGACACAATCTTTCCTACCAAAGTAGTAGCCCCCTAAGCCTCAAAAATGACCTAATTGGTTGGGGCATCCCCACGAGGCTCCTCTCCAGGGAGTTCCATTAACCACTTACTACAAAGAGTCTTCAAACAAATTTAAAATTACAAAGCAGAAAGATATTTATCCAAAAATAGTTATGGTGCTCAAAAATTTATGGTTTTCACTTCTTGGTGTGTTTTCAACTTTATAGCCATTTTAAATATAAAATAAGTAATTAAGAGAATAACAAGAAGTATAAAAGGGATTAATAGGTTGCATTTCAAAGAATACAGAGGAAATGTAACTAGAAGTATGTTGTAACAAAATAGTGAGTGGAGACTGATAATTAGTTAATAATCTTAGGAAAAAAACTTGTTCTTTTCAATGTATACCCAATAGGCTTAAGATTGTGATAAAATTGAAGATAAGAGAAAAGGAGGCCATTATAAATCACTCTCGTAAGATTTTCTAATAGAATTTGAAGTTCTCCAAGGTAAATCTTTGTATATTATTGTGTTAATTTATAGTATGGAATATCCATCATTATTTAAAGAAATACATATTTATTAAATTAAATTTCTCTTATCCATCATTGTTTAAACATCAAGAGCCATAAGAGAAATACATGCTTCCCCTAAAATATATGTTAATTATTATTCTTCCAAAATAACAAAATAACTTCAATACACATGACAATATGGAGCTTTTTAAAGTAATTCAAATCATGTGTATCATAATCAAATCAATGATTAACATATAAAATCCATGAAATTTCATTGCACTTTGTAAACCTTCCCCAAGCAATAAGAAATATTTTACATGTATCCTTAATATAAGGACACTTAAAAACATGAAAATAAAATAAACCAACCCACACACATGGAAAGGGCTAACATTCAAACCAACACCATATAAATTTAAAAAATAATAATATATTAATATAAAAATAATACTAATAAACATTCAAGAAAATTAGGCCAAATCATATGAATATCATCAATCCACTTTTAAAAAGATAAATAACAATTATCATTATAAATTTTCAAAAAATAACATGAAAGGGATTTCTTCTCATATAATTAGTTCTGAACTAATTTGAAGCAAAGGGGGTTTTTCAGCCATCTAATCTTAAATTTGTGTATGTATCGAGGTCAATTCTAGTATAAAAAATATACTTTTCAATTAGTAAAATGTAGGTAGGGCTACCCCTATTATATTGATAAAAATTCTATACAACAACTCAAAACCAACTCTACATAAAGGATTTATATAGAGTTATTGTCATCATATCCACCATAACCTATCACCATGGAACCATACAGAAGGAATTCCCCATATTATATGGAATACTAGATACCTCCCAAAAAAAAATGAATTACAAAAGAGGTCATAAGGTGCAATTATAAGAAAGCTAAGGTAGTAGAACAACTTCCTACATTAACCTTGAGAGGAGGGTTGTGAAAAAAAATCAATTCTTTACAAAAGTTATATAAACTAAATAGAAATAAACATAAATATCATGCAAACCACAACATAGTGATTTATGTAGGGAAACCCCTTTCAAGAGAAAAAATCCAACACTTCAAAAGGCACCCAATATATTATTCAAAAATCAAGAAAATTATAATATACTCTATAGAAATCTTTGTACAAGAGTACCACCAACTAGAGATTTGAAGACAACTCAATAAATATCAAACTATCACATATAATACAACAATACAATACTTATCCATAATACAATGCACTCATAAAATCAAGTTGTCTTCTATGGAAATCAAAGCCAACATAATCTATACTATAAAAAATTTGACCTAATGATGAATGGTCTAGATTCCTAATGAAGAATAATATACAAAAATGTGGATTTTAGGGGCGTTATCCTCAAAACCTCCATTGAGTTGCATAACACTCATGTAAGGAAGCTAAGGTAGTAGAACAACTTCCTACACTAATATTGAGAGGAGAATAATGCAAGACTTTGTAGATCCTTAATAGTTACAGAAACTTAAAGAAAAATAAACATAAATATCATGCATACCACGACATAGTGATTTACATGGGGAAAACCCTTTCGGGATAAAAACCCCACACTCCAAAATCCACCCAATATATTATCTAGTAATCACAAAGATTACTATATACTTGTAGAGCAAGCTTCTCACAGGAGTATCACCACTTAGAGATCAACAGACAACATGACTTCTCTCAGACTCTTAGAATGCATCGCTCTACTGCAACCATAATACAATGCCCTCATAAAATAGAGTTACATTATAGGGCAAGACATGACAATAAAATATCCACCATTAGATCTAAAACCTAATAATGAACAGTCCAAATTTACAATACATCATTATTTAATGTATGTCGGTCATTTTAGAAGTTTCTTGAAAAAGTTAACACACTCACATTTTTCTCTTTACTACCATTGTATACACATATCAGTGTAACTAGGAAATATATATCTAAATATATATACATCCTATCAAAAATAAATCATATATAATTGCAAGGTTGAGACATTTTCCCAACAAATATCCCACTTATCGAACACCTTGCAAGAGCAACGTGAGAGTGTAAACATCATCTATTTAATTGCTAGAGGTTGAAAGGCCCATAGTCTTTGAACACCATTTGAACCTCTATGCTCATAGGCTTAGTTAAAGAATCAGCAACATTCATCAAAGTCTCTAACTTAACTAGATTCACCTTGCCATCTTCAACCATATCTCTAACAAAATGATATTGTACATCAATGTACTTGGTCCAGGCATCAAATGTTGGGTTCTTGGCTAGACATAGCGCACTCTGACTGTCACAATAAATTGTCACTCCACATTTTTATTCCAATATCTAATCATAGTCTCTTAAGACAAATGGCTTATTTACAAGCATGAGTAGTTTCCATATACTCTGCTTCAATAGTGGACAAATCAACCACAACCTGTCGCTTACTCATCCAACTAATTGCACCACCAAATAAATTAAACACATAAGCACTAGTAGAATTCCTACTATCAATGTCACCTACCCAGTCTGAATCCACATAACCATGAATATCAAGGGAAGTCTTGTCTTCAGTCATATTACTATGATAACATAAGGAATAATTTGATGTACCCCAAAAATATCTAAAGACTCTTTTAACTACATCCCAATGAACTCTACCAAGATTAGACATATATCTGGAAACAACTCCCACTCCTTGGGAAATGTCTGATCTAGTACAAACCATAGCATACATCAAAATTCCAACTGCACTCTAGTAAGGCACTTTGTCCATGTCTTCCATCTCTGATGGAAATGTTGGAAAATCTTAAATAGATATATCTTTGTTCCAAGTGAAGCAAGAACACACAATGGTCTATAATCCTTCATATCAAACCTCTATAAAATTGAGTTGACATACTTACTTTGGAAAATCCATAGCTTTATGTTCACTCTATCTCTTTTAATTTCCATCCCAAGATTGTGCTTAGCTATACCAAGATCTTTCATTTCAAATTTAGCAGCAACTTATAATGCCTTTCCCTCTACCAATAAATAACACATCATTAACATATAATGCAATAAACAAGAAACAATCACCATCAATTTTATAATAAACACAATGATCTGATTTAGAATGCTCAAATCCCAAACTCAACACATATGTATCAAATTTATGGTACCACATCCTAAGACTCTATTTTAGGCCATACAAAGATTTCTTCAATTTGCAAACCAATTTACTTTCACCTTTCACCATGCAGTGCTCTGGCTATGTGTTGTTTGGTGTTTTTGCGCATCAACAACTCAAACAGAATAAAGACTATCCTATCTCTCTTGAAAGGTTGATCTCTTATGAACAAAGAGATAACCCCAAGGTCTCTCGAGAGTCAGGTCATGACAATGTAGAAGAACAAACTCAGTGATAAAAATGTGAGTATGCTGGTAATCACAAGGGGTCTTACGTGCTGATGATGGAGGTTTCTAAACTCATTAAATCCTGAACATGGGGGGGGTGCTTTGACTTTGGGTTTCAACCACATGATAAAAGAAACAAGAAAAGAAAGGGTTTTGGAAGTTTAAATCACTACTACAACTTCTAACATCAATCTTGCGAATGATAGAAGACCTGAAATGGACCAATCTCTTAAAACTAATTTCTAGTCAACCTAGGGTATACCTGCAATCTTCTAAGGTTTTAGAGATTTTCAAGCTGAAAGCATTCATTCAATGAGAGTGAATGAATAAATACAGCTAAACTAAGCACATGAACGGGTACAGGTTGACCTTGCACAGCATTCCCACAATCAAGAAGCTACCCAAGATATGAACCAGGGATTGCTACAACACTTCGGATGTCCGATCATAAGCATTACAAAATCGAATCCGAACTATATTCAAGCATTTCCAAGCATTTTAAAAGATGAAGCAAGAAACATGCAAGATTATTTAATGCCAAGGAGACACCATTCATAGCACAATGTCTGCACCTCTTTATTAAATCATTGTGTTCACAACATTTCTCGTTTATTACAGCATATGCCTGAAATGTGAAAAATTCCTCTAATCCACTAACATGCTACTTTATCATTAACCTACTAATAACAAGTATATGTTGAATGAGTCATCTAGCTATTGGGAGATCGAACGAATGAACCAACCCACTATCCAACTCTCCAACCCTTTACAAAGAGGCAGAATTCCATATATATAGAAAACTACCCACACAAGAATAGAACTAGGGTTTCAAAAACTCATGGCCACCAACCAGATCGGCCCGACAAACAGTAGCAACCTACCGCCCAGCAATGAATGTGGCAAACAATGCCACTAGATTAACCAAGGTCACACGCCACCGAGGGACAGATCCTCGAGCCACACCCAGCATGAATGAACACCCATGAACAAAGAAACACGCGCCAAAACTAGGTGATGAAACTAGCTGTTGATCGAGCCCGAGATGCACAATGAACGACCCAAATTGACACATACCATGCAAAACCCATCATGTCCCACCAACCAGCCATTAATGGCCATCAACCACAGTGACCATGCATGTAGTGACCAAATCCGCAAATCGCGCCCAAGTCTGCATTGTGCACCTCTACAAATCTGAGCCACATCCATCATGATCCGACCTGCATGCAAACAAAACACCATCAAAACCAGATACATCATCAAAAATAGCTAAGGAAAAGAACCCAAGGTTTAGAAATCCGAGTGGAAAAACAGGTGGGAGCGGAGCCAAAAACGAACGGAGGTGAAACAAAAAAAACACAACCCAGCCAGGCGAAACTGGAGCGAAAACCAAAACGAAAACCCCAGAGGAAACAGGCGGAACCGGAGGTAAAAAAAAACACGGGCGAAGGGGAGAGACAAGTGGGAACAAAACACACCTTGGTGAAAGCAGAGCGGGAACCAAAATGGGAACTGGCGGAAGCGGAACGGGAACCCAAGACGAAGCAGGCGGAAACCAAGTTCCCCACCACGATCCACTCCATGCCCGACTTCGGCGAACATGAACAAAGGAAATGACCCAACAATAGCACTGGTGAAGGAAGAACCAAACCAACAGGGCGGAATGGGAACCAGATCAGGACTGGGAGCCCTTTCGGAAAGGTTCTCAACCATGATCCATTCCGTGCCTGATTCCACCAAAAGCCAATGAAAGGAAAGCAAAGCCAACGACAGGAACAAAAGGACAAAAAAACGACAGAGACAAAGGATGGGAACCAAAGCCAGAGAGGGAAATGAAACCGGATTTCAAACTTTTACAAAGTTCAAAACCTGATTCTGTCCCGGCTCCGGTCCCGACAAAACAAAAGAAATAGTGAAGGAAGTCAAGCGAGGAAAATACCAAGGGAACCAATCCCAAGGCCGAAAGCGGACAACCCAAAGACAAAATGGGAAAGTGGGAAACGGAGACAGAATGGGAACCGAACCCGGACCCAGAACTTTGCAAAAGGTCATAATCAAATTCCATCTCGGTTCTGGCTCCGGCAGAACAGGAGAAAACAAAATGAAAGGAAAGAAGGGAAAACTAAGGGAGAAAACCACAACCCTTAGGACCCAAACAAATACAACACAAGGGGAAAACAAAAGGTAGAAGAACACCCAAAAGGACACCCGTGAGACACCAAGGCCACCAAGAACTCAACCAAAAGGGAACCCAAGACCAAAGCAAGCACCAAAGACCAAAACCCCCAAGATTTTCAAAGGCAAGCACAAAAGAGGGCAAGCAAAAGAGGGTCCCTACTTAAGTGGGGCATGTGTGCAAAAAATTGCACAACACTATGTCATATAAATATCCTCCTCCAAATCACCATGAAGGAAAGTAGTTTTCACATTCATTTTCTCAACCTCTAAATCATAAGTAGCAACAATAAAAAGAAAAAATCTAATAGATGGTATTTTTGCAACAGGAGAGAATATCTCACCATAATCAACACCCTCAACTTGAGAGTAACCCTTCACAACCAACCTTGCTTTATACTTCTCAATGCCTCCATATGAACCAATATTTTTTTTGAACACCAACAATTTTTCGTCCTTTAGGAAATGGTACAAGAACCCATGTATCATTCCTTTTCAAAGATGACATTTCTTCATTCATAGAAATCTTCTAGGATTCTACATCATTCATACCTAGTGCCTCTTCTATATATCTGGGCTCATCCATGTTAGTATTCAAAGAAAAATGCATCTGCAATCATCAGGTGAATACCTTTTAGGTGGTTGTCTATGTCTTGTGGACCTACGAACAAGTTGATTTGGAGGTTCTTTCTCCTCTTCTAAAGATCCATAGCTAGATGAGCTCTCCTCAACTTATTGTCTTTCCTTGGGCCTCGATTCAACTTTCTCAGGTGTAGAAGGAAATTGAATCACATCTTCCTGTTTACTTTTTTTTGGCTGCAATGTAACAAAAGAAGGCTTATTTTCTCTAAAAATAACAATTCTATTATGTATTACCTTCTATGCAACAAGATCCCAAAGCTTGTATCCTTTCACACCATAACTATATTTTATGACGATACATTTCACAGCCTTGTTCTCTAACTTTATCTGCTTCTCCTTTAGCACATGTGCATATGCCTCACAACCAAAAACTCTAGGATGTCTTAATGAAGGCTTGTGGTGCGACCATGCCTCTATAGGTGTCTTATCAACAAGAGATGATGTAGGAGACCTATTAATCAGATAATCGAAAGTGGCAGCAGCTTCAACCCAATTCCTTTTTTCTAGACCAAGGTAATCCCACAATATTGGTTTACAATTTTTGGGCAAACTGGAAACTGAACTAATTTTTTTTAACTAAATATTTACTTCCAGGCTCCTATAGCGGCTAAACCATGAGGAATTTGAAGATGATGAAAACTAGTGATTTGTTATGTTTTTTCTATAGATTCTAAATATATATTTTTGAATTTTAATGGAATTAGAATGCACTTATTATTCCATATCCTTCGAAAACTAGTTTTTTTTTTAAAACAACATTTTTAAGGAGTGGCGTTCACCATGTACAACATAACTTTTTTTGTATGAAGGATAAAAAAAGAAAAAAAAATTAGATTTGTAACTATGATATCTAGCACTTTGATTTTTTTATAGTGTTTTATTGAATATTTTTTCCTTAATCAAGTTTTGAAGTCAAACAAATTACAATTTAGACATAGGCAATTTGTATCCAGCATAACTTTTTCTGTATGTATCAAAATTCAATTTTATTTTTTTTAATGGATCAAGGACATCAATACCTAGCCTGAACATATTTTTTTAAAAAAAATTGATAATCTTCTATTTTTCCACATGTGCAGAACAAAGAGCTTGATTTTCGGTGAAAAACCTGTATTCACAAGAAATAAAAAATAAATATAATAATCAAATTTAATTTAATTAAAATTATACTTTTTTGGAAGCTTATAATAAGCACTACATACTCACAAAAAATAAATTTTAAATGAATTCATTTGATCCCCCAAAATGTAAATCAAAAGTGATTTTTTATCAGCATTTTGATAGGTGTACAAGAGACTCTTTTATAGGTATGGTTTAAAACTAGAGGGGTTTTATCCAAGGGGGCTTGGTCGAAGGTGGTTTGATCAAACCCTCTTCAATTGGAATCCTTTAAATGGAAATTTTCAAGGTTTAAATCATTATATTTTCTAAAAATATGTGATTTTAGTAAAAATCAGGATCTCCCAGAAAGTGTAAACCACTATTGTGACAACACCCACCAGCACCACTCAACATACTCCTAGCCTTCTCCATCAGTGTCATGCTCATTCTTTCTACAACTCCATTCTGTTGTGGAGAAGACATAGTTGTATTTTATCCATGAATACCACAATCTTTACAAAATCTATCAAAATCATTAGAGAAAAATTCACCACCATTATTAGTCCTTAAACATTTTATTATCTTTCTAGTCTGCAACTCAACCATTGCTTTAAATTCTTTAAATCAAATGAAAACTTCATATTTACTCTTTAGAAAATATGCCCATGTCCTTATACTATAATCATTAATAAAGGAAACATAATATGTGGATTTACTAATCGAAGGAACATTTACAAGACCAAACACATTAAAATTAATAAGATCCAATACACAACAAGATTTATGAGAACTCGAGTAAAACTAAATGTGGTTTTATTTTTCATAAATGCAATGCTCACAAAAATCGAATTCAAGATTACAATCAAACAAATCTTCAACAAGTTTTTTTTATTTTTCAAGTTTCTTAAACCCTTTTCTCCAATGTAGCCAGCTCTCTAGTGCCATAACATAGTTTTCTCTATAGGTAACTTTGACTCAAAAGAAAGAGCACCCTTGGGTACCCAAAATCCATGACCATCTGTTGAATGTGAAACCCTCACTTCTTCCATAGACTTTATTTTCATAGAAGTACTATTGCACTCAATAATGCATGCATCCAACTTATACAATGTGCCATGTCTGACACCTATAGCAATCACCATAGAATCTCTAGCCATCTTGCATCCTACATCATAAAATACTACCTCCACACCCACATCTATTATTTTTCTCACAAATATAAAAATTTGTGTTAGTCTAGGGATATGAAACACACCATTAATCCTTTTTATTTTACCATCAAGAAACCTGATTTTAACTTTACCACAACCAATAATGTCTAAATTAGAATCATCACCCAAGTACACCTTACCTCCATCAAATTCTTCATATTCACAAAACCAATCTCTATTAAATGTCATATAAAAATATTCACTTGAGTCAATTAACCATGCATCATTACCTGCATGAAATGTGAAAGTTGCAATGAATATGTCGCCATCTTCCTTCTCGAACTCAAATCAAAATCAAATTTCTTTTTTTTTCTTCTTTTCTTCTTTGCATTCCTTATGAACATGTCCAGGCTTACAGCAGTTCTAGCAAATAACTTTGGACTTTCCAAGAGATTTAGATCTCCCCCTGGACTTGGATTTGTCATGCTTCTCATTCTTTTTTATTTTTTCCTTAGATATTCCATGAACATTTAGGGCCTCCTTGGCAGAGATGGATACCTTCCTCCTCATTTCTTTATAAATCAAAGAACCCACCACATCTTCAATATTCAATATAATGCAAGTACTCCCAATAGCCATAACAAGAGAATCCCACAGATCAAGCAAAGAACAAAGCAAGATCTGAAATTTCTCCTCCTCATCCATTTTGACACCAAATGATGCCAATTGAGCCACCAACACAGTGAATGCTTCTAGGTGGTCTATGATTCATCCACCCTCTTCCATTCTCAAGGAATACAACTTCTTCCTCAAGAAAATATTGTTCACTAAATATTTGGCTTGACACATCTCACCAAGCTTCTTCCATAGTTTTTGTTCAAAGGTATCCTCATGGACATTAATTAAAACAAAGTCTGCCAAGCACAATCTGATTAGACCCTTGGCTTTACGGTCCATAACATCATATTAAGTAGCCTAAGTAGGATTTGTAGGCCTTAAAACATTATCATCAACAACATCCCACTAGGGAAAACTTTAGTGGCGAATAATTGAAATCAGGACCTCCATAAATGGTGAATAGTACAAGCTAAAAAGGAGATTGAATTTCAAAGTTCTTACAACAACAAAAAATTTGTCTTGATTAATTTTCCTATGTATTATTTTTTAAAATAATAAATCAAATTGGTTCGCCATGTAAAAGATATCATTAGAAATGATTCGCCAATAGTTTATACTGTAATTAAAAATATTAATTATATATGCTAGTAATATTATATTCCTACCATTAATTTTGGGGAAATATCGCCACTAATAATAAATTACCATTTAATTTTAGGGATATTTTAGCCTTGAATAGGGATTTTATTTGTTGCCATCAATTAGCTTTTTAATCAGATAATTGCAGGTTGATTTCGTGACCTATATGCATGTTCCTTTTAAAAGGCTTGTTAAGGCCTGATATTTGTTTTAGGCCACACGATTAAATCTAATCATGTGGACCAAAACAAATTCTAGGCCTCAACAAGCCTTTTAAAAGGCACGTGCATATAGGTCATGGAATCAACTTGCAGCCATTCGGTTAAAAAGCTAATCAATGGTAACAATTTCACTTTCCATTTAGTGTTTTTTAAAAGTGATATTTTACAAAAAATACTTAATTTGTGTGTGGTCCAATGCATTTTCGATAGTGAATTTATGCTTGGTGGCGAGGGGCTTTGCCCCTCAACCCCTCCTATAGCACGTCAAGGCCATTGTCCCTGAACCCCATGAGGAGGCATTTTCCCCTCGACCCCCACAAGGGGGCTCTACCCCCTTGACCCCATCGGTGGATGCCGCCCTTGGGCCCCTACTTCAATATTATAAAAAATAAAAAAAATATGGGGGAACTACACCAACCAACTATGCAAATTTTTAAAAGAGAGATTTACCATTATAATTAATATTTTTAGTGATTATTCACTAGGATTCGCCACTACGATTATTAGTTTTACCAATTATTCATTAATATTCAACATGATTTTACAAAAAATTTAATAATATGCATAGATTCGCTAGGAAAAAATTATTTTTTTCAAGAAAAAGGAAAGATTTGCCAGGAAAATTATAGCACTTAGCCAAGATTCACTGGGATTTTACACCTTCATCAAGGGGGGGTTTCTTAAAGTTATCCCTGCATCCCACAGATCTCGATCTATCAACAGATCCTTCATCTTCAACTTCCACATCTCAAATTTATTTGTAGAAAATTTCTCCACCTTTATGCTCTCTAATGAACTTACCACCTAAGAATTCTTGCAACAAGATCACAAAGTGTCTTCTGTACAAGCTCAAACTCAAATCTAGATTAGTTTAAAAAACCCAACAACCCACAACTAAAACCAAAGGTGATCAAGCTTTGATACCACTTGTAAGGAAGCTAAGGTAGTGGAATAACTTCCTACACTAATCTTAAGAGGAGAATAATGCAAAACTTTACAGATCTTTAATAGTTGTAGAAATGTAAATAGAAATAAACATAAATATCATGGGTACCATGACACAATGATTTACATAGGGAAAACCCTTTTGAGAGAAAAACCCTACACTCAAAAATCCACTCAATATATTATTCAAAAATCACAAAGATTACAATATACTTGCAAAGAAAGCTTCTCACAGGAGTATCACCACTCAAATATCAAGAGACAACACAACTACTATCAGACTCTCAAAATACATCACTCTACCGCAGTCGTAATGCACCGCCCTCATAAAATAGAGTTACATTCTAGGGAAATATAGACCAATAAAATATCCACCATTAGATCTAAAACCTAATAATGAATAGTCTATATTTACAATACATCATTATTTAATGTATGTCTATCATTTTAGAATTTTCCTGAAAAAGTTAACATGCTCACGTTTTTCTCTTTACTACCATTGTATACACCTATCAGTGTAACTAGGAAATATATATAAATATATATGCATCCTATCAACAATAAATCATATATAATTGCAAGGTTGAGACACATTTTCCCAACAACTTGAATCTTGTATTAAAGGTACCCCTTCATCCCCCATGCCCAAATTATGAGATTGAGACATCATTTTCCTAATGTTCTCCCACTTTTTGAACACTTTTCAAGAACAAAGGGAGTATCAAACACCATGATTTAATTGCTAGGGGATAAGATTCCCATGGACTCCAAACACAATTTGAACTTCGTTGTGCTCATAGGCTTAGTTAAAGAATCTAAAATATTAATCAAGTATCTACCTTAACTAGATTCATCCTTCCATAATCAACCATATATCTAACAAAATGATACAATACATTAATTTGCTTGGTCTCAGCATGAAATGCAAGGTTCTTAGATAGGAAAATCACACTATGAATATCACAATAAAGTATCACCTACACCTTATTTTATTTTAATATATAAACTTAATCTCTTAAGCCAAATGGATCATTTCCAGGCATGAGTATCTTCCATATACTAAACTTTAGTAATAGAAAAAGAAAACAAAACCTATTGCTTACTCATCCAATTGATTGCACCATCAAATAAAATTAACACATAAACACTAGTGGATATTGTGTTATCAACATCACCTACCCATTTTGAATCCACATAACCATGAATACCAAGGGAAATCTCATCTCCTATAAAATTACCATGATAACACAAGGAATAATTTGAGGTATCCTATAAATATTTGAAAACTCTTTTTTATGCATCCCAATGAAATCTATGAAGATAACACATATATCTATAAATAAATCTCACTTCATGGGAAATGTCTAGTCTTCTGTAGATCATAGCATATGTCAAAATTCCAACTACAATATAGTAAGGAAATTTTCTCATGTGTTTCATATCTGATGTGGATATTGTACAATTTGAAATAGATTACTGCATTTTAATTGTAAAAGGAACTCACAATGGTATGTAATCCTACATGTAAAACCTATGTAAAACTGAAATGACATACTTACTCTTTCCAAGTCAGATTTTTTCACTCTACCTCTTTTAATTTTCATTCGAAGAAAAAATTTAGCTACACTAAGATCTTTCATTTTAAATTTAGCTACAAGTTGAGACTTTATTATGAAATTATTCATTTCCTTTATGAATAAATAGCATATCATCAACATATAATGAATTAGAAAAT
This sequence comes from Sequoiadendron giganteum, assembly GCA_007115665.2. Lineage (NCBI taxonomy): Eukaryota > Viridiplantae > Streptophyta > Pinopsida > Cupressales > Cupressaceae > Sequoiadendron > Sequoiadendron giganteum. The sequence continues at coordinate 359,872,224 of CM021100.1, forward strand.
AAATTATCACCCTCAATTTTATAATAAGCACAACAATCACATTTAGAACACTCAAATCTCAAAATCACCATATATGTATCGAATTGTGTGTACCACATCTTACGACTTTTCTTGACGCCATACAAATATTTCTTCAATTTACAAACCAATTTACATTTACCTTTCACCACATAGTGCTCTAGTTTATAAATATCCTCCTCCAAATCACCATAGAGAGTCATTCTCACATCTATTTGCTCAACCTTTAGATGATAAGCTACAACAATAGAAAAAAAGAATCTAATGGACATCATTTTTGCAACAAGGGAAAATATATCACCATAATCAACACCCTCAACTTGAGAGTAACCTTTCACACCCAACTATGCTTTGTAATTCTCAATATCTCCATCTGAGCCAATATTTTCTTGAACACCCATTGGTAACCATTTTTTATCATTTGAAAAATGGTACCATATCCCATGTATCATTCTTTTTCAAAGCTATCACTTTTTCATCCACGAGAATTTTCTAAGACTCTACATTATTCATACCTAATGCCTCTTCTATAGATCTAGGTTCATTCATGTTAGTATTCAAAGAAAAAATATGTCTTTATTCATGAGGTGAGTAAATTTTAAGTAGTTGTTTGAACCTTGTAGTCCTTCAAATAAGTTGAGTTGGAGGTTCTTCCTCCTCTTTTAAATATTCAAAGCTAGATGAGATCCCCTTAACTTATTTTTTATCTAGGGACCTCGATTCAATCTTCTTAGGTGTATAAGGAAGTTGAATCACTTTGTTTTTTTCACTATATATTACCTTTTCTACAACATGATCCCAAAGCTTCTATCCTTTCACACCATAAATATATCCAATATACATTGTACAGTCTTGTTCTCAAACTTTTTTAACTTCTCCTATGGCACATGTGCATATGTTTTTAGGCTAGGTGACATTAACCTTGCAAACATATGTCATTTTATGTCTCCAAGTTTCTTGGAAGGTGTCCTAGGGGATGTGAGAGAAATTAATTTAATATTAGAAAATTGTAATTATATTTTCAAGAGGTAATTTAATTCTAGTGGAGATTACACATCACTAGAGGATAAATTCTCCCTCCTAGGTGTCCACATTAAGAATGTGAAAGGTCTTGAGTGGGGCACCCAAGTTCGAAGGGAAGCAAGTGTCCATCAATGTTCCATCTAGAAGTTGGAAAGTCACCAGCGAATCATGAATGGTAGAAGATGAATAATCTATGGGTGAGGCACTCATGTTGGAGCCTTATTAACTTTATTAAATATTTTATCATGACTCTTGTTCTTCCAAGGAAGGGGTGTGGGCTTTTGCAAGTGTTTTTTGAACCCCTTGTTTTGGTTTACCTTTGTGGTTTTGTCTCCCACAAGTTTTATATATTGGAGTCATGAGATGGTAGTTGCATGTTGTAAGCTTATTATGATGTATCTCTCTTGTGAAGATTAATAATATACTTGCCTTCTTTTTTCATGTGGTTTCTCCACATAAATTTATTGTCATATTTTGTTTCTTAATTTTTCTATCATGAAGAATGTGAAATCACGTATAATATAATTTGGTAATATTATTTTCATATTTGAATTCACATACATAAGTTAATATTGCAACTGATTTTTACCTTTTTTCAAAATTTGGTATCAAAGCTAATAGTTATGTTTAGAAGGGGATGCCTTTCTCTTAAGTGTTGAATGTTTTTTGTTTGTAGTGGGAGATTTTATTTTTATGGTATATTGTGGATTTGTGAAGAGGATTTTATACTATGGATTCTACCTCTCATCAGGATATTGAGAAGTTCAACATGGAACAAGTTATAATATGTGGAAATTAAAGATGAAGGATCACCTTTAAGAGAGAGATCAGTGGTTTCCAATTTCACATGAAAGTAAACCACTTACAATCTTTGATGAAGATTGGAAAAATTTAGACAAGAAAGCATGAAGAACCATTCGGTTGTGTCTTATATATTTCATCCTTTTTGAATGTCTCCATTGAAGATATTGCATATAAGTTGTTGAAAAGGATAGGTGATATATATCAAGCTAAAATAATTTCTAACAAGTTATATCTCAAAATAAATTTATATTCTTTAAAAATGAAAGATGGTGACTATATAGTAGATCATTTAAATTATTTTAATCTGATCATAATTCATCTTACATTCATAGATGTTAAAAGAGAAGATGAAGATAAATCTATATTGTTACTTTGTTCTTTGCCTGAATCTTGGGAAAATCTAATTATTGCCATTAGTGTAATGTAGAACCAAAGATGGATGCCATAATTTCTATACTTATTTTGGAGGAGATGAGCATAAATTCCATGAATGTTGTCTTTCAAGATGCATTGCATGTGTATGGTAGGTACAAAGAGAAAGGGCCTAAAGGGGGTAATAAGAGGGTTAAGTCTAAAGGACATTCTAAAACCCTCAAAAAGAGTAGAGTACAGTGTTGGAATTATGGTAAAAGAGGGAATGTAAAGGATTGTAAGAATAAGAAAATATTTTTTATTCCTCCATGAAAAAGTACTTCGATGATGATTTTGATGCTTTTTTTATTTCAGCTAACACTATAATTAGTGATGATGCTTGGCTTATTGATTCAATTTACTCCTACCATTTAACTCCTCACAAGGAGTGATTTACTAATAAAGCATATGATGGGGGAAATTTTTTCCTTGGTGATAATAGCATAAAAATTTTGGTAAGGGAAAAGTAAATTTGTGTTTCAGTGATGAGAGGATTAGAACTCTTGATAATGTTTTTCATATTCCAATACATGAAAAAAAATTACTTTTAGTGTCCAAGTTGAATGATTTTGGAATGCATGTGACATTCAATAATTTTGGTTACAAGTTCGTAAGAGGGACTTTGGTGATAGATATAGAATCTCGGATAAGGAATTTGTTTAGATTAAACACCTCTAATTTATGTAACTCTACCAATGTAAGTAACAATGAAAATGTATGGATGTTGTGGCACCATAGATTGGATCACATATATGAATTACTTATTTGACTATCCTAAGAAAAAAGGTGGTCAATAGTATTTCTGATTATTCTATTGGTAAATATTACTTTTGTGAATATTGTGTGTTTGGTAAAAAAAATAGATCAGCATTTTCTATTGAAACTAATAAGCCAAAGAGATTATTAGAGATCATTCATCTGAATGTATGTGGACCAATGGATGTTGACTCTTTGGGCAAATCTTGGTGTTATATCTCTTTAATTGATGATGTCTCAAGATACACTTGGATTTATTTTATGCATTATAAATCTAAAGTTTTCACTAAGTTAAGGAATTTAAGGCCTTAGTTGAAAAGAAAATAGATTATCATATTTTTAGTGTTGAGGTCCAATTATGCGGTGAATATTGTTCCAAGGAATTTGATGAGGTTTGTAAATATGTAAGTATTGTTTAAAAAGATACAACTCCTTATAATGCCCAAAAAAAATTGGTAGTAGAAAGAATGAACTGAACCTTAATGGAAAGATCTAGGAGCATGTTAATTGGTGCTAAGCTTGATGATGATTTTGGGTAGAATCATTTGGTGCTTCTTGTTATTTGGTTAATAGATCTCCTTGTTCAGTTCTTGCAGATAAAACTCCTTATGAAGTGTGGATAGGTAGAAATCCTTTTGTTTCATACTTAAAGTTCTTTGGTTGTTAGTCTCTTTTTCATGAAATACCTCAATAGAAGTGATCCAAATTAGATCCAAAAGAACATAAATGCATATCTGTTACCTATGGTGATAATATAAAAGGTTATAAACTTTTGAATCCTCTAACTCTTAAATTAATATTTTCTAGAGATGTGATTTTCAGGGAATTTAGAGCTTACTCAAGATAATAACAACCAAAGGAAAAAGATAAGACAAAGACAATGCACTTCGATACAAATATTAAGAAGCATAAAGATGCATATGTGAAAGAACAATCAAATGGATCTGAGGATGGAGAAGAAGAAGAGGGTTCAAATAGTCTAGAGGACCTACAAGATGAGCACACAAAAGAAGAATAGGTAGAGGCCATTACACCTACCTTGAGGAGGTCCACAAGGAAACAAAATCTAGTTGATAAATATAGCCCATTAGAAATTACCATTATGTATTTTATTTGTTTAGTACTAATAATGAACCTAGATCTTTCAATGAGGTTCTCTCTTTGAAGGAAAGTGAGTCTTGGTTGCAAGCCATGCAAGAGGAGATGATGGCTTTGGATAGTTTTGTCACCTAGGATCTTGTTAATTTTCCTAAATGAAGGAATCCCATTGGTTGCAAGTGGGTATTTAAAAATAATTTGTTTTCAAACGATCAATTAGAGTGGTACAAGGCTAGATTAGTGGCTACTCCTAGAAAGAGGGGGTTAATTTTGGTGAAATTTTCTCCTATTACTAAATTAACTTCTATTGGATTCCTATTATCTATTGTTGCTTCTTTTGATTTTGAGATAGAGAAAATTGGTTTTAAAATTTATTTCTTACATGGGGATCTTGAGGAGGAGATTTATATCTGACAACCTAATGGTTTTTTTGTGAAAGAAAAAGAAGAATTATTTTGCAAGTTAAAGATATCTTTGTATAGTTTGAACTAATCACTCAAGATGTGGTACTAAAACTTTGATGCTTTTGCACTGAAGTTAGGTTTTTTTAGGACAAAGGAGGATCATTGTGTTTAGATTAAGGTTTTTGATGATAAAATTATAATTATTGTCTTATATTTTGATGATATGGTGTTCATGGATAACAATAAAATAATTATTAGGGAGCTCAACACACAAATTTTTGGCACATTTGATATGAAGGATTTGGGGGCTACAAAATATATTCTGAGGATAGAAATTAGTAGGCATTGAGTTCACTAAAATATTTGGTTAAGTTAAAGTATGTTGATACAATTTTGTGAAGGTTTAATATGCATGACTGTAATCCAATTAGTATTTTGTTTTTGATTGGTACTACATTGATCTTATATATGTGTCCTAATTTTGATGATGATTTTGAAGATATTCCTAAGGTTGCTTATTGTAGTACTAAATAAATGGTACTTTAATATATGCAATAGTTTTCACTAAACTAGATATAGCCCAAGCATTGGGAATTCTAAGAAGGTTTATGTCTAACCTTGGTAAAGAGCATTGGAATTTCATTAAGAGGGTGTTTATATATTTGTGTGGTACTTCGGATTAATGTTTTTTTATCATGGTACTAATGATGTGATCATGTCATCAGACATACAATGGTTTGTCGATTTATATTGGACAGGTGACTTGGATAGTCGAAGGTCTACTAGTGGCTATGTATTTAAATTGTTTGGGGGTGTAGTGAGTTGAATGAGTAAGAGGCAACCTATAGTTTCTTTCTCCACCACTGAAGTAGATTATATGTTTGATACAAATGCCTCTAAGGAGGTGGTATGGTTATAACGACTTGGTAATGGCATTGGTTTTGATTGTAGGATAATTAGGATTGGATGTAATAGTTAGAATACTATTTGTTTGGCCAAAAACCCTATTATCATGATTTTACTAAGAATATTGATGTATAGTATCTGTTGGATGTTGTGGTTATGTTGCTAATATTTGGTTTTCATTGATTTCAACACTATTAGCATTGATGCATTGAAGGCTACATATGTCAAGGATATTGAGAAAATTGTAATAAATATATTGAAGGTAGTCTAAGAAGTTGTGAAGATCTGAGTGTTGGAAAGTTTGGTATGTTGGTGTTCAACAGTTGCAGATTAAAGGGTTTATGTTTTAGTATATCTAGTTTATCCACCGAAAGTTTTAGAGATCCGCGTGAAGATTTGATCGTGTTATGAATAGTTGTGTCATGACAGTTATTTTGTGGCTTTAGTTAATGTTCTTGATTGAAGTTGATGTGATTCTAGTAAGTTCAGTTGTTGTGGATGCTTCTCTAATGATTTGTGATGCTGTGGATGTTTCTAGATCATTCTCTATCTTTGTTGCACGTACGAGTTGATCAGTGTGCTCGTGATCAAAAAAAATTCCTTTTTGTGCTCAAGTTTTTCATGTTCTTGGCTGACATGGTGGTTGTAACGAGTTGTGGATCCTCATAGATTAATTTTTAAATGTTTATTGTGTTCGAGGATATCATTTTAGGTATTCATTATGTTGTGGCCAACGGTGTTCGATTCATATTGAAATTTCATTTGTTAATTTGGGCCGACATTGTGTACATGTTTTATACTTTCATATTTTATTTTTGGCCAATGAAGTTGTTGATGTAATTCCATGTAGAAAATATATAAGAGTGACTGTTTGAGAGAAGTCAAGTGTGAAAGAGTTCCAAAGAAAGTGCAAGTGTGTGAATAGTGTTCTAATCATTCGATTGCAGAGTAGAGTGTGAATAAGATTGAGCGAATTCTAAAGAAGTATTTTGGTGCTTAATCAGAACTCTACAATCAGGCTTTTGCACAAGCTAATTTCTTAGTTCAATACCCTGCGGATCTAATCTAAATTTTTGTAAGATAGTGTGTCTTACTTGGGTAGTGAGCCCTCTTGTATTTGAGCAATGAGCCCTAAGCAATGTGCATGAATGCATGTGCATTCCCATTATTCATATTTATACTTTTAATAGGGTATAATATTGTGGACTGACATCCACCATGGTTTTTCCCCTAACTAGGTTTCCACATAAAAATCTTGGTGTTCTTTTTGTTTTTTATGTGGTGACTATTTATGCTTAAATTTTCATTCATCAGATCTAAGAATAAATTGAGTAAAGTTTAATAAGTTTGAATATTTTGTGACAAATGATTCACCCCACCCCCCCTCTCAGTTGTTTATCCTTGTTTTTCCAACAATTGGTATCAGAGCAGGTTCCTCGAAAGAATTTTAATAGCTTGAGGTGATCCGAGATGGAATTATACAAGAAGGATAGTCCTAGATTCAATGGAACAAACTACTCTTTGTGGAAGGATAGAATGGAGTTTCATTTGAAGTGCATTGGTGAACCATTCTAGAAGATTAAAAAGAAGAGGTATGTTATTCCTCAGAATGGTCCCTCTACTCCTAATGAGATCAAAGAAGTTGAATATAATATCAGGTCTATAGAATCATTGTTGAGTGCTCTGACATACTCAAAGATGACAAATGTGATGGATCTGAAAATAGCCCATGAGATCTAGAAGAAGATGGAAACATTGTATGAAGGAGATGCACAAGTGATTTTTTCTAAGCTACAAAGTTTGAAAGGCAAGTATAAAAATTTGAAAATGGGAAAAGATGAAAACAATTTTTCTTTTATACAAAGAGTAAATGAACTTGTGATGGGTATTAGATGTGTCAGTCAAACTTTGGATGAACAAGAGATTGTAGCTAAAGTGCTCAAATCATTTCCTGCCTCTTACAAATTGAAAGCTCATGCTATTGAAGATCTTAGGATAGTAACAAATGTGACAAGAGATATGTTAATTGGTAAGCTTGTTTCCTTTGAGTTGAGTGAATTTGGTGAATCTATCCCTAAAATAGAACTTGCATTTAAAGCTACTATATCCGAAAGAAAAAAGAAGAGATATGATCTGGGAGAAAGTTCTAGAAAGACATTCAAGTATGAAGATGAAGAAAGAGAGGTAGAAGAGCTGGAAGCATTGATTATGAAAAGAGAAGCCAGAGGACAAGGAAAGTATAAAGGAAATTTTCCTATTAAATGTTTCTCTTGGAGTAAGATAGGTCAGTTTGCTTCAAGATGTCCTAAAAGAGTTCCTAGGTCCAAACCTAACAAGCCTAGATTTCAAAAGAAACGTTATTATGTTGAAGAAGGTGTTATTGATGAAGAATCTGATAAATAAAATGGAAATGAGGATGAATGGGTATTCATTGCTATCAAGGAAAATGGTCTAGTGTCCATTGAATCTACTAGTAATAAGAATGTTGACAAAGCTCTGCAGCCAGAATTGACGAAACGGGTGAGTGGGTGATTGACAGCAGATGCTCACATCATATGATTGGTGACAAAAGAAAATTTGTAAGCTTGGAGAAATATGATGGTGGTGTTGTAAGATTTGGAGACAACAATCCTAGTGTGATTCATGGCAGAGGAACTATTTCTCTTGGTGGTAAACATAATACTAATGATGTCCCTTATGTAGAAGGCTTGAAGCATAATTTGTTAAGTGTTGGACAGATGGTCGACAAGGGATATAATATTCACTTCAAAGATGGAAAGTGCAAGATACTAGGAAGTTCTAAAAATGTAATTGCTTCAGGTACAAAGACAAGAGGTAATATTTTTCAATTGAGTGTTGCTAGTGAAAGTTGTTTAATTGCTCAAGTTGATGAAAGTTGGTTATGGCATAGGAGGTTGTGTCATGTGAATTTTGATAACATTGTCAAGGTAAGCTCCACTTAAGCAGTAAGAGATCTTCCTAAGCTAGTGAAGCCTACTAACACCAAATGCAAGGAATGTCATATGGAAAAGTAGACTAGAGTTTCTTTTCAAAGAAAAAAACATCATTCTAATGGAGTACTGGAGCCGGTGCATACTGATCTATGTGGTCACTCCAGAATCAGAAGTCTACAAGGAGAAAGGTACTTTATGTTGTTTATTGATGATTACTCTAGGATGATATGGGTTTTTTGAGAAAAAAATGTGAAGCATTAGAGAAGTTCAAAATTTTCAAAGCTATGGCCAAGAATGAGATAGGTTTGAAGATTAAATGCTTAAGGTCAGACAAAGGTGGTGAGTTCACTTCTCAGGAGTTCAATTTTTTCTGTGAAGAGCATGGAATCAAGAGATAGTTATTTGCTCTGCAGATCCCTCAACAGAATAGAGTTATAGAGAGAAAGAACTGAACAATTCTAGATGTTGCTAAAACTATGATGTTTGAAGGAAATGTGCCTCATATCTACTGGAGAGAAGTTTTAAGCATTGTTGTGTACACTCTTAATTGGGTAAATGTCAATGGTAATTCTAGTAAGACTCCTTTTGAACTATGGTTTGGTTATAAGCTTGCCTACTATTAAATATTTCAAAATCTTTGGAAGTATATGTTATATCAAGAGATGTGAAGACATAGGCAAGTTTGATGCTAGGAGCAATGAAGGAATCTTTCTAGATTACTCTACTAGAAGTAAGGCCTACCAGTGCTATAATAGAAGATTGAGGAAAATGGTTGAAAGTGCAAATGTCAAAGTTGATGAGGACACTACTAGATCATCTAGATACTGTGGATATGATTCAAATGACCAGCATGATAGTACTGATAAAGGAAAGAATGCTCAAACATAGAATCAAGTTCAAATTGTTTTGATGAATCAAGAGTCTAGAAGGAGAGGCTAGTGGAAGTGCAGAAGAGAGAATAGAAGAACCAGAAGTTCAAGAGAATCCTAAAGTTCTTAGGTATGTAAAGATAAAGCATTTTGAAGATCAGATTATAGGAGATAAGAACAATGTGTGCATACTAGAAGAAGAATTACAGAAGAGTATTGTTTGATTTCCAAGACTGAGCCCAACAATGTCAAAGAAGCATGTAAAGATGAACACTTGATGGAAGCAATGAAGGAAGAACTGATGTAGATAGAGAAAAATGATACATGGATTCTTGTTCCTAGACCTCGGGATAAAAATGTGATTGGAACTAAATGGGTCTTTTGAAATAAGTTGAATGAACAAGGTGAAGTGGTCAAGAATAAAGCAAGACTGGTATGTAAAGGGTACTCATAGATGGAAGGAATTGATTTTGAAGAAACCCTTGCCCCTGTTGCTAGAATTGAAGCTATGAGATTGTTTCTTGCTTATGTTTATTTTAAGAACTATAAAGTTTATCAAATGGATGTAAAGTCAGCATTTATGAATGTTGAGCTACAAGAAGAAGTATATTTTGAGCAACCCGATGGATTTCAACTGACTAATAAGGGAGATATGGTTTGCCAATTAAATAAAACGCTATATGGACTCAAGCAATCCCCTAGAGCCTGGTACGCTAGACTGGATATATACTTGTTGAAACTTGGATTCAATAAAGGTACTCCTAGCAGTAATCATATTTTAATATTATAAAACTATAATATTAAAAATATTAAATACATTTTAATATTTTAGTAAAACCGACCTAAAAAGGTCAACCCACATTTTCTCGGGCCATGCGCATTGCTGGGCCATGTGTTTTTCTATGAGGGGCGGCATTTTGAACGGGGTGGTGGCTTTACAGGGGCGGCTGGCTGTGCATGGCCAAACACCCACAGTGGGCGGTTGTGTAAACACAGTCGAGCCCACACTGTGGGTGTCCGTTGTGTTCACACACAACTAACCACTATGTGTGTGGTGTCTAGGGGGTTGCGTTGGGCGCGACTCCCTCCCCACCTCCCCACGTGCCTCCCATGGGGTGCGATGGGGAGGTGAGCCCCCAAAGACCTCCCCCAAATTTTATTTTATTTTATTTTTTATTTTTATTTTTATTTTGAAACCCCTCTGGATTTTTTTTAAAGATCCAAAATCAACATTTTTTTTTTTTTTTTTTTTAAAAACAGGGGTTCCATGATATCTTTTAAAGAGCATATTTCTCAACTCAATTTTATAACAATAATAATATATGTATGCATATATATTCTTCAATGAAATAGCAGATTTAATTAAGGAAATAAATAATACATGTAATGATCATTTTCAAATAGAAATTTTCTTTCAGATTGGAAAACAAGAACCCAACTAAGTTTCCATTGCAATCATACAGCAAATTTCCAATGTTTTCACAAATGATTTTCTACAACAACATAAACACTTTAAAATCTCAAAAGCAACCAATTTTAAAGAAATGGACCTGATTTCTTTGAGTTTGTGAGGAGATCAAGATGGTGCTCGGCTTCCCACTTCAGCTCCACCAATTTTCATAGCTTCAATCCAAAACCCACAAAAATGCAACAACTCCTCCTCTCTTCTATTTTTTTTTTCCATTTTTTTAAAACTTGATGATCCAAACTTGTGAAGAAAAATTCAATAATAAAGAAATTCTTCCAAAATATCCATGCACCAACCCTCATCAATTTCCAAAACCAGAATAACAAATATCTCAATTTTTTTGAATTCAAACTTTTCTAACATTAAAATTTAAATCATTTTTCTTATTTTTCAATTTCAAACAATATATCCATAACTAACTTAACTTATTTCAACATCATTAATTTAATTAATTAATAAAATAGATTTAATCAACGATTGAATTATTTATTAATTAAATTAAATTAATAGTTAAATAAATTACATTTCAACATAAACCTGATAAAGTTAATCGATAATTAAACTACCAAAGCATATATTTTAACCTTTTCAAATTGCAATATTAAACTGAAATCAAGGTCAAATGAACAACATTAAAGCAACTTAACCCGACTAACACCTATCAACACACTATGGCTAGGGTGACGACTTGACATGGAAAACCTAGCTACTATCTTCCAATCGAATACCGTTGGGCAATGGACACCCTCAAACCTGTGAAACCAAGTGGAGTCGATGTCTTGTACCTGTCAACTTGCGAACAAAGAGTATATCCTCATGCATTTATATGTCATAATTAAAACACACCGTGAAGAGGGAATCACGGAATCGTAGGGCACTCGTAAGCGAGTGATGTGATACTGTCCCCCTCACCAATACAGTGTAACTAACTGACAATTCTAACATCTTAATGTAATCAAAACATAAAACATCATTAATTCAAATGTTCACAATGCTAATATAAAGCATGCCATAATGATAACATCAAAGTACAATACAATCACATCAAAATATAACATTCACATTGCTTAACAGGTAGCGATCAAATAGTAACTGAGTACCATAGTCAAGATACTAACAGAAAATAAGACATAACCAAAAAGAACATTGTTCGATCAAAAGAGAAAAACGGAGGGGTATTACATCCTCCCCCCCTAGGGTCAGGCTTACTCCTGGAAGCCTATAAAAACCCCAAGTGCAAACTCCATACAATCACACATAACCAAGGGTTCCAAATTGAACCACTCCAAACCTCAACACAAAACAACAGCAACCCGTGCTATATACCACTCAGCCAAGAACACTGTCAATCCATCCAAATCAATATGGTGATGCAACCACCAACCAAGACTCTAAAAACACAAAACCAAGGATTAACATACATAATACACATATGTACCAATACACATCATCGAGAAAGCGGCATACCAATCCATGATAGAGGAATCCATGAACCATGAACAACTAACCATCTCAAATAAATCTAACATCATAATAGTGACTTGATGTTGTTAGGTCATACATAAAGTGATACCATCCAAACAAGACCACAATGACATGTCTCTTGTTGTATAAGGTGATCAGCCTCCAAGAGATAGTCATCACACCAAGGTGAGTAGTGGGTCCTAGCTGCAAAACAACCTCACATACCCCCATCCTCAACATTTCCTATGTCTACTTCCTCATACACACTCACCAAGTCCATCTCATACGTCCTTGGAGAGGAATCACATCACAACACACAGCCGACATTGAAAACAACAAAGATAACTAGCTTATCCACCAAGTTCAGAAAGAAGAGAAAATTAAAGTTCCATTTCAACAATAAGGCAATAAATGTGCACAATTTCAACACTGAATCAAATATATAACCACTAGGGTTATAAGAAAATAAGATCACAAGTCATGGCTAAACCTTCACAATCAATATAAACAAAGTTTCAGCCCTCACAATCAACTGAAAAATCATCAATAACCAAAAGAAAGTTCACAATCTTTAAAATTGTATTATACAGCACTGTGTGACTAGTTACTAGCCGCCAAATGAGGAAGGCGGAAACAATGTTTGACTAAAATGATAATAGCCCTCATGTAATGTGGAGTGAGTCCATTTCATAAGTAGGCTAACCAAGATAACCTTATAGGAACAGCCAATTCCCTAACCCATGGGATACGTATCATAACTTTCCCACCATAACCTTTTATCAGGTTTCTTTCATGCTACTCTTTTCCACAAAGTACATCATGCTAAAGTAAAATCCATGAACATGTGGTCACTTAACCATTCCACTAACAAACTCACAGGAAAAGCACAATGGGCACAAATGTACCCAGAGAACCCAGTGTTTAAACTTGGCTCTAATACCATGTGTAACACCCCGCCTCACAACCCTAGAGGAAGTTGCAAACAACTACTTAAATAGACCAATTTTTTTTTCTTTAAGAATAATTAATATACAAGTTCGCTACCCATTGCGAACATCCCCTAAGGTTATGAGACTAAGATTACTTATTAACCCACAAACAACATTAATGAATCCATAACATTTATCCACTTAAGAAATAAGAATGTATACATTCCAAACAAGATAAACAACATCATCACAATAAGGAATACCATATGATATCAATATCAATAACTTAAAAAGGAGATTACATCACTCATTCCCCAAATGAGGTAAATCCAAAAGCATGATTATATATTACAACTTCCACCTCGATTACAAAGAGGGGTAATAAATTACAGGATTAACTAAAATGAATAAAAGCATAAAGAGTACTGGATCCCACGAGCTCTCCAACTAGAAATCTCATCCACATGAACAAGAAGAAAGCCCAATGGATTAAGGTACACGCCACCCAACCAAGTGGAACCCAAAGGCCCACCCCCCATGCTAGGAGATACTAAGAAGGAATCCTAGCCAAGACCATCTACCTCTAGACACATGACAACATGAACTAAACCAACTGAAACAACCAATCACATGTACCACACAAGTACAACACAAGTACATCACGAGTACAACTCCAATACAACTCTAGTACCACATAAGTACAACTCTAACATGGTCACATTGCTTTCAGATATAAAACAGATCAAGTATGTTAAGAGAACCATACACATAATAATTGAATACCAACTATGGTCACATCGGGCATGTTAAGGAAGCCATACCCATAATAACGAATACCAACTGTTGTCCTAGACAGAGTTTCATCACACAGCTCGTCATGGGTTGTCCTCTGGGAATCTTCATAGGCTCCGGCCCCACTAAGGGTTATCTCGGTGGCCTTAACCGATTCTTGGCCCCCATACTCACTCATGCGGAATCAAATACCTTTCGTACAGACAAGATAGATGACCTTGCCATTCTAAGCCTTCCCACTCATCCCAAATCTAAATGAGCACTTGTGTCTATGAGTGAGGCATAATTATCTTGATTAGTGAGAAGTACCACCTAATCTTCTAAGTATTGTTTTAGTTATCACTTGATTAACCACCTCTGAAGGTTTCTCAGTTTATCTCTTTGGGCTTTGGCCCCTACAGAAGCCACTCTTCTACTTGACAACATACCAAACAAAACCAATCACCAAGGGTGCCAAAGTGCATACAAACAAGATATCACGACCACTCCTTTCTTAGGAGGCGACATAAGACAAAACCCTCTCCAACACTGGAGGTAACAAACATAACAAAGCCACTCCTTACAAGGAGTCACAATCACATAATCCACTCCTTCCATAGGAGGCACGAAACATCCCCGTTCATGGAAACCAGGTAAACACTGACTAGACCCCATGCACTACCCAAGGGAATTCACAATGGGTTGACATAACAAACGACAACCCCCAACCTCTAGGGTCTTCTAGAAGACTTACAGATTAAAGACACTTTTAACCCACTTCCCCAAACAAGAACACGAAAGAAATGTTCACTGAAGGCAATTGAAAGAAACTACCTTTGGATATTCTAAATCCATTTCTTCATTACATTCAGTAATTTATTGCATCAATAAAAGTGAATTATAAATACGCCTTTTCAGATAAGGGAGAAATTAACAATATTTATTTAATTTCCCTACTTGCATTTAAATAATGAAAATTAACCAGTTCGGCATATAAAACAAATACATTACTTTAAAATAAATATTGTTTCCTTGTTTCAATATAGCCATTTAAAAATAATTGACTTGACTCGAAAACGTATTATTTTAAATCAAAACTATTCTCTTTTAAAATAATATTTTAAAATCAAAACAATGGTTCAACTAAGTTTACCATACTTTCATTTCCTCAATAAAAATTTAAATCATAATTACTTCTCTTTTTAAAAAAAAAATATTTTAAAATCAAACAATGATTTACTAACATTAACATGTTTTCCCATTTTCTCAATTTGACTTAAATCATGTCATTTGAAATTCATTTGTCTATACATGTTAAATTTATAACACAACTAATTATATTATATTATAAGGTTTATAATATAATATTTAATATTATATTATTTAGTTTTAAAAATAAATAAATATATATATATAGTTATTTTTAAAACTAAATAATATAATATTAAATATTATATTATAAACCTTATTTTCAAATATATATTATTATTTTAATATTTATAAAAATATAATATGAAAATATTAATCATATTTTAATATTATAAAACTATAATATTAAAAATATTAAATATATTTTAATATTTTAGCAAAACCGACCTAAAAAGGTCAACCCACGTTTTCTCGGGCCGCGTGCTTTGCTAGGCCGCGCGTTTTGTTGTGAGTGGGGTGGTGTTTTGAACAGGGAGACGGCTTTACAGGGGTGGTCGGCTGTGCACAGCCGAACACCCACATTGGGCAGTTGTGTAAACACAGCCGAGCCCACACTGTGGGTGTTTGTTGTGTTCACACACAGCCAACCATTGTGTGCGTCGCGGGCAGGGGGTTGCGCTGGGCATGACTCCCTCCCCACACGCCTCCCATGGGGCGCGGTGGGGAGGTGAGCCCCCAACGACCTCCCCCAAAAAAAATTATTTTTTTATTTTTTGTTTTTTTGTTTTTATTTTTTTATTTTAAAACCCCTCTGTGGATTTTTTTTAAAAGATCCGAAAATCAACTTTTTTTTCTTTTTTTTTTTAAAACAGGGGTTCCATGATATCTTTTTAAGAGCATATTTCTCAACTCAATTTTATAACAATAAGAATATATGTATGTATATATATTCTTCAATGAAATAGCAAATTTAATTAAGGAAATAATACATGTAATGATCATTTTCAAACAGAAATTTCCTTTCAGATTGGAAAACAAGAACCCAACTAAGTTTCCATTGCAATCATACAGCAGATTTCCAATGTTTTCCCAAATGATTTTCTACAACAACATAAACACTTTAAAATCTCAAAAGCAACCAATTTTAAAGACATGAACCTGATTTCTTTGAGTTTGTGAGGAGATCGAGATGGTGCTCAGCTTCCCACTTCAGCTCCACCAATTTTCATAGCTTCAATCCAAAACCCACAAAAATGCAACCCCTCCTCTCTTCTATTTTTTTTTCCATTTTTTTAAAACTTGATGATCCAAACTTGTGAAGAAAAATTCAATAATAAAGAAATTCCTCCAAAATATCCATGCACCAACCCTCATCAATTTCCAAAACCAGAATAACAAATATCTCAATTTTTCAATTTTTTTGAATTCAAACTTTTCTAACATTGAAATTTAAATCATTTTTCTTATTTTTCAATTTCAAACAATATATCCATAACTAAATTAACTTATTTCAACATCATTAATTTAATTAATTAATAAAATAGATTTAATCAACGATTGAATTATTTATTAATTAAATTAAATTAATAGTAAAATAAATTACATTTCAACATAAACCTGATAAAGTTAATCGACAATTAAACTACCAGAGCATATATTTTAACCTTTTCAAATTGCAATATTAAACTGAAATCAATGTCAGATGAACAACATTAAAGCAACTTAACCCGACTAACACCTGTCGACACACTATGGCTAGGGTGAGGGCTTGACACGAAAAACCTAGCTACTATCTCCCAATCGAATACCGTTGGGCAATGGACATGCTCAAACCTATGAAACCAGGTGGGGTCAATGTCCTGTACCTGTCAACCTGCGAACAAAGAGTATATCCTCGTGCATTTATATGTCATAATTAAAACACATCGTGAAGAGGGAATCATGGAATCGTAGGGCACTCACAAGCGAGTGATGTGATACCATCCCCTTCACCAATACAGTGTAACTAACTGATAAGTCTAACATCTTAATGTAATCAAAACATAAAACATCATTAATTCAAATGTTCACAATGCTAATCTAAAGCATGCCATAATGATAACATCAGAGTACAATACCAGCACATCAAAATATAACATTCACATCGCTTAATAGGTAGCGATCAAATAGTAACCGAGTACCATAGTCAAGATACTAATAGAAAATAAGACATAACCAAACAGAACACTATTTGATCAAAAGAGCAAAATGGAGGGGTATTACAGGTATTCTATCTATAAGTTGAAAATTCATCAAAGCATCCTGAATGGTAGAAGATGAAGAGGCTATGGGTTAGGCACTAATGTTGGAGCCTTGCACATTTTATTAAATATTTTATCAATACTATTTATCGTCCAAGGAATAGGAACATGTGTTTTTGCAAGTGGTTTTGGCACCCCTTGTTTTAGCTTACCTTTGTGGTTTTTCCTATCACAAGTTCTATATATTGGATCCATGATATGGTAGTTTCATTTTGTGTTATTTGCAGGTGTATGGAAGAATCCGGGTTATTACGGATCAGAAAGGAAGTGCATTATGGTGTATCTCTCTTGTGAATATTAATAATATACTTGCCCTCTTTTCTCATGCAGAGTTCTTCCTGAAACAATTTCTCCATGTAAATCTAGTGTCATATTTTGTTTGCTGATTTTTCTATTGTGAACAATGTGCAATCACATACATATAATTTGATTTTGTAATATTTTTATCATATTTGAATTCACATACATAATTTAATATTGCATCTTAGTTTCACCTTATTTTCAACATATTCCTCATAACTAGAAACTCTAAGATGTGTCATTGAAGGCTTACGAACTGACCATGTCTCCATAGGTGTTTTATCAACAAGAGCTAATGTAGGAGACTTGTTAATTAGGTAGCTAGCATGAAAATAGCTTCATCAAAAAACCTTTGTTCTATACCAATGACACTAAGCATACTCCTAACCCTCTCCATCAATGGCATGTTCATTTTTTCTACAAATTTATTTTATTGTGGAGAATATAGAGTTGTCCTTTTTCTATGAATTTCAAAAAAATATAAAATATATCAAAATTATTAGAATAAAAATCACTACTATTATCAATCCTCAAACATTTTATTTTATTTCCAATATACAGCTCAACCATTGTTTTAAATTTTTTAAATCTTGTGATCCCACAATAGTGGTTTACACTTTTTGGGACATCCTGATTTTTACTGAAATCGCATATTTTTAGAAAATATAATGATTTAAGCCTTGAAAAGTTTAATTTAAAGGATTCCAATTGAAGAGGGTTTGATCAAACCACCTTATATCAAACCCCCTTGGATAGAACCCCGCTAGTTTTAAACAAAACCTAAAACAAAGTCTCCTTTACACCTATCAAAATGTTGATAAAAAACCACTTTTGAATTACCTTTTGAGCGATCGACTGAATTCATTTAAAATTTATTTTTTTTAAGTATGTAGTTCTTATTATAGGCTTCCCAAAAAGTATAATTTTAAATATATTTAATTTGATAATTATATTTTTTTAATTTCTTGTGAATGTAGGTTTTTCACCAAAAATCAAGCTCTTTGTTCTACACATGTGGAAAAATAGTAGATTACCAAAAAAAATCTGAAAAATATGTTTGTGCTAGGTATGTATGTCCTTTATCTAGAAAAAAATTGAATTTTGATACATACAAAAAAAATTATGTTGTACATAAGGTCTACCTATGTCTAAATTATAATTTGTTTGAATTCAAAACTTAATTAAGAAAAAAGTATCCAATAAAACACTATGAAACTAAATTAAGTTCTAGATATCATAGTTACAAATCTAAATGTGAAAAAAATAAAAATTTGTCCTTCACAGAAAAAAAAATTATGTTGTATATAGTGAACATCGCTCCTTAAAAATGGTGTTTACTTTTAAAAACTAATTTTTGAAGGAGATGGAAAAAATAAATGTGATCTAATTCCAAAAAAAATTAAAATATATATATTTATAATCTACATACAAAATGTCACAAATCACTAGTTTGCATCATCTCCAAATTCCTCATGTTTTAGCAGTTATAGGTGCTCGAAAGTGAAGATTTTGTTAAAAAAAATTAGTTCAATGTCCAGTTTGGCCAAAAATTGTAAACTTCATATTTGTACTCTTTAGAAAATATAGTCATTTCTTTCTACTATAATCATCAATAAATGAAATGGAGTATGTATATTTTCCAATGGAAAGAACATCTACAGGACCAAACACATCATAATGAATTATGATCCAACACACCATAAGTTTTATGAGAACTCAAGTAAAACTTAATGTAGTTTTTTCACCATATAAATGTAATTCTCAAAGAAATCAAAATCAAGATTACACTCAATCAACCCTTTGAAAAGGTTTTTATTTTCAAGGTCCTTAGACCCTTTTCTCAAATGTATCCAAGCCTATGTTTCCATAACATTGTCTTCCTTATAGTTAATTTTGATCAAAAGAAATAGCACATTTGGTTACCAAGAAGCCATAACCATCCACTAAAGATGAAACCCTCACCTTTTCTAATGAATTATCCATAGAATTAATTTTCACAAAAGTACTACTATTACACTCAATAATATAGGCATCAAATCTTATATAATGTTCCAAATCTAACACCTCTAGCAATTACCATAGCACCTCAAACCATATTGTATCTTGTATCAAAAAATACTACATGAACACCTTCATGTATTAGTTTTCTCATAGCTAATAAATTTTGTGCTAATCTAGGGATATGCAACACATTGTTAATCCTTTTTTCTCTATCATTAGGAAACCTAACTCTAAATTTTCCATGACAAACAATATTTAAATCAGAATTATCATCTAAGTACACTTTTCCTCCATCAAATTCTTCAACCTTCTTGCCTTTCTCCTTACGTCTTCCACAAAAATTTAGGGCCTCCCTAGCATTGAGAGATACCTTCCTCCTAATCTCGTCAAAAAGAAAAAAACCCATAACAACTTCAACTTTCAAGAAAAAAATGCTCCCAATAGCCATAATGAGAGAATCCCATGAATCAAAAAAAGCAATTTATAGCATCTCTCTTCCTCATCCATTTTTACACCAATTGATTCCAACTGAGCCACTAACATAGTGAATATTTTTTTGGTGGTATGTGGTTTTTCCACCTTCCATTCTCAAGAATACAATTTCTTCCTCAAGAAAATATTGTTGAGTAAGTATTTGGCTTGATATAACTCACCAAGTTTCTTCCATGATTTTTTGTAGAGGTCTCTTCATGGACATTGATTAAAATAGATTATGCCAAGAAAATTTTGATTAGACCTTTGGATTTATAGTCTATAATATCATATTGAGCAACAAAAGCAACATCTATGGACCTAAAGCATTCTTATCAACAACATACCATAGATCTTGATCTATTAATAGATCCTCTATATTCAACTTTCACATCTCAAAATTGATACCAAAAAAATTCTCTACCTCTATTCTCCTTGATTGACTAGCCATCTAAAAATTCTTAAAAAAATACCACACCATATCTTCTACACAAGATCCCACTCAAAACTAGATTAGTTAAAAAACTCAACAAACTGCAACTAAAATCAAAGGTGATCAATCTCTAATATCACTTGTAAAACAAATAAGGTAATGGAGCAACTTCTTAGACTGATCTTGAGAGGAGGGTTGTGCAAAAGCTTTCATATCTTTACAATTGTTACAAAAATGAAATAGAAATAAACATAAATTTTATGCATACCACAATAAGTGATGTGTGTGGGTAAAATCTTTTCAGGAGAAAACCCCCACACTCCAAAATTCACCCAATATTATTCATAAAAAATATTGCAATATACTTGTAGAGAATTTTTTTCACAAGAGTATCACCAACCAAAGATCTAGAGGTAACTCAATAGCTATCAACCTCTCACAAACAATATAATAGTACAATACTCAACCATAATACAATACCCTCATAAAACTTGGTAGCCTTCTAAGGAAACAAAAACCAACATATTCTCTACCATCAAATTTGTGAACTAATGAGGAATGGTATAGATTTATAATGAATAATAATATAAAAATGTGGCTTTCAAGGCTGTTTCCTCTGAACCCTCATTGAGGTGTGTGGCCCCCAAAACTTTCGGACCCCTCTACCCCCCCTTCTTGCACTCAAATTGCAAGGTTGAAACATTATTTTCCTAACAAGGTCACCATCCTCACAAAACATGAACTTTTCTCCCATATGATAACTATTCTCCTAATACAAAAAAAAATGAATACATTACACATATCAAACACTCATTATTTATGAGATTTGAATATTTTGAATAAAAAAATATCAACTAGTAAACATACTACAACTTCAAAATATCAACTAGTAAACATACCACAACTAGAAACAAGAATGGTAGGAAACAACTAATCAATCTTGACCATCTACACCTCCTTGAAGCCAATACCCCTTTTAGCAATCACCATTAGTAGTTCAAAGAATAGAAAATGATGCTTATTAATAGAATTTTTTATATTAAAAATACATTTCCCTTTGTGAGCTATGAAAATGAATATTTCTACTTAATTCAATTCATTATTTTTAAAAAACACTTTTGAGTCCCTTTACTAAGCCAAGACATTGCAATGGAAGATTTTAGTAATAGTTAAAATGTTATTCTTATATGGAAAATTAAATATAGACCAAGAGAACACATCATGGCCCGTAATATACTCCATCACTAACTTGCAAGACCTCCAAATTAAATATAAGATGTTAGATACTATAATCTTATTATAGAAAGAGTCATTTATAATTAGTAAATTATTTTAAGATTCTTTGATCCTTCTTGCCCTAAGGTAAGTCATTAATAATATAGTATTAATAAGAATATTGAGTGGGTGTATGAAGCTAAGTCCACTTTTAGTGGAAGTCTTGCGAGAAAAAATATCCTAACAAGAATAAGTATGTATTGCATAAAAAATGTGTATCTATTTAGGAACGTGTGCTTGAGTATAAACTCCTACCTATATGGAATGGGTACCCATTTCAATTTTAAAAGAGGTACATATTTTAAAAATAAATAGACAGCCATTTCTATTAAGATCATGTATCCATTCATTTTTAGAATGGGTATGTGTTTTGGACTATGTATGCATTCAATAATTTTAAAATTTTAAATTCATGATTTTTCTTTCAATTTGGGTTGGAAATCTAACCCTTAGCTTTTGATCTACAAATACAATGTCATGTTAATAGAAAGAAAAAAATTAACTGTAATAATATGGTTGGTGTCATTATTTTCAAAGTTTTAGAGCCAAATTAGAATCCATTATATATGACAATATCTAATTGATTTTTTACTAATGGACACATTTTTCTATTTATTAATTAATTTTTAAACAAAGAGACTCATAAACTTGAAATGACATATATTACTATTTTTAATAACTTTGGATTTTAATTTTTTTAAATTATATCTAACCATTATAGATATCATTTTCTACATGATTTTAAAAAATATTTTATGATAAATTTAGCTGAAATTATGTTGGTTGTACATGAGGGGATTTAGAAAACATAAATTAAGGCCAATAAAAATTTAATAAACATAACTATTTATTAAAAATTTACAAATAAAAATATACTAACCAACTACACTATCATATGCATTTTTCCACAAAAGAAACTAGAATAATACTTTGATTTAGTTTAAATAAATGTTAGTCATACATATATGTTTTGGTTCAAAACATACAATTTTTAAAAAGTTACTTTTCTACATCATATACAAAACCAACTTTTATCATCCAGGTATTAGAATAGATTTACGTATTTGAAAATTAGAAGCAAAATCATACATTTTTTATTTTTATACCATATTAATATTTTATGTAAGTTCTTTAAATTTTTTTATTTTCAAGTTTGTTGAAAATGTGGAACCAACATTTGCACTCACACTATTATATTGTTTGATTCCATTGACAATATGATATCTTAAAATTATGATGGCAAAAGTAGTACCTTGAATCCTTCAATATTTTCAAACCAAAATTACCAATACCCTAAATTTACATGTTCTCATGTCATAACATGTCTTAGCATCAACTCTCTTGCATTATCATCTTAATGTTTTAAAGATCATCTCTTTTATTGTTCAATCTTCTTTCAACCCTTGAATGGGGTTCTTATCTAGACTCATGGTTAGCTATTGCCATTCATGTGACCTTTAAGTTTGTGACTTCCTTTTGTGCACTTAACTTTTCAACAAGTTCTTTCAACATTCAACCTAGTCAAATAGTTTCAATATCATTACTCATAAAACTATATCTTCAACATAAGACTATTACTTAGATACAATAAATTATCAATAAATAGAGTTTTGAGTGTATTGTTGAATTTGATTTAATTCGAGTTTCAAATATAATCAAATTGTACTATACAATTTGAACATTTGTTTGTTGGTTCAAACTCTTATTATTGAATTCAAATATGTATTAATTATTTATTTATTTTAGATTCTAACATTTTAGGTAAGGAAATAGAAATAAATATTTAAACTACTCTACTTAAACATCATTCAATTTAATGGTCAAATAGTTACTAACAATTTTATACCTCGTCTACATCAAAAAATGATAGATACTTGTCTTATACTTTTAAATATTTCAAAATAACTATTATTAAACATAACCGAATTCAAAAATCAAAATCCTAAAACAATTATTTATTATATTCCATAAAAATTATGTAAATTTTTCGTTCACTATTTGACTATTTAACCTTTAAAATTGTATAATATATTTAAATAGAATGTCTCAAGACAAGCAAGTAATTACATACTATTATACAGTAAAATTAGAACCAGATAACAAAACCCCATGATCGAGCAACGGTGAAGCTTTACCAACGACGAAGCACTTTCCATTTCATTCCCAGGTGGTTCATTTGCACGTCAACTATTATAGAAGTTGTTGAACAGAAAATCAGATATTATTCCTTCCCCTAACTCCATTAGCTTGGGAAGTGGTTTCTGAAGCAGTGTTAACACCCCTAGATTTGTTTGTTGAACTGCTGAGCTGCTTAGTTTTGCATGTTCAAGCGAGAATTGCGATTGGTTCTCATTATTATCCAATAGATAAGGAAGACAAATTAAGTGTCGCATTGAAGTCAAGATCCATTTGTTTAAATGAAATTGTAGAGTTTTCGTTGATTAAGAAAAGTATCGGATTTGCAGTCGAACAACGACGTAAAACCGACTGAGTTGTAACTGGTTTGTGCGGATTCGAGTACGCTCGCTGAAAGTCGCAGTGATATCAGTTAGAATGTCATTTTCTTGTGTTTGACATACGGGTTGCCCACAATTTACGTCACTGTGAGTCAAGATCCAATATTGATGTCTTAATACTGACGTAGTCGTGACTTAACATTGAATTTGATACACTGTTCTAAAGTTAAGTCGAATTAAAAATGAATTAAGGTTAACACTTCCTCGTTTCCCATCCGAAAATAATTCTATCTCTAATTTTAAACATTTAAACAACTTAAAATGTGACTTAATTCGACAATGTTAACTCGTTACATTTTTTTCAACTCTAATGGTCGATTTTGTATTTGATCTTGTTTTCAATATAATGCAATATTGTTTAATTTGGCAATGTTAATTCGTCACATTATGGCCGATTTTGTATTCGATCTTGTTTCTAATATAATGCAACATTCTTTAATTTAGCAATGTTAACTCTAGTGGAACCCCTAAAATTTTCCCGATTCCACTTAATTTTTATGGTTAAACCTTGATAGTCATTGCGCTAGGGTTGTGGTTTTACAAGCCATTCATGTTTGCACCCTTGTTTGGCCCTTGATTTTTATTTTTGAGTTGACCGGTTATGTGTGTTTCCCAGATTTTTTTTAATCCTCCATGGCCTTAAGTCTCGTGGTTTACCGGCCCCTTTCACCTTGCTTCCCGTGTGGCTAGGCAGTTCATTTTAAAAGAAACCGCGGCACACGTTCTTCAAATGTTTCATTAAGTCGAGTTCTAAGTGTCTGCATCGTCTATCACTTGTTCGTTCCCAAACTCCCTTATGTAACCAGCGATGAGCGATGCCCTTTCCTTTCCACCAGATCGGTCGTTTTTGGTCTATCGCATGTTCGTTTGTAGCCATGAGGAAGTAACACCTGATAAGTAATGCAGTCAACCTTTTGACCCATCGCTACCCTTTTAACTATCGTTGGTTGTCTTTTGCAGTTTGAAGTGGAACCCACGACCGTCGATGCCTTACCCGTGTTTTATCGCCACGGGGTAACATTTCGCTGGTTGGCGTTGGTCTATGGAGGGACAACATGTGATGCACGATGAACATAGTTGGTGGTGCCCGAGGGTTTATGTGGGAATGCTTCGTTGTTTCCATGACTATCATTTGTTGTCCTTTGCGGCTTCGGGTGGAACATGCAACCGCCGATGGGTTGAGTTCCTCCCCATCGTGTGGACTTGATCTATTGCCGGTCAGGATGGTTCGAGTGGATGCCAATGCACAATGAACGATGCAAGCAATTGTTTAATGGTTTAGATCCTTCTGTGACTAGATCGACGATTGACGTCTCATCATTGGCCTTAGTGCTATCGCTTGATGGGACTCTCATGGGAAGAATGAATCGGCGATGGGCAATGTGTTTCAGTTTGTGGCTTAGATTTGCCCGCAGTTGCCTAGATCGACGGCGCGCGTGTCAAGAATGATGGAGTTAGGATACTGTCAAATACATGGCAATTTTAAAGCACCTCTTCATTGTTTCTAAGTACAGCTAACAAAGCAAGTGGTGATCCTTAATGATCCTCGTTGATCGAGTTTTGATCCACGACGATCGATAGCTGAGATGTGACATGCAAGTGATTGATTTTTTCAGTCACTTGAGCGAACTAGGATGGGAATTAATCCTAGCATGCCTTGAATTCATTTATTTAATGAGGATCATCTTACAGATTGTTTACTCGTCCACTTCTATTAGTGTCTTTGGTTAATTCTCACGTAGTGCTAAGGTAGTAATTTTTGTTGCCTGATATTTCTTGCTAGGGTAGTGTAGTGATGCGCATGTTGTTCCTGCTACGTTTTGGTGACCTTTTTTGTAATTGGTGTTGGTGCAACTCACATTATTTGCACATAGGAGTTTTTTGGAAGTTGTAGCTAGTATTTTTCTCACATAGCTGGCGTGGAATTTATATTGCATGCAAGATGAGTCGACCGAGCTCTTCTTCTACACTAGTGCATAGGTCATGACATTTGAACTTGCAAGAGTCATTGGTGTATGAACCTGAAGTGAAGCCTACGGTGGTAGAAGCACCAATCATCCTGAAGGCTAAGAGGAGTGCTTGCAAGAGGGCTAGGGAAACTACTATCAGATGTGCTTATAATCTTCGACTAAGGACCTGTTCAAAATAATTAGTCAAGTTTGAAGGGAAGGGACCTGAGGTGTTTGTGAAATAATTAATGAGAACTAAGGCAAACCCTAGGGTTTGTTTTGAGAAACCCAGCTCCTTGGTCTTAATTAGTGATAGCTCTTCGGAGGAGGCTAAGGGGGTTGGCATTGATGTTGGCCATTGCCTTGTTTTGCTAGTGTTGTATACTGACTTGGACGATGAGGTGATGGTTGCAACTCCACTCTCTGTGAAGATGCCCGATGAGGGTGTTCATTCAGTGGCTGACAAGGCTGGATGACACCCATGTGTCTTGATTGGTAGTGCTTGGGTCCTGGGTGCGGTAATGTGTCTCCTGACGTGGCTAGTGCAAAGGTTTTTGGTTGTTGTTGATGATGACTTCTCCTATTTTTGGTATGTGCGGGTTACGAGGGTGATTCCTTTTGGAAGGCTTGTGTGGCATCTCCGACTAATGGTTTGGTGCCTCTTCTTGCCCTTTTTGCTTTTTCTTTCCCATGATGTGTCAATGAAAATATAATGGTTCGAGAACGAAAACCCACTAGGTGAAACGACCTCAAAATTATCGGAAATATAACTGTAATTTGCTCCCTTAATCTATAAAAGGGATTTCAAGGCTCATTACATAGAGGTTGATTTTGAGTCCGAAAACGGCTAGGGTAAAATGTTGAACATTAAAGTACTACAAAATGTATATAGGACTGATTAGGGCATTGTCTTGGGTCTAAGTTTTGTATATGATGCTCTTAAATAGTTTTGCATAAATTGCTGATATTGAAAAAATCTGTAACTCTGAAGCATATTATCTCTTGTAAGTGATGATTACGATATTATAAATGGAAAACCAAGTGTCTTTTCATTTGTCTTTCAATGGTTATTTGAATGTATAATTTTGTTCTTGTTTTGGCCTAAGGGGTTAATTAAAATACTTGAAGGGATTTGTAGGTTTGTAAGCAATTGCTTAGGATTTTGAGAACTGTGAATTCTCATAATGCAAGGTATTATGATAATAAGCCATTAATCTCATGATTTATGTATTATTGACGTCGCAATGATATCAGTTGGAATGTCATTTTCTTGTGTGTTTGACATACAGGTTGCCCATAATTTACGTCACTGTGAGTCAAGATCCAATATTGATGTCTTAATAATGACGTAATGGTGACTTAACATTGAATTGATATATTGTCCTAAAGTTAGGTCGAATTAAAAATGAATTATTTTGTTTTTGGTTTTGGTTTTAATGTGCATGTCTTTTTTGAATCGATGTTTTGAATCATTCAATGATTCATTATCAGGAAAAGGGCATTGTTTCCCATCCAAAAATAATTGTTAACATTTCCTTGATTCCCATCTAAAAATAATCCCTTCAATGTGACTTAATTTGACAATCCTCAACTTTGTATTTGATTTAGTTTCCAATATAATGCAACACTCTTTTCCAGCTTAAGTTTTGGTGTTGTATTCATGGTGATTCAAGGATCTTCCATACTTGTGATTAGACAAAGATAATCGAATATCAAAAAAGTGATGGAAAGGTGGCTAAATGTTGGATATTCTAAATAACCATGCACAAGTGGATAACAATTAAATGTCATTTAGCTTTCATGGGTAAAAGATAATGATAGACAAGTGGATGACAATTAGATGTCAATTAATGGATGGGCTTAAACAGCACACACTAAGTATTTGATCGTTTAGTGTGGTTTATGTAGGGGTCTCCTTAATCTATTTGATGTTCCCCTTCATTCTCATTTGTTTTTATTTTGCTTTGCATCTTTGTTAGTTTATAAGGCTGTAAAAATCCTTCTAAGATTGTATGTATTTGTTAGGAGCTCAATTTTTATTTTTTTTAAAGATTGCAAAAAATCCATCTCTATCTCAAGTATCTAGTAGCTCTAAAACCTATATAATATATAATATAATAATAAGACAATGATATATATTATGTTTATCATATTGTATATTATTTAGTATAGATTATATTATATGATATTATATTATATTATATTATATTATAAATATAATCTAATCTATATTAAATAATATACAATATGGTATGCATAATATATTCATTGTCTTATTATATTATATAATATAATATTATGCATTATTATATATGACCATCTCAAAATATGTTACTCATTTCATATTATCTTATTATTATATAAGTTCAGAATGAAGGTTTCAAAGTCTCCTTAAACACTCAAATCAAGAATCCTAACTAAAGAATTCTAATGATAGTAATAGGGAGATTGGTTAAGAAAGAAAATACAAACAAGAGGTGCATTTGAGAACCCAAATCACATCTTGATACCACAAAACTAATACCTAATATTGGAAAAATTCTAACTAGATCAAGTATTTAGGTCTTACAATCTAATCAATTCATCAAGAACCAAGGAAAACTATAACACTTAAAGCTAGGAGAACATTTGATCAATAAACCTAAAAAGAAATAAAGGGATTCATCATTTTTTTCAAAAAAATGGGGTGTGTATGCAAGGCACAAGATGTTTCTAACTAGTTTTGTAAGTTTTTAGTACCAAAAAACATTATCCTACATTATTATGATGGATGTTACCTATCCAAGTAGGTGTGTATGTGCATTTTAAGTAGCATATGATGGGCTTCAAAATTGAATAGAATCACCTAGATGTTCCATTAATTTTCATAAGGATTTAAACAATGGCTAGAATAAGTATATATCAAAGAACAAGAACTTGATAAATTCTATCAAATTACTTCCAACACTTAAAATATGTTAGATCAAGCACTAGAATAAATCATGAACTAGGAAAGTGATCATAGAAATATGGTTTGCGAATAAAACTTGTAAGAATAATCATGAAAAATATATAAAATGTGCCTCAATGTATTGTCAAGTACAAGGTTATATTAAATATGTATTCCTTGTTCAAAAACCTTCTTGATAGGTGTTCAAGGCCACTCTTAAGCTACCAATGCAATGTAGGCTTGCATAGGTCAAAATTTATTAAGATCTCACAATGTAAACCACATAGATAAATCATCAAAAGGAGTATTAGCAAAACTCTTTAAGGTAAATTCTAATAGTCTAGGTTGAAACCACTATGGACTATGGCTCTTGGCAAGATTCAATGATCTAAAGTATAAAAAAATTAAGTATAGGAATGTGTTACTTGAATTAATTATAATAAGTTTTAGAGTCCCTTGAAATGATAAATTCTCAATCAAGGTTATCCTTCAATAGTAGCTTCCTTTGTAATAATGAAGCCTAATTTTGTTTCCAAGGCTTAATAACACCTAATCATCAATTCCTCATTAAAATTATTGACTATGGATGTATTAGAGTAAATCTCTAATGCTAACATGTCCCCAAGAGGAAAAAAGCATTGTAAAGAGTCCTAAGTCAAGACAAAACTCTATTAATTACTCTATCAAGTGTAATCTAAGTTATTGATTGACCAATTTTTTTAATGCAGTGTTACATATCCTCTAAGTGGAAATCTAAATGTTGCGCCTATAAAAAAATAGAATTGAAATAATAAAAAGTTAAAATTACAAGAAGCCTCATGTCCACTAGGAGTTTTAGCAATAAAGAATTCTCAAGTCCAAACATGAGATCTTGAGTAAAATCAAATTTATAAATACCCACACATGTAAGAAATTTTAAATATGATCACATGTCAAGATTGAAATTGGGAGAGCTCTAATGATTTAAAATTTTCATGGATTATTATTTCCATAGTATTGTTATTTTTCATAATGCCATGATAATTTTTAAACTAAGAGCCTGAGCATGTCAAAATTTATAAAGTTCCCACATTTGTGGCAGGAGCTAGTGGATTTTCTAATTATTGTTGCCCCAATTGAATCTATATCCACATATCTACAAGAGTTAATCTTCACATACATGTTTCTATAGATATATGAGGGTTGGAAGCTAATTGTTAATATGTTCAAACTTGATTGCACAAATTATTGAAAGTTAGTAGGTGACTTAGATAAGTGGAACTCTTGAGATAAATCATTTAAGTTCCAAAACCAAGCTTCTAAATAAATTAGGATTAATAGTATGTTTGTGCCTAAGATATTGAGAGTCAAGAAACCTAACAATTAAGTGCACGTCATGTGTTTGTATTAAACTTAACCATAAGAAATAGATGACCTCTTCGGAATACTTTAGAAATACAATCTTAGGATTCTAGAACCAACTTACAATTATGTAATGTTTTATAAGACTCTTGCATCCATTAAGCCCATAGATCTAAGGTTGTTAAATTTTTACAACTAAATGTCTAATTAAATTGGGTTTTATAAAATTATTTCACATCCATAAGCTCATAATTAAAGTATGTCAAATATGCTTGGGATCTCATGAATGTGGGGTGATCCCACAATAGTGGTTTACAATTTTTGGCGAAACTGGACACTAAAATTATTATTTTTAACTAAATCTTCACATTCGGGCACCTATAGCGGTTAAACCATGAGGAATTTGAAGATGATACAAACTAGAGTCTCATCAAATTTTGTCTTTAGATTCTGAAAAAAAAATTTAAAAAAATTTTGGAATCAGATTGCACTTTTTTTTCCATCTCCCACGAAAACCGATTTTTTTTAGAAAACAACATTTTTAAAAAGTGACGCTCACCGTATACAACATAACTTTTTTTGTATGAAGGATAAAATTCTACTTTTTTCAAATTTAGATTTGTAACTACGATATCCAATACTTCCATTTGGTCTCATAGTTTTTTATTGAATATTTTTTCCTTAATCAAGTTTCGAAGTCAAACCAATTGCAATTCAGACATAGGTGGACTGTATACAAAATAACGTTTTTTGTATGTATCGAAATTCAATTTTATTTTTTTTAATGGATCAAGGACATCAATACCCAGCACAAAAATATTTTTAAAATTTTTATTTTGATAATCTGCTATTTTTCCACATGTGCAAAACAAAGAGCTTGATTTTTGGTGAAAAACCTATGTTTAATAAAACTAAAAAAACACATACATAATAAAACCAAAACATATTAAAATTTTATTCGTTGGATAGCTCGTTCTGAAGACTACCATCTTCCAGTTGGGTTTGTGAAGTCTCCTCCATTTTCATCCTCAACCCAAGCTTCAAAGGGCAGAAATCTACTAAAATTTGGTGGAAGAGGGGGAGAAGGGGAAAAAAAGGGGATTCGAGCGAACCCCCCTTCGAACGAACCCCCTTTCACTCGAAAGGGTGAATGGGGGTTCGTTCGCGAACCCCCCTTTTTTTTGAATTTTCTGTTTGTTTCTAATGAGAAACATGGCATCATAGGGTTCGAGCGAACCCACCATGCAAAAGGGGGTTCGCTCAAACTAGGGGTTCGACCGAACCCCTCTTTTGGGTTCGTGTGAACCCCCTAGTTCGAACGAACCCTTTAAAACATGAAATTTTGAATGTGTGTGCACATTTTTATAAATTTCCTTCCTCATGAAAATTGTACACCACTATTATGGGTTTACCCTGTGAGAATGTGTCAATTGGAGTTGGCCACATGTTTCAATACCAATTCTAATTAAATTTGATGGTTAAACCCAAACTAATACTTGTCCCAAGGCCCATCTCTTAAATTTCACCCTATGTTAAGATAAAATAAGGACTTTTCTTAGACCTAGACATGAATGCCTAAGCTCAATGTTATTATCAAACCCAAGAAGCCAAGTATGCCAATCCAAGAGAACATTTGGATCTTTTCATAGGGATTTATTAACTTTGTAAGACTACATTCCTTTATATAATATGGGAAAAAATTAACAAGTTCAATTAAATAAATAGTATAGTGTCTCAAAGTCCATTGAGTTGTCACTTATGGCATCAAAACATGGTTTAAATTAAGGACCCAATGGGTCATTAAGGATAAAAAAATAGGTTTAATTTTGAGATTAATTAAGGGTTGGTCATAAGTGGTCACGAGGTCTAGTCCCCCCAAACCCGTGGTAGCGGAGGGTGGTGCATGCCAGCACCACTGGTCACATGAAAAAAATTTACCAAGTGCACCGCAGTTTATAGGGGGGCGGATACCCAGCTGATTCCTGCAGTCTAAAAAAAAATAGGGGTTGATCATGCAACTACTCTATTCATGCAAGTAGTTAGAAAGCTAAAGTTCAAAAGTTAAGTCTTTTGTAGTGTATTGATAGGTAACCTTTTTTATCATTGTGCTTTCATAGGTTTAACTTCAACCATGAGGAAGAAGAAGAGAGAAGATGATAGAAAAAAGGATAAGAGTGGAACTCATAGATGAGTTACTAAACTCTAATATGGAGGAAAAAGATAAGGGGTGTTTGGAGTGGATAGAACCCAACAAAATGAAGAATAAAATACTAAAATCAATTTCAAAAGAAATACTCCTCATTCAACATGAAATAAGAGGTTGAATGTTGCCAAGGGAACTAACAAATTTTATAGTTGGATACCATTGAAGTGAGAGAAAAGGAACCTAAAAGTGGGATGGGATCTAATAAATTCTAAGGAAGAAATCATCTAAATAAATTGTCAAGAAAAAATCCATCTCTTAAAGTTCATCATTCTAGATTCTTTCCAAAAACTATTTTCATTTCCTTCATTGCATACAAACATGTATGCTTATGATAACATTTTGTTTTAAGATCAAATAAACAAAAATTATTAGCTATGATTCAAAACTCTTTGGACATCATGAAATGAATCTCCAACTATAAATTTTTGACATGAATCAATTACAAGAACTCAACATTATTTATTTGTCATTAAGGATTGTAAACAAACATTAGATGTGGCATATGGAATGTAGTATTCACTAGCATTTGGTAGGTATGCAACTAATGCAAAAGTATTTGATTCTCATATTATCCCTTTCTCCTATAAACATATAAACATATTGGGTAAAAAGATCAAAAAAATTATTACAACAGTCAAATATAATTTTAATTAGATTCACCAAATAGGAATATGTGATACCAAGTTATTATTAAAGTGTAGAGTACTTTGATTTTCCCAACCCAAGTTTCATGCCTACTTTTACTCTTATCCACCATTAGAATGAGGTATTCAATTTTGTAGGGGTGGTGTTGAGGTGTGTTCCCATTTAAATGTTTTCAACCCATTTGATTGGTGAAGGGGTTCTGCCATCAAAGAAATTGTGTAGCTAATTTCTAGAACTAATCCATGAAAACCATGGAATCCACCACTTAGCAAATCTAGGAAATTATGGCATCCACCAGTCAATCAATCTAGAACTCAATATCACTAGATTGACCAATTGAAACATGTGCAAGCATGCATACATGTAGACAAATAAAAGTAGAAAAATTTGAGTCAAAATTACATTCAACATAGTTTCAGGACCTATAACCACTTCAATGGCCCCTAGAACATGCCAACAAGGAAATACCTTGATCGTGCAATGTAACACCTTGTTATACCAAATAAACACTATCCAACTTTGAACTAAGATAAATCATCCTACGAACACCTTGATAACAAAAGAAACACCTCATTATGGAAAGACACACTTCAACTTGAAGTTGAGATTTAAAAAATACCATCTCTACTAGGATGATCATCATTTAGATTTTTTATTTACCATAATAATCATTGTGTTACTTTATGCATGAATGATTGTTGATAGTGAACCCTACAATCCCAGTAATCATTTGCAACCAAAATGCCTATCACAAATGAGAGATCAAAGAAACTAATTTGTTATGCAACCAAGAGAGAAATGATTGAATCCACACAAGTATCACACAAGAATCTGATATTGAAATTTACTTGCAATCATAATTGAATTGAATGTGAATTACATGGAGATCAATGAATGAATGCTTATAAAAGCATAAAAAATCAAACCTTAGATGATGATTTTATTAGATTGTGACAAGTGTCTTAATCTCATGCAATGAGACAACTTGACATGCATTTAGTTCAATCTAATAAATAAAAAACACTCTTGAGTTTAGCTTAACTGAATAAAGTAATAAGGGACCTAATAATTAATTATCAAGTGATGTCCTAATTACTCCAACACCCCCTCTTAAGACCAACTTAGGGGAAAGCTATAAAACCTTGATGACGAATGCATTAATGGATGAATGGATGGGTCCTTAATACAATTCTTAATGAGGTACCCATGTACAAACAAATGAAATCTCTCATAACTAAAGAAATAACATAATTGCACTAGTGAAAGAAGGATAGAAGGACTCAATGTGACCCCCCAAGGATTGTTTATGTCAAAAAATTACAATAGATGTCCCCCCAATAGGAGAGAGAAAATGAGGATATGAATCCTCCCATAAAGTAGCTCATGTGCCAATGATGAACACTTGAAGATAGAATATGATCCACTAGGTGCAAACAACATTTTTCCCCTTAGGAAGAAATAGATCCATTGGTGACTGGAGAAGCCAATCCAAAACTATGGGTGAACTAGGAATCTAAATCAAAATGTTGTGTGCCTTTGAAAAGTGCTCAAGTGTCTACATGTCAAAAGAGATGATTTCAATCCAAAAACCTATGAAGACTAATGTAGAAAAAGTTGCAAAGGTGATGAAGATGTTGGGCCAATAGTGATGATGTGACTGTCAAAAAAGAGGAGTTGAATTTCCTCAAAGTAATCCTCTAAATCAACAATATAGGACTCTACAAAAAAGGATGATATACATCTTCAAGATACGAATCCCAAGTAGCTATGTTTGGAAGATGATGGATGTCTTATTGCGCTGAACCAATAGGGGCCAAAGATGTGGCAATTCCAAGCTGATCAGGAACAACAAAAGATGGTGATGAAGTTTGGATCTAAACAGTGGGAACATGAAGACAAGTCTTTGAACCATCAAAATATGCAAAACCTATGATATACTCAAGCTCCTCTAAAGTATCGTCTCAAAGGGTATTGAATCTACATCTGCAAGAGGAATGAGACAATTTGCAATAGGATCATCTAGGTATGGAGAGATATGAGGGTCTCCATGGATCTCCCAAAGTTGAATCCAAAGTGTGGGGATAATCGATGTTTGATACAACACATAGTGTCAAGATCAACACTAGAACATATAACCCCTACAACATGATGACTGATAATACCCCATGTTGAATAACACCCTGGTGTGTCTAGTGTAAGTATGAGTCCATATGGACAAGGCAAAAGATCAAGCCACCTGAGATGTGTCAAAATATCATTTTGCCTAGACTCGTAGTTATCCTTAGTCAAGATGACCATAGAAGGATGAACAAAAAAATCCATGATACTCTTTCAAATGATAAAATTAGAGACTGATAACCTCAATACACATAAAGCATATCAAATGAAGCCATCTAATGTAAACAGATCCTTTCCAAGTGTCAAGATGTCAAAGTAATTGATAGAAAAGTGAAATCAAAAAAATTAAATAAAATGTACCTAAGGTAGATTATGGAAAAAGTGCATGAATGGATCTGAAGAGCTTTGAAATACCTTTCCAGTGCCACTAGAATCGTGAAAATTGAAGATACAAGAAAAAAAGTTATGAGCTTGAAAACAAAAAATTAGGATCTAACTTTGACTGAGCATAAAATAAGCCAAGAGAAAAAATTGATGATAAGACCCACACCAGTAGAAAGTAGATGAAACCAACTTTCCGACGATATTGCATTTGCCCAATTTTTGCACTGGATGTCCAAGTTATGCCAAAAAGAAAAAATTGCTCCTTTTGGACAAAAAAGGGTTAGAAGGGGGCAAAGATGGGTCAATACGAAGTCAGTACTGTTGACATCAATGAATATACTTGAAACATTCCCTATCAAAAAAATTATCAATTTCCTCTGATTCGCAATTATATTTGCAAGATTCCCTAAGATTCGTTGAGTAGTGGCCAAAATTTATGGATCGCCGACGAGAGTTTTGTGTCGACAGTATATTGCAAAATATT
Organism: Sequoiadendron giganteum; assembly: GCA_007115665.2. Classification (NCBI taxonomy): domain Eukaryota; kingdom Viridiplantae; phylum Streptophyta; class Pinopsida; order Cupressales; family Cupressaceae; genus Sequoiadendron; species Sequoiadendron giganteum. The sequence continues at coordinate 359,908,600 of CM021100.1, forward strand.
CCACTGATTTTATGTGGGAGAGTGTTGGTTTGTGAGGTATTCGATTGACAAATTGACATTGGGATGAGAGGGTCGACAACACGGATGGAGTGGCATGGGACCTACCTAGTGATGTGACCCTTGGTAGAATTTGCATAAGGTACAAAAATACCTACGTCCAAACAAACAAAAAAAATGTGTTTTTTACTTGAAAATCTCTTTTTCCAAAAAAATATTTGATTTTTGTAATTTTTTATTTTCTAAAAAAAATAATTGTAAAACCAAAGATTTTTTTTGAATTTCTGGAAAAAATAAATAAAAACTAAAAAATGAGAACCGATGTACCTGCACCTGATTAAGGCACTAATGGCAGATCTAGGAAATTTGTGCCTAGATCTACATGCCCTTTAAAAAAAATCAACTTTTCTAATTTGGGTGTTTGGACAACCAATCCTTATGTATTTTTATCATTTTGAACTCAATGGTGATGTTCCTTTCACCCTAAGATGAGCCAATTTTTCTCTCAAAACTCAAATAAGAGGTCACAAACCTAGTGCTATAATACTATGTTGGAGTTGATAGTGAACCCCACAATTCCTAGTAATCCTTTGCAACCAAAACACCTATCACAAACGAGAGATCAAAGCAACTGATTTGTTGTGCAACCAAGAGGGAAATGATTGAATCCACACAAGTATCACACAAGCATCTAATATTGAGATTAACCTACAACTGTAATTGAATTGAATGTTAATCACATGGATTTCAATGAACGAATGCTTATAAAAGCATAAAAAATCAAACCTTAGATGAGGATTTGATTAGATTGTGACAAGTGTCTTAATCTTATGAAATGAGACAACTTGACCTATATTTAGTCCAATCTAATAAATAAATAAGCACTCCTAAGTTTAGCTTATGTAAATAAAGTAATAAGGGACCTAATAATTAATTAATGATTAATTAATTATCTAGTGATGTCTTAATTACTCCAACAGTGACCATGGAGCTATTCTTTTTGTAAAATGGCAACTATACAACTCTATTGAGACATAAAGAATGATCAACAATTTAGTTCCACAGAGTCTTCCTTATCACTGGATCACATGCACGTTGTGCTACAATAGAATGAGGATTCCAACATAGAAATGAGACCATGAGACTCGTGAATTCACATAGAATGGCACATCCACACAACCACATTAAGAACGCTAGCCTGGATATAAATTGTCACAATTTAATAACATCACAAGTCACACACATAATGCACATCCATAAAATATTATTTCACTAGTTTCAACCTATGCATATACCTCATCTAAACCTTCCTCAACTCCCTTAATCTCATATATCTTCACTAGTTTGTATGGTGAATTGTAGCTACAATTACTTATGGTGTGAAAATTACTCTAGAAGTTGAACATGTAGGTTTTAGAATATGTAACTACATTTTGTATAAATATCTACCAGAGTAGTTATAACTACCTCTAACAAAATTCCTATTCCAAAACTCTCATTTGGCATAGGTTAGGAGGATGCTAGCAAAGGTTGTAGAGTCCAGCTATTTATTTTTTGATAGATAAGCAAGGTTCTAGCTAGTATAATATAATACAATAATGAGGATTAACTCTTGCATGGAGTGTTCAATAGGTACCTATTGCAATTTTTGTTGTTATAAATTCTTAGAGAAGCAAAAGCAGAGTTTTTTTTTTGTTTCTCATGCAGTCATATAAATGTTGAATGTAGTCATAAATATGGAGTGAAATGAAAAAATCTAAATTAGTTGTAACTAACAAAGTATGGACTACTATTGAGGATTAACTCTTGCAAGGAGTGTGCAATAGGTACCTATTGCAATTTGTGTCGTCGCAAATTCTTAGAGAAGCAAAAGCAAAGTTTCTTAACAATTGGAAAGGATAGTTCATCAAATTGATTCATTCTTTGTAAAGAACTTAATTGTTATCAAGGAATGGAATGAATTGCAATGGACAATTAAATAATATGCATTATGAGGTGCAATGAAGGTGAAGGTATGATTGGTCAAAGAGAAGAAAGAAAGTTCAAAGAAGGAATGAAAGTAGGAACCCCAAATGACAAGGAGTGAATCAAAAGAATGTATGTTGAGGAGATTTATTGAGGCATGTTAATTGGTAATGAGAGGATCATCCTCAACCTTGCAAGGACTAAAAGGTGTCAAAGGACAAGAGAGAAGAAGAAAGGCCAAGAAGACTATTGCCAAAGAGAATACATATAGAAGGTGACCATGGATTCATTGAGAATATGAACTCACAATTAGTAATAAAAAAACTCATTTGGTGACAAAGATGGATTCAATAGAGCTCCGAATGAAGAAGACAATCAAAATATCAATCTCTTACAAATATTATTAAGATATGCTTTTGTGTTTAGGAAAAATTTAAAGTGTTCACATCCTTTGAAAGATTGTAAGATATGAATTTACAAGATAAAGAAAATACGTTCAATAAAATCTAGTGGAAGAATGTACACTTCAAAAAATTCTAGTAAACGATTACAAGATAGAATGTTAATCAAAACATAGTACGACTATTACCACCACCATCAATTCATTATGAGCGAATGACAAGGATATTCACTCTGCCAACGTATGAATAGTATGAAGATGCTAAAATGCACAAAGCTAAGCATGAGATAGTCTAAGGAATGAAGTATTGCTTGTAGAAATAACGATAGAACTTGGCACAACTTTGTTGGATTGTGCATATCATTACAACTATAAGTTAGATCTATACGCCACATTAAATGGATCACGCATACCTTTGAACTGCATTCCTAAATGAATACTCGAATCTAGACATGAAGCAGTAATACATTACCATGCATAAAAGGTTGACAAAACAAACCCACTTTAATCAAGTGGATGGACAACAAGATATTATACGATAGATGTCTTACTATGTAGAAGAAATTATCGGGCAATGTAAAACAAACTGAAATTTTACTCTGTCATCTCATCAACAATTATTCTCTTACCTATAAATTTCAATGAAAAAAAAAACCAACAAAGTCCAATGCATCTCTTTTAAGTAACCGTGTATGAACTTGGTATTTCTCATCATCAAATCAACCCTTACAGTTTTTCAATTTTAAAAAGCCGCCTTGTAATATTACAATACGAATCTAAACTATGAAAAGTGTCTAAAAATTCCTTTGCATAACTTTGAATTCGATGTGAACACCACTCAAGTTCTATAGATTCAGTTAATAGAGTATAGAAAATATTGCAACTCCTGTTCTTTTCTCTGCGAAGACCACTCAAGTTCTATGGTTTCGATTATAGAGTTTAAAGAATGTTGAAACCAACTCCTTTCCTTTCTCTACGAATCATACATGAGAAAATAAAAGTACTAAATTAAGTCGTTGAAAATTAACAAATAAATTACACATTAAGAATATTAAAATATCAAATCTAACCATCAAGCATTAACAAATGTCAACTGAAGGAGCAAGGCTTAATTGTACAAGATAGCAATCTTGTGAATGAAGAATTGGGCTGACTGTGTTAGATATCACGTGCTAAAAGCATTGGGGGCTTCCAGCAGGTATGACGGTTACTGGGTTAAATTGGGTATATACCCTTTAAAATATAAGTAGACTGGAGAATATGAACAAATTTAGAGTTGAGTGAAAGAACAGGAGGGCCAAATTGTATAGAAAATGGTTCCAAGTGACTTACAAGTGGAGTATGGCATAAATACTTCGTTTAACATGGTTCCTACTCAAATTTTTAATATTATATTACCATCATGCAAAGACGTTATCTGTTCTCATCTAAGATGGGATGTTTGACAAGGAGACCAAGCATATTCCTAAGATGTTTAATTGTGACAGTAGCGTCTTGGCAGAGCTCCTAAACTTGAGGGACTATTGCTACAGAATATAGGCTGTTGATTAAGGATTAATACCAGTACTAGTTCAAAAAAGACAGAAAGCTTGAATGGCAGCGATTTTGGGATATATTATCCAATTGGAAAATCCACACGCAAATTAGCTGGGAAGCAAATGTCACAATAATTTATAATTCCGAAGAGTGGATATTGCTCCCAAGCTTAGGTTGGTGCAACCTTCCGAAGGTTGAAATTTCAATTGAATGGCAAATAATAAAAGAACTGTAACTCAGAACAATAAAAATATGTTCATAAGTCTCAAAATATATTTACAGGCCTCAAGGAGGATATTGATCATCCATTGGTCGCTTATGGTTTTAGCAGTATAGAGCTAAGGAGTACTCTCGCTGGCTGGTGAGAATTAATCAGTTGAGAGAACAGGTCACTCATAATACAGTAAAAAGAAAGTTGCATTTCCCTGGGCAATATTGGCAGAATTTCAACAACAAAACACAAAATGGTGGAATTTTGGAGCAGAATTTAGATTCAAGAATATTTAGTGTGAAACCTCCAAAAGGCCAGAATGATAAGAAAGGCGTGCAATAAACAAAAAGCCACAGAGTTAGCATAACTCCCCTAAAGGGCATGTGCTTCCGCTGAATTTCTATGGTCTACAAGTAGGAACCAAGCCGAACAAAGGCAATAGGCATTTTCAGAGTTAATTTTGGTAATATCAATTTTTCTCTCTAAATTTAAAGAATGTTATATAGATATTTTCAATACATCTATCTAAAAAATGCTAAGAGATATCAGTCTTGAATGGTTTTATTTCATTGTTGAATTGTCTGGATTTGATTGTGTAAGTAGTTTTTCATAACGTTTCAGATCACACTCCTGATTCATCATCTGAATGAAGTAGAGAGCACAGAGAGAAAAATGAGCTCTCTACTTCATCTTCATGATGATTCACAGTGTGATCCAAAAAGTTATGCAAAAACTACTTACACAATCAAATCCAAAAACAATTTAGCAATAAACTCTATGGCTTGTGGAAATTGGTTCTCATTAATTGTTTTATTTCTTTAAAGAGTAATATTATTTATAATTTTCAATTTATTTTTACATTATTTCATTCATTTTTATTTGAAGAGTTATTCTTATTTATTTATAGCTTCTTTTATTTTAAAAAAATATATATATTTTTTAGCAGCATTGATTACTTAATTTCTATTTGAAAAACTACTTTTTTTTACTTTAAAATTTGTTTTATATACTAAAAATTGTTATTTTATTTTTAAATTTAAGTGTTATTTTCTAATTATTTTTTTTACTTGAAAATTGTTTAATTTTATTTTTATTTACTTTATTTACTTGAAAACGTATTTTATTAATTTTTGTTAAATTTTTAAAATTATGTTAGCTCTAAATAGTTACTTACCCAGTCAGACACCATGATCTGTCCCCTAATTGATACAGTAGAACGCCTCTCGGCAACACAAAAAAGCTGAAATTGGGGAATTGCTAAAAAAGGATTGAATTTTGCAGTGACAATCTGAGAGTGGAACAATACTAAGGTCATTATTTATGGCATCATGCAATGATGAAAAAAGTGAAATGCTAAGTGGCGGTTGTAGGGCATCCCCTAGAAGATTTAAGAGACTTGACCATTCTTTGAATTTCATATTGAGCATTGCCTATAGGGAGAGAAATGAAATAGTTGATATTCCAGGCAATCTTGGAATTGAATTAGCCAACATTCCTGATAACTTTGGAGTTATAACGCAGCCAATAATTATAGAAATCTTAAGAGTTAAATCAGCTCATTACCATGGAAATCTTGGGGTTAATTATGACAGAACAGAGGATATCTGTATATATTTAGTGAAAGCAATTGAAAATGATTGTCAGAAATTCAAAACAGTAATTGGCTCAGAAATATAATCTCGAAACAACATACTCGTGAACAAGAATAAGAGAACAATGGGAACTGGCAAACATAGGTTAAAGCACTAAAACTTCATCCTCGATAAGATTTAATTCAAAACAGTTGCAGGGCATGCCTTCCGAGATCAATGAGACTTGACCATTCTTTGAAGTTCATATTAAGCATGTCTATGGGAAAAATAATGAAATAGCTGATAATTCTGGCAATCTTAAGAGTTGAATCAACCAACATTTCTAACAACCTTGGAGTTAAATGCAACCAATAATTCTAGCAATCTTCGGAATTAAATCAGCCCACAACTCTGAAAATCTTGGGGTTAACCATAACAAAACAAACGATATCTATATATATTCAGTGAAAGCAAATGGAAAGTGACTGTCAGAAATTGAAAACAGTAACTGGCTCAAAAATGGAAAGCTTTCAAAACAACATATTCACAAACAAAATAAGAGAAAAGTAATGCCTTGCAGACTTAGATTGAAGCACTAAAATTTCATCCTTGATAAAACTTAATCAAAATACTTTTACCGGGTTACCCTTAACAATGAATGGCAGGAAATTCCAAACATACTATACAGTCGGCAAATCTCACAATCCTAGATGAAGCAACAGGCTTCTTGCGTCAAGATAAAAAATGACACGAGGTATAAAGTTAAGAGTGATGTTATTTCATGGCTAATCCCAACCTCAACATTATTTGGAAAACCATTTGGAAAGTAGAAGGCCATCAAAAAGGCTATAATTTTTTTATTTGTTGGCATTTAAAAGCATACTCTTAATAATATACAAAGGCGTTTCTTAGGTCTTTAAGGTACATCGTGTGCAATTGCCCTGGGGAAGACAGTGATCAACAAAACAATGTTACAATTAACTTTACCTATGCAAAGCGGACAAACCAAGCTGGTATGCTTGGGCATAACTGCATCTCTCCTAACTCTTTGTAAGACTGCTTCAGACTAGATCTGAGGGCTAACCAGCTTCGCGGACAAGACAAAGCATTAGATCATAGGTAAAATTCTTACGCAATGTGCAGTATGAGAAAAAGTGTATAGAATAGTATTCAATGTAAAGATAAGAATTATGGTAATGGTGCAGGAGCACCTCCTGGATTTCATGCCTCCATGAGGCATGCTTGAGTTCTTGGATTAACTTAGGCAATTTGGTGTTAAAATAAGGTCCAATGGACCATTTCAAATATGTTTTGAGTCCTAGTTTGGTCATAAGGTCCTAGTTTATCTTTTGGTGTCAATTTTGTCACATTTTGTCATATTTGCACAAAGTTGCAAAATTGCATGTAAAAGAATATGAAGGGTCAATTTCTTATGAAAAGCCTATGTTTGAAGTTGTAAGGTCATATTAGATCATATTCAATGTAATTCGAGTCTTGGGAGGGTTAATGTGTCAAAAAGTACAAGTCTTGTAAAATTGCTTAAGTGCAAAAATGGCAAAACGGCAAAAATATGGAAGTTTAAGAGACAAGTAGTTGAAAAGGTGGTTAAGGTCGATTGGTTTGAGTAGTTATGATGTTGTGGTGCATAAATATGCCTCTTAGATCTTGAAGCAAGGGAGGAGTTTTGCTTTGTAAAGGAAAATCATGAATAAAACTCTGTTATTTTTCAGAAATTACCGGTAAAATGTTGTTGCAGGTTGCTGTACGGCCTTGTACGGTCATATTATTGAGGGGCAGTCATTGGATTTGATGGTGGCATGAATCTAGAGCATTTTGGTGTTTGTTTCATACAATTTCATTAAGTTTTGCTCCAGATGTTATAAATTTACTCCAGGCAGTCAAGTGCAGATTTTAAGAGGGCAGCAGGCAATTAAAATTCAATATCTCTTTATTTTTCCAATGAAATCCCATAAAAATTGGTGTGAAGGTCTGTGAGGACATATTCTTCAATATTCTCCAAGTTGTAGGGTTAAAAAATACATTCTTATGCCTTCTTGAGGAAGCCCTAGGACTGTAATTTGCTTGAAATTCTGGAAATTGTCTGTGAACAGTCAAGTTTTTATGTTTTGATGATGTAAAAAGAAATCTTCTTGAATAACAGTGTTTCTAAAAGGTGGTGAGGTGCATTGTGAGCCAACTCTAATCAGGGTTTGGTGATTTTATAGGTTTGAGTCTCTTGTTTATTGTCTGATCAGTCAGGGAAGCCTGTTGACAGTGATATTTGGAATGGAAAATGAGGGGTTTGAATAGGTGATTGATGAATTATCATTGAATAAAGGATGGGAAATGGTATAACATGTTTGTGCAGGTATAATAACACATGTTTGTGGCATTGGAAAGGAGATATGGGCTTGGGGTTATGGAACTTCAACAAACCCTCATGGTACAAGCATGGAGTTGGAAAGGTAAGGGTTTAGAGTTTTGATACAATAAAGAAGGTTACTAATGATGGAATTTGTTGGTTTTGGTATTTTGACATCTGTTGTGAATACTTGAATGGAGTTTGAGGGTCTGTGGGTAGGATACCTTGAAGTTGGTTGATGGGGTGGTCTAATTTAGGCCTAGTTATGGTAGGACAGTCATCATTTTGTGGTGTTGTTACAAAACAAAGTTGTCTCATTCTTTGATATGTTTAAAAATCACTTAAAAGGTGTATCAAAACCCTCTTACAGTGTGGAGTTTGGGTCTGGATCAAGGGTTTTGTTTGACAGTTCCTATTACAGGGCTACAATGGTATGGTGTAGTTTACCAAGAAGAACATTGGACCTGATGTATTGAGATTACTGGCAGGGTTTGGTATGGTTGAGTTTATTATGAACTTCTTGTGTAATGTCTTCTAAGGGCCAGTTGAGTTGTTTTGTGGATGATTTCACAGTTTGAGTTATTGCCAAGAATGCCTAAGAGTAATAATTTTGTAACATTGCCTTGAATGATTGGTGGAGTTGAATTGTGATCCTCCTAGCATTGCATCAGGTAAGACTGGAATAGAATTCTGATTTAGCTTAATGAACTGTCATATAATACCTCCACCAGCAGAAAAACACAAAAGGGGACAAAGAATGCAATTAGGATGGATCTGTCCTCCAAATGGCATAATTACGTTGATTGTCAATCAAGCTGCAAAAGGAACCAAGGTCTTACTGCAGCAGGAGTTGTTTGTAGAGATCCTTTTGTGAATATTTTCCCTCTCTTCAGAAAGATGCTACTAATAACAGAGAAGAAATAGAAATATTACTAGATGGATTGTAAATGAGTCTTATCTTAAGTTCCTTTGATAAAACAGCCGATAAGACTGCTGAACTTGGAGTTAATCTTCGTAACAGAGTAGAGGATGTTTGTCTAAACAATAAAGACAATGGGAAATGGGCTGTGCCAGAAACATAAGAACTTGGCTAAGACATGGATTGGGTTTCAAAGAAAAACACTCCTGACTAATATAACAAGGAAAACTCCTGACTAATATAACAAGGGTGGCAGGAAGACAGATCAGACTCTAGTTTGAGCACTAATACTTCAACCTTTTGATTTAAGGAAGACTCAATTCAACATATTTTAAATATGAATTTGCTAAGTCAAGAGGAGGGCAAACAGGACAATTTCCAGTGTCGTTGAAGATTGGAGGACTTGCTTGTATTGTGTAAGAAGGCCCAATTCTATTCTGCAACATCAAGACCAGGTGAGTTGCTAGACATTGAAAGTTGTATCAAGGGATAATACATCAGGAATGCTAGGAAGAATTAAACTCAATGCAGTTCATTGTTCATTGCTGATCACTGCCCTTTGGTGAACACCTCCAGCAAGTCCACAAGCTTGAACAGTCCCCTGTATGTTCTGTCTTCTTTTTAGACTTTAAAATTTGCTTTTTTTGATAACCCCAGTTTATTATTATTGTGTTGTATTGTCGGTTCATTGAGAATTTGGTTGGTTCAGAGAAAGTGGGTTTTGTACAGGCAGAGTGCGAAGACTTAGGCAACTTAGTTATAGGTAGGGGTCTGCCATCAAAAAGTTGGATTAGGTTTAAAAACCAGTGGTCAATTAGCACTGGTAATCTGGATCTCTTAAACATGACCCTGTACTTTTTAGGTATATAAAACAATAACCCTTTTTATACAAAATAACGTATATGTTATAGGAACAAAGTATATTAAACGCAAGCAATTCACATGAATATAACAGGGATTGTTTGCACTACCTAATTCAATCAAGTAGACATTGATATTCTATATTAAGTAAACATGCCCAATATCTAATTATCAGAATGTGGAAAGAAATATTATTGGAATCAAATATCCTAAAGAATGAGAAAACCTTACGATGGAAATCAGAAAAACACAAGCCTCAGGCAAAAATTTACCTCATTATTCTTGAAATCAAATCAATAAGCAAAAACTAAAAACATCCCTCCGTTAATTTCCAACCGGTAAACTGCACCACTGAACATCCAAAAAATGAAATTGCTCTACATAAAAGAAACTCAACCTGCTGATGCCAAAAAAGGATCATCATAGAGTGATAATTTTTCCTTCTTTACCACTCTGATTAATTCTAGTATTTTCATATGAAGTAAGTATTTTCAAAATCCATATGAAAATGCCCTCTTGACAAGTATAAAAATGTTTTGTATCCATAGTATACAAGGAGAAAACAGAAATCTGGCGTTACAAACAGCATGAATCAATCTTCTCCAATCATGCATGTATATGCCAGTTCCCATCATCATTTCTTGAATCCCCTGCAAAGGATATAAAATGTCAAAAATTTGAGGTCCAGCATGAAAGAAAATCTGCTTTCTATATAATCTTAATCTCATACAAAATCAAAGAGAACTTCAATTCGAAAAGTGAAAAAAACAAATACAATTAGAGTTGCATAACAATCAATGTTTGCTCAATATGCATCCTGGTTTTTATCCCACTTATGGGAATGGGAAAGTCATGGGAATAGCAAGACAGGCAAAATACCCCTACCACCACCACTCCACCCCCCCACTCCAGGCAGCACCACCATAGGAGCCCATCCCCATGTGGTCCTGCAGATGCAACGACATCCCTGTGAATGTTCCCCTCTGGAGCAACAGCAAGACATTCCCCACGTCATTTAGAAACACTGCTCTTTTAAAAATAAAAATAAAAAATTAACAGAAAACACCTTCAACCTGAAAGAGTGACCCAAGGACCCTCAACTTTAAAAACATATATAAACAATGTTGCATGCTTTATTGCAATGACAGTGATGAAGATAGGATGAGGAAGAGGAAATACATGATTCCAAGGATTATGACTTCCTCAAAGAAGAGGCATACACTGACTATACTGGTTAAATCCATTTTGTTTATGCCTCTTTGTTATTGTTTTATGTTCTGTGCTTTGTTCTTAAACCTCAGTGGAGGATGCTAGGTCACATTTGCTAGTGCATGTTAACACGTAAGGGCTAGGAACAACATTTATTTATTCATTTCCCCTCCCCTATTGTTATACTTCTGCTACTTGTCTGCTTTTTTCCTACACTTTTGGAATGATACAACATCTTAAGAGTGCCTCAATAACATTCTCAGCATGTAGATCAGAACATTGCCCCTACTGTCCATATGTTCAATATTCTGTATGTTGTACTTCTTTTACCAAGTCTTCTTCCTATGAATTTCGAGTTGATAGAAAGTACCTTGGCAGTTCAACCCACTCTCATCATGTTGACCTAAAATCATGAGTTCCCTTTGTTGTGTTATATGAATTTGGGGATGATGCAAAGTATGAAAGATTCACAACCACTTTCACCATGTTGACCCAAAAACATTGCTCCCTTATTGTTTGGTCCTAATCTTTCTTCATACATGTATTTGTGTGACTATAATTTTGGGAGTAATGCAAAGCATATAAGTGATTCAAATCCACCCTCATCATATTGACCCAAAAACATTGATTCCATTGATTGGTTTATACTTTTGGCCTTTTTCTTGCACCGTGATTGTTTGCTTCTTCTAATTATGTCTTGTTTCTTTTTAACTTGTTATGTTTTCCTTTTGCTTGTTATCAACACATGTTTTCCTTATTCATGTTGTTCACAAAGCATTAAAAATACAGAATCATTACCATCTTGCTCGCTTATTTTCCTTTTCAAAACTCTTTCCACTTGCATGGCAACTTTTATAGGAATACTATCTTAAGCCATGCTTCCTAGATAAAAATATTTCATTACATTGTGCTTTATATCACAAATTATTTCACATCTATTTGTGAGTGTTCTATTCTCAGGACCTGGATAACAAGCCACTGGTTATAGCCTTTCCTTCCCAGGCTTACTGTCTCTTTGAAAAGGAAACATGCCAATTACTGGCTATATATAGCCTTTCCTTCATAGGCTTACTGTCTCTTTAAAAAGGGAATTTGCCAATTCAGGGATCAAGGAGGTGGATAACAAACCACTGGCTATAGCTCTACATTGAAATTCTCGGGAACGGTCACGCCTCTAATTTGATCTCTCCCCCATACAAAATGGCAATAAAACTTAAGCCCAAGCCAATATGGAGATAAGAAATCAGAATCTTCTTTTCCATTTCATAGATTTTTATTGTGTTTTTGCTTGGGTGATGTCCTGATGCCCCCAGGACAGTCAACAGGCATGATGACATCCCCTGGCCATCCTCATTTTAAACTTTAAAGAAATAAGGAGGGGCATCATCAAACAATCAGAAAAAAAGGGAACATATGGATGTCTGGGATGGGTATTTAGGCCCTGGGGAAGTGTCCCAAGGAACGCTGATTTTAAGATTGCATGGAGGGGAGTACTGCTCCTATTTTCCTACACTGGTGCTGCCATGAATTCTCTGAAGCACAAAAACAAGATACAATTGAATCTTTTCTTTTAAACTAGTAAGTGATGACTTGTTTTGGTTTGAGAGTTTGAGGAGGTGCTGGAGAAGGGACCAGAAGTTTTGAGAAATAAATTTGGGCTTTCTTCTGTCAAATGACATCTAACTATGCACTGAAGCATTTCTGTAAAATTATCAACGTGGTATTTATTAAAGTAATATTTACTTACTTTATTAATGACAATATATTGTAACGTTTTGAAACATAGCTGTTTCAGCAGTTTCTATTCTTGCTTTAGTTTAGTTTAGTTTTAGAAACTTTTTTATTTCTTTCGAAATCTTCTGATTGTAAAATTCTATAAAGAGGACATTGCCTCTTTCATTAATTTATGAAGATTTTTACCAATATGGTATCAGAGCGGGAAACGACCTCTGATTTTTTCGTCAATTTTTTTTTCTTTTTTTCAGTCATGTCCTAAGAAAATCGTGATTACTCTTTGTATTAAGAGATTTTAAATTTTTTAATGCGATTTTCTTCTGTCTAGGCGTGCGAGTAACATTCTGGACATTTTCTCTTCAAAAATCGTCACGTTTCTTTTTTCTGTGTGCTCTTTTTTGTGAATCTTTTGGGCAACTCACGTATGTGAAAAACGCGACCTGGGTTTCCTATTTCTCCCGCGCAAAAGGGTTTTTCTGACTCTCTCACACTGTTCTCTGCATTTTCAAGGGCTTTGAGTGCGATTTTTGGCCGCACGACATGTTTTCTGGGCATGTATTTCTTTGCCAGAGTTGAGATGGGTTTCTCAGATTTGTTTTTTGACAGTTTTTCTCAGAATTCGTGTGTCTGTGAAGAATTGTGACAGATTCTCTTCACCAGTGCGGCTATCTCTCTTGCAGTTTTTTTAAGACATATTTCTGACGAATTTTTTCAGCTCGATGGGTTTGTAATTCAGCGATTCTTAAATCGCATCCTCTTCCACAAAATTGCGTCTTCTTTTCTGCATGTTGTGAGACTTTGGCATGGTTATTTTCTGAGCTGGTGGGCGTGCACGGGTTTTGAGAAGCCTGTCGTCCATCTCCTTGCCGTTTTTTTGTCTCTATCTGGTGATTTCCGCACTTGGTCTGGGTGACTTTGTTTTTGGAATTCATGCACATTTTTGTTCAGCTGTTCATGTTTCCTGCCATCTCTGAACGTGTCTTTCCTTGTGCCTGATTTGTGTAGCCTGCCTCATACCATTGCTTGAGATTCTGCTAAAATTTTGTACTTGCACAACTGGTATTTTGATTATTTTTCATACCTTTTTGGCATCTCATTACAAGTCAATGGCATATGGATTGGTCTATTGATAGTATCCTTATAAGAAAAGTTAAGCCATATGTAATGCTTTTCTCCTGCATTATGTACATTTTGGTAACAGTTGAGGATATCCATTGTGGAAAGAGCAAGAGAGACTATAGCATTGCACAAACAGTGGTTTATACAGTCCGACTACTATCAAAACCAACAACACAACTGGTCCTTTAATTATTTTTGAAAGACCAATAAGTTTATATTTGAACCTAAGAAGCTTTAGGATTATAGTAACATTTGAAACATCAATAAAGGGGCCAGCTACCGTCTTATATGCAGCATGCAGCAACATAAGGAGCATGAACCAACCTGAAAGCATGAGTACAAAAAGAAAAAGTAAAAATGAAAGAAAGAAATTAGATTGACATGCAAAAGCCGAAGCCTCAAACGTACATTCCATTAAAATAACAAAGTGCTAGGGTGAGAGGAACTCTACGAGGAGATGTTCTAACCTGAGGGCCATACTTCATGAGAACTCCATCTGGCACCAGATCTAGAGGACACTCAGAATTTGGCAACTATTTGAACCCTAAAAGAAACCTAATATAACCAAATCAACTGGTTTGGTGATGTAGAGGTTGGAATTTCAGAGAAAAAGAATGAAAATTAGCTGAGCACATTGTGGGACAAAAATATAGTGATTGGTAAGTGTAGACATGCAAAACTAACATCATGCATCCAATTCCGCTATTAATCAATTAAAACAATATATTGATTAATTCCTTAGCTTCATCGTATTTAATTAAATAAATCAAATTATTTAATTAAGTCCTCAAGTTCTTCTTATTTGATTCAATAAATCAAATATCAAACTCCCAAAATCCTCCAAGTTAATTAATCTAGATTAATTAACCTCTAATCATAATCACCCATTCTCTAGCACTTGAGTCAAATCTAAACTCTCAACTAACCCACCCACTTGCACCAATAAATCATTTCTTTGATTTATTAATTCTTCTAATTACTTTCAAAAGAGCATCAAGATGGAATATTCTATCAATTTGAATCTTCCCTCCAAAGGACTTGTCCCCTCCAACAAAGCATTAAATGCTCTTACACATGTCTCTTGCACAAGTCAAACTTGGCATTTAATGCACCTTTCATCCCCCCCTAAACATGTCATTTCATCCAAATTCAAATTTGAAATTGGCACATTGGCCAAAACTTGCACAACCCTCATCCTCTCAAATCTTGACAAGTGACATCTTGACATGGGTCATTTTCATTGATCCCATCTGAGCCTTAAAGCATTATCCAAATGAGAATCCTTTGTACAAACACCTTATCTTATCGCAAGATGGTCCATATCCATTCGTCCATCCGTCTATTCAAGAATCCACCCGTGGCCATTCAAACATTGCTAGACACTGGGGGCAGATGTTTACATTTCGCTTCGAGAATAAATCTTGATATATACCCTCTAACTTATGTGGTGATCTGAACATTTGACAAACGTGAAATCAAATTGTTTAAATCATTTGTAAGCCAAAAATCCAAATCACTAGCCCATGGCATATTTTGACAAAACAATGTTCCTTATCAAGCTTTATCTTTCGTCGAACATCAATCTGAACAATCAATATCAATCGCATCTAACTTGCACGTCAGCGTCACATCAAATCATCAAAACAATTTCGTTCCAAATCAAGCCTCATCAATCTTGATCAATAAAATCCAATCAATTATCACCTTGTTTGACTTAACACATTTAGTCAAACCACCCTCTTGTGTACGAGTTTACTCTAAGATAACACAACTTCTTAGAGTTTACAAATGCATTATCATCTTATTTGACTTAACACACTTAATCAAATTATCCAATCCATCATCAACTTGTTTCACTTAACACACTTAGTCAAACTATCCTCGCATGTACAAGTTTACTCTAGGATAACACAACTTCCTAGAGTTTACAAGTGCATTATCACTTTTGTTTGACTTAACACACTTAGTCAAACTATCAATCCATCAAATCTGATCGATCAACATTAAGCTTGGTTTTCAACAAAAATCCCAAAACAAAGCACTGATATCGTCATGCATATCCACCTCCAAATCATCAAAATCTATCAAAAATCCAAAAACATGTCAAAATCCATAAAACATCAAAAATAGAGTCATCTTGCCAAACTACATCATCTCTGAGCTTGAACGTAGGCAAGGTTGATCTATGATCATCCCCCGAGACATTTTAGGTCAGTCCTTAGGTGTCCGTCGCAATGGCATATGTCTGCCCATCTATTTAGGCGTCTGTCGCAATGGCATTCATTTGCTCATCTTTTTTCACATTTTAGGTCAGTCCTTAGGCATCCGTCGCAATGGCATCTGCCTGCCCATCTATTTAGACGTCTGTCGCAATGGCATTCGTTTGCTCATCTTTTTCACATTTTAGGTCAGTCCTTAGGCGTCTATCGCAATGGCATCCGTCTGCCCATCTATTTAGGAGTCTGTCGCAATGGCATTCGTTTGCTCATCTTTTTCACATTTTAGGTCAGTCCTTAGGCGTCCGTTGCAATGGCATCCGTCTGCCCATCTATTTAGGCGTCTGTCGCAATGGCATTCGTTTGCTCATCTTTTTCACATTTTAGGTCAGTCCTTAGGCGTCTATCGCAATGGCATCCGTCTGCCCATCTATTTAGGTGTCTGTCGCAATGGCATTCGGTTGCTCATCTTTTTCACATTTTAGGTCAATCCTTATGCGTCTGTCGCAATGGCATCCGTCTACCCATATTTAGGCGTTCATCACAATAGCATTTGTTTGCTCATCTTTCACATTTTAGGTCAATCCTTAGGCATCCATCGCAATGGCATTCGTTTGCTCATCTATTTCACATTTTAGGCATCCATCACAATGACAATCTTTTGCCCTTTTATCTCATCAGCAGTCAAGTCAATTATCGTTTGAACTACGTCGTCTCTGAGCTTAAACGTAGGCAAGGCCATCCCTGATTGGTCCCTGAGACACAAAATCCAAAAAAAATCATAAATCTCGAAAAATACCAAAACATTGAAAAACCCGAAAATTAAAACAGCCTCAAAACATTTGAAAAACCCAAAATGTTGCACTCGTCCCATCTCGCTTTCACCCGCAATAAGCATCGCTCATAATAAATCATTGTCGCCTTCATCGTTTGGTGAAGCAATCAGAAGCAAGTTTAGAAGGTTCCAAAGTGAATACCTAATCATCAAAGTCTCAAATCTAGATCACTAAGTCAGCAAGTTGGTCAACTCGAAGTATCAATAGCTTATCACCCAATCAATCTCATCAAAACCCTGATCACAACATGTCCTAGGAATATGACCTTCCGGTGATGGACATCAACATCAAGTATCACCTTAGTTTAGTCTGTGGCTAGCAGTACAAAGAACATTAGCTTGTTTGTTTACTTTATCTTGGTCTTGTTTAGACCTATCTTATTTTGCGCTCATTCCAAGGACCTCTCGATGATGCCTAAACAAAACAGGTTTAGAGAGAAAGGAATGGGGCAGTGATCATTATCTTTTTGTCTGTTGTGCTTGTTGGATGTTCTTGTAAAATAACTTGGCGAATACTTTCTTTGTTGGGTCTGTCCTAGCAAGGTTTCCGTATGTCAAGTGTGAACAAGAGCACTCTTATCTGATTGTCGAGTCAAATTCCATCACACTAGGTGCAACGCCATCCTGGTTTTTTATACCTTGATGCATCGCACCTATGTGTGTTATCAAACATAAGGAAAGTTATGCCCTTTATCTCTCCCATCACTGGATAAGCAATGCATCATCATTCATCATCATTTCTAATAAAGTTGGCTTGTTGAACTTTTGCATCTTCTTGGATTCAAGGGTTGATCCCTCTCATTCTTCTATCCTCTTTCGCGCTAACAATACATCCATCTTGCATCCGCACTTCCATCTTGCATATCATCATAGGACAACATCATCCACCGCATTCATCTCATTTGCATAATCATTTAAATTGTTTAGAATAATATAAATTTGTTATTCTAAGCATCGTAAAAACATATCATTTAAATCATCATTACCATATAGATCATATATTCTAATCATCTATACATCCATTTTGAACCTTTTTTTCGTGAGATCGACCTCAAATCGAATCTTTCGCTCGATCTCTCGAGGGGGCAATGTACTAACGTACTTATTTCCGCTGGGGCATCCGAAAAAATCAAAAGTTTTTTAATTTCAATGTCAGCGGCATCATTCTTTGAACCAATGCAACGAGTACATTGCTTCAAAGAGAGGCAAAATGTAGACATGCAAAACTAACATCATGCATCCAATTCTACTATTAATCAATTAATACAATGTATTGATTAATTCCCTAGCTTCATCATATTTAATTAAATAAATCAAATATCAAACTCCTAAAATCCTCCAAGTTAATTAATCTGGATTAATTAACCTCTAATCATAATCACCCGTTCTCTAGCTTCTCTAATCATAATCACCCATTCTCTAGCTTTTGACTCAACTTGAGTCAAATCTAAACTCTCAACTAACCCACCCACTTGCACCAATAAATCATTTCTTTGATTTATTAATTCTTCTAATTACTTTCAAAAGAGCATCAAGATGGAATATTCTATCAATTTGAATCTTCCCTCCAAAGGACTTGTCCCCTCCAACAAAGCATTAAATGCTCTTACACATGTCTCTTGCATAAGTCAAACTTGGCATTTAATGCACCTTTCATCCCCCCTAAACATGTCATTTCATCCAAATTCAAATTTGAAATTGGCACATTAGCCAAAACTTGCACAACCCTCATCCTTTCAAATCTTGGCAAGTGGCATCTTGTCATTGGCTTGTGAATGATCCCACATTCATCCAAATCTCTCAATCTTTCAACCTTGAATCTATAAAAGCAAGGCATAAACAACACAATTGGGGGAACAAAAATACACTTTCATGCAAAGTTACTCTCTACATGTGAGAACTAATTTTGTCCACAATTACATGCATTTGCATTATCACTATCATCTTGGCAATCTTGCTTATCAGGGGGTGAGAAAGGGATTTCTTTCCACATTTCAAGAGGCACCACTCCCACTATGGGATAGGTTTGAACATACTTCACATGCTTGCAATGAGTCTCTTTGGTATTTTAGTGTTTTAAAAGCATTATTTAGTATGGTTCTTTACTTGCTTTTAACAGACTAACACACTAATGTGGTTCATTGTTTGAAGTTTGTGAAGATTAGTGTCTACAGTAAGCTCTTTGGTGATGGATATGGTAGTCAATATTTACTTGAAGCTGGATGAACCACAGATGCCATGGTTTGGTTTTTGAAAGATCTTGTTCTTATTACTTAGAGCTCCAGCATGCTCGTATAAATGGGCTTTTAAACATTGGTGAATACATATATAGCCACTTACTATATGCTTATATATACATCTTCTCTACAAGGGTTCAGAATTAATTGTAGCCCCGAAGTCAGATATTTTTGAAAATCTTGAGCATGTTTGTTAAAGTTTTGATGGACAGGAACAGTGTTGTAAATGCTCTGTGGGCAATATTGTCTTAAACTTGGGAAAGCTGAGCAAATTTATTAAATATTTTTGCTCCTGGGTAGAAAAGCCTTCTTCAAATATCAATCTGGGATACAGTTAGAAAAAAAATATATAATAAGGAATCAACAGAGTCTGTTGAAATCATACTTTTGCAGTCAGAATCCTAACGATGATACCCAAAATCAGCAGGAATCCAAAGCGGTGACTAGATAGATCATAGCATGCCTGAAGACAAGCTTGCACCTAGAGATATGAATTTGCATTTCCAGTCTTAACTGCCAGCCCTAATAACTCAGAAATAAGGTTGTCAAACAGTGTTGTAAAACTTGACAGAGGTGAAGTTCTGGCTCAAGAACAAGATGTTGACTCTAGATATAATGAAGAAATTTCCAAATTTCCATTGAATGAAATGAATCTATTGATATCCTATTTGCTTCATGGCTTTCAAGATTTGGCAGATGGATGTATTGTTGAAAGCAAACAACCATAAATTCAAAGGTCATATATAGCTGTTCAGCAATAGATTTAGCAGAAACACCAACTAAAGAACATATAACACCAAACCCTAGGAATATTAAACGATCAGAAAGCTCTCAGATATGGCCTTCTAAATCAACTATGTTAATGTGGACATTGCCCAGGCAAGGCCCCATGCAAGTTCCAGACAAAGTTTGGCCAAAGTAACACTTGGTCATGGTTTCTAATTTAAGAGATGTTCTATGCTTGATGGTGTATGTTTTGTGATTGAATGTGAGTTGATGGGGTAATAATTTATGTATGAAAAATGTTAAATGTCATGTTTTGTTCCAATTAAATCATCTGAATCCAAATATATTCTGCAAAGATGAAGACAGTCAACGCAACTAACTGATGCAAACTTTTACACAAAATATGCTACTCAAAAGACTTCTGTAAAACCCTACAGATGCATTGCTCCACAAAGTTCCTTTACAATTAGCAAAATTTCTGCAAGTTTCTAGGACACAAAAAATTTCTTAAATTCAGAGGACTGCGGGGGTAATGGCTATTAAAAATTTAAAAAATGTAAACAAATTGAAAGCAGCTAAAATTTTAAGAAGTAAATACCTAATTTACCAGTTCGTCAGAAAACCTAGCCAGAATTGGGTCTGATTCAAACACAGTTGTGATTCTGATTTGAAAGACCTGTGGCACCGTCCAAGGTACTGTCAAACACCAATAAACCTGGGCGATCCTCCCATAAAAACCCAATTTTTTTCAAATTTTTAAATTATTTTCTTCTTTTGATTGGGCTGCTTTTTAGAGGCTGTATATTGAGGGAAATGTACACATTCATTGTCGGTGTGTGTTTACTACCATTGGCAAGCAAGTTTAAAAAGGCAAAAGATTGTGTTATTATATTCAGGTATAACAATGGGCTCTCAGGTTTTCTCTTTCATTTTTATTTCACTATGCTTCTAAACAACCCTTGGAATACTTCTCAATGCTATGTAATGCATACAGCAACATATAATGTTGGAGTATGCAAATATACTGTTTGATAATCTTGCAAATGGCTATGTTTTTTATTATCAAATTATTATATTGTAATATAATTAGCTCAAACACCCCTTCCCCTTTAACAGCATAACATAAACAATAGTAATTTTGAAGAAAAGACATGAGTCAACATATTTATCATATAGACATGCATTGAGACAACGCCCCTTAGGAGATTAAAACGCTGCAAAAAAACATGGGTTGCACACTTTAAAAGATATGATAGATATCCTTATGTAAGGAAATGAAATCGGTTGAACATTAAGATGCATTATTGTGTCATCAAACAATGGTAAAAAAGCTGTTTTAGTGGGTCAATCACATCTCCCCGTCAATCCAATGCTGCTGTTATCTTACTTTTAAAGTTTTAAGTATTTTATTATTTTGATATCGAACAATGAATATCTATCATGACATTCAAAACTGTAAATGTCTGCCTTTTTTGTGACATAACCACCCCTTGTGCACTCAGGGGCTATGTATCCACTGCCAGACATCAAAGAAAAGCTTATTTATTGTGAAATGATTGGGTTATTCTTAAACAACAAACAAATAAACATTTGATAAGAAATCTTTTCCCTTAAAATTAAAAAGATTGATAAAATTGTTCTGATTTAAATCTCAAATTATCACTCCTAACGTTTAAATCAACTCTTTGAAAAACATGGCTCCAACGAGAAAGCAGCGAAATAAAACAAGTAGTTTAAAAATATGGCGGAAAATAAGTAATTTGCAAATTTGAGGCAGTATAGAATCAATCTACTGGTTAGAAATCCCGTATACGATGCATTATTGTGTCATCAAACAACGGTAAAAAAGCTGTTTTAGTGGGTCAATCACATCTCCCTGTCAATCCCATGCTGCTGTTATCTTACTTTTAAAGTTTTAAGTATTTTATTATTTTGATATCGAACAATGAATATCTATCATGACATTCAAGTTTGAAAAATTGATACTGAAGTAGTATTTTTAATGTCTATAGTGCTTTGGTTTATTATATGATGCTATGTTGTATTCGGAACTTAATTCCTGTTTTTAGGCTGCAAATATATATATATATTTATGATTTTTGTATTTTTTGTACTGACAAAACCACAAAACCAACTCCAAAATGGGTTTCGCCATGTCCAAATACCAAAACAGGTAACTTAGGTAAATACAATGTGCTGCATTTGCAAAGAAAGTCCTCTCCTTCTTTGTTTTTTATGGGTTTTCAGCATTTTTACTTTAAAAGTTACCTTTTTTAATTTTATGCACTGAATGGAGCATATTGTTCAGTCCTGAAAAAGTGGACATCTCCTCCAAGTCCCTAAGTCCCCAGAATGTCAAGGACGTTGGCAATGCCACCCAGGCCCCCAGGAATTCATCCCCATGTACCACTGAAAAGAATAAAGAGGGTATAGATCATCAGGGATGATCTGGCCCTAATTAAAAATAATCCCTGGACATCAACTAAAATAATTTTGCATAATCTGCATTTAAGCAAACACCCATATTGGTCTACATAAGGAAAAAACATCATTATAGATTTGAGCAACACAGTTGAGCTAAATACCTAGCCACAATTCATGAAGCAATGATGAAGATGAATTTCAGCAATTATCATCCATCACTTTTTAGACACAAAATAAGTGGCAAAAATCGAGTTGTACAAAAGATACAATAAACGTAGAACGTAAGCGGGTATAGCCAGATCAATTAGAAGAATGCAATCTACTCCATTTTGTGGATTAAACAGCTATCCTCTAATTGCATCTCAACAAATACAATTAGTAATCTCCATTTGGCTTGATTGGTACTTGTTTTCACTGACAGAATATTGTAGATTCAAATTTTAGATTTTTAACTAAGGGATGCAGTTTCTAGTGTTTATTGCATGAAACAGTAAAAATCTCAAATTTTAGCGTGTTAAAGCGAGGCCATGAAGAGTTATTTAACACAGTTAATCTACTCTTGTCTCTTATGACTTACAAGAGTCAAATATACATACACCTATGTACACTTTGTTTATTTGGGAACCCTAACTTATAAGTTTATATATTATAGCATTGCACACCTGATGTTTGATTGCCAAGAAGGATGGTTATCATTAAATTTCTTGGACATCTAAAATGTGGCTGTTTAATGCATTGTGCTCTTTAAAAATTGAAGCCTTTTCACTATCTTGAGCTATGTATTAAAAGAATGATGAATATTATGATATGGAGAAGATCCCTGGGTGTATCTGAATGGCTGGGATAGGCTTTGGGAATAGTATATCTCTTAAAGTTTAAATACCATCTTCTCTTAAGAGAGTATTCTTTCTAAATTAGGATTCTTTACTTGTTTTCTTACTTTTTCTAGATGAGGACAGGAATCTTCTCCAAATGATACATAATTTATCTTTATCTTTACCAGGTCTATTGTTTGATGTTAAACTGTTCTCATCTTATTCAATTGTTATCTTTTCTGATAATGGAGGGAACGTAAATGCTTTTGAAGATTTTGTTTACAAGGTTGGTTTAAGCCAGTGCTGGCTTGGAGATTTTATGCCTGAGTTGGTACGTACACCTCCTTGTAATAGTTTACTTATGTGTTGACTGGAAGTGATAATCCTTCTAATAGTTGACTTATGTGTTGACTGAAGTGATAATAAAAGAACATCTACTTCTCTGATTTACTTATTTCTAAAATTTAGATTTCAAATATAATTTCATTTCCAAAATTCAAGATCATAAAATTTTAAAATTTCTTTTCATTTTCATATTTCAATTTGTTGTATAACAGTGGTAGTAGAGGCTTTTGGTTCATGACATTCTGTTTTCACGGAACTGTTGTACTCTACATGTTTTAGATGCATATTTTGCTATCTAAGATTCTCAAACTAGACCTCTGCTTTTTTCTCTGATAATTAAGTGGGGTGCACATAATATTATTTATTTCAGCCTTGGTTTTAGTGGCTATTGGCTTTTGACTTCTAGGAACTTGGGGTATTCAAAGGGGCAAACGCATGAAAAGCACCCAAGTTCCAACTAACTGCAGGGGTCAGACTATGTTTGTATAATCGATGTATTTTCATTATCATTTCTCTTACCTTCACATGTTTGAGGGCATTAACTTAAGTTTAGGTAGCCTGTGGTGTTGTTTGTTGTGCTTTAAACTTCTATGCCATGCTGGCATGTGAAAAAACTAGCAAATGAAGAGTCCACATTTCACCTCCAAGTTTCAAATACTAGAAATTAAAAATATCTTTAATTAGAAACCTAAAATGTGATAAAATATTGCCAGAATTCTGAAACAAATCTCCATACAGACCAAGAAAATGTTGTACTAATAGCTGTAGTAAGATTAACAATGAACACTCATTTCCACTTAGTTCTAATTTACTTCTGATGTCAACTATGTATAACATTGTCCTTTCCGATTCCTCTAAGATCTCATATTCATTGTCAAAGATCTATATCTAAGAGATCCATTGGCACTACAGACCAAATGGTAAAGAGTCCAACATTAGGCAAACGAGATTGGAATAAGAACGATTGCCCAATCCCTGAATAGTAAGCCTTTCAATTTAGAGCAAAAATAAACAAAATTATTAAAAATAAATAGTGACCCTAAGTACCTGGTCACTTTCTATGCATTAGCCATATAACAAGTTAGTGGCCAAGGTTCAAAATAATTCTATTGTGGTTGTAGTTCCACTACCAGATAATGCAGAATATCATGAACCCAATATATTCCATTTTCAGACCCTGCCTTGCCCAAACAGCAACTGAGTAAAAGGATGGCTAAAGTCTCCAAAGGCATGCCTCCACTCTGCAGTTCTGCCCATAAGAGTCCTAGTTCTGCCCCTACGAGTCCTATTTCTAAAAAGAACATAACAAGTTTTACGTTTTGACTATCCAAAAAGAACCAAGATGCAAGGTCAATGATATCACAACCAAAAGTTTTCTAAGAAAACAACCCCTTACCTATCCAGATCCAACAATGATGTTGTTAATTGGAATGAAAATCAATTTCACAAAGAACCCAACAAAGCCCATCACAACGAAGCCGATAGCTGTCCTGAATGCCACTTTACTGAACTCTGCAAAATTAACACATTCAAAGCCCAATAAATATTTTCTCATTTTAAAAACACAAATACATACAGGTAGAAGTAAAATTTACCGCAAGACCACGCCTTCTTACCTTTCCGATCTGGCTTATGACATCTCTTCACGAGTCTAATGCTATCTTTAGCAAACTCCTTCAAGGGTTGTACAACAGTGTCCACGGCCTCCATGATTCTGAAAAGTTTACATTCAATCGTCTCAGAAAAACACAAAACAGAAATCCAGACCGTTGTTAGGATTTGGTCCTAACCAAATCCTAACAACCACATGAAACTCATGAACATTAACTACGTAATTGAACTGTAGAAAAACCCTTAAGAACCAAATTTGAGATTAAAACCCATCGAATCTTCTCTGGAAAACACGACAGTGAAACCCAGACCATTCCTAGAGCTTGGCCCTGACCATTAATTTATACCCGTATGCAGCGCCGAATCCAAATTTTATATGCAGCGCCGAATCCCAATTTTATATCAGAATTTCTCTAAATAAAAAGCATACCAAATCAAAATAAAAGTGGTAAGATCCAGCGACGAAAATTCCTCTATTGTCCTTGAAATCACGGTTTAAGGTGGGGCTATTGCAACCAAAACAGATGGAGAGCGTCTTGCTAGAACAAAAAAAAAATCTAAATTTTAGTCTCGAAACCTAGGTTCAACCACAAACCTTCAGATCTCGCACTATTTCCCAAAAAAATCCTCTAGAATTGCTCTAAAAATGAATATGGCTGTATACATAACAATTTTGACACTAATCGTACCGGATCTACCCATCTCTAACCTTGAACAAAATGAAAAATTTCATCCTCTAAAAACTATAACTACGTAAGCCAATCTCGATGAAAACAATAACCTTGAAAGATTAAGCAATTTTTTCAATCTACATATATCAAATTACACCCAAAAATGGCTTGCCAGAAAAAGAATTACCAGTAGAATATAGATCTACGCTCAATTTTTGCGTCGTAAATGTGCAAGACCGATCTTTTACACGACAAAAGCCTTTCAGAGTTCTACAACGGCGACCTGTATGAAACCTGACTTTATATAGTCTTCACGGTATTTGTATTGGAAGGTTTGTCGGCTAAGTCTGTGCCGAATAAGTCTTCACATTGAATAAAATAGGTGATATCTGTAGATATATAGATACTCGAGGTTGAATGGGTATCGCTTATATTTTTTATAACGAAGTAATATACAAAATCTTTGTTTATTTGTAAGGTATTTACAAAGGTAATGCATATATATTTCTTAAATACACAATTAAAAGAGTAAATAAAATATAAGAATAAAAATATAAAATAAATAAAACATAATTTTTTGGAAGGATTTTTTGAGGAGGGGGGGTTGGAGGTGAGATTAGCTTGAGTGTTGAGTGAGTGTGATGATCTTTAATGTGAGAGGGATCAAGTTGTGTGCATGAGGGACCTACTCTAGGGAGTGAAATAGAATCCCTAGAGTAGGATAGAATGGAGATGGAGGGAGATCAAGTGGTAGTAAAGAAGCATGGCTTGTGAGCTTAGTTGCAGTGAGTAGAGACAGATGTGGTGAGTCTAAGATATGAGAGAGATACATTGAGGGTGGAGCAATAGGGGATTTTATATGCATTTTTAAATGTGGGAGATTTGAGGAGAGATGTGGCACGAGCTATGCAAGAGGTAGATTATAGGCAATCACTATACAAGGGTGTTGTGCTAGTAGGGAATAGAGTACCTAGATTTTTCAAGAATTTAACATTAGCAATCTGAGGATCAACTAGATTAGGGCCATTAATTGTCATTGGGCCGCCACAAGCTCCACCATGACTAGGTGGACACCACTAGAGACATCAATAAGTGAGGGGTATAGCCATAGATAGCATAGTAAATATGTTGGAAAAATATGTCTCAACCTTGCAAATACATAAGGTATTGTTGATATGTCAACGCGGGGGGGGGGGTTGCAGAGGGATACCCCCCTGCGAGGGTTTGGAACAACGCACCCTAGCAGGGTAGCCACATTTTATGTATATTTTATTATTGTAAATCTAGATCACTTGTCATTAGGTTTCATATCTAACGATCGATATTTTGTTGGCTTGACTTGCCCTAGAAGACAACCCTATTTTATGAGGGCGTTGTATTACGATTGTGTATTATGGTATATTCTGAGAGTCTGATAGTGATTGTGTTGTCTATGGATCTTTGAGTGGTGATACTCCTATGAGAAGCTTGCTCTACAAGTATATTGTAATCTTTGTGATTTCTGAATAATATATTGGGCGGATTTTGGAGTGCGGGTTTTTTCTCCCGAAAGGCTTTTCCCCACATAAATCACTGTGTTATGGTATGCATGATACTTATGTCTATTTTTGTTTAAGTTTCTATAAATGTTAAAGATCTCTAAAAATTTTGTAGTATTTTCCTCTCAAGATTAGTGTAGGAAGTTGTTTTGTTGCCTTAGCTTCCTTACAAGTGGTATCACAGCTTGATCACCTTTGGTTTTAGTTGCAAGGTTGTTGGGTTTTTTGAACTAATCCAATTTTGAGTGGGAGCTTGTGCAGAAGACACTTTAAGATCTTGTTGCAAGAATTTTCAAATGGCAAGTTCATCAAGGAGAATAGAGGTCGATAATATTTTTGAAAATAACTTTGAAATGTGGAAGCTAAAGATGGAGGATCTATTGATAGATCGAGATCTATGGGATGTTGTTGATGAGAATGTTTCAAGGCCTGCAGATCCTACTTAGGCTGCTCAGTATGATGTTATGGACCGTAAAGCCAAGGGTTTAATCAGATTATGCTTGGAAGACTCTATTTAAATCAATGTGCATGAAGAGACCACTACACAAACTATGGAAGAAGCTTGGTGAGATGTATCAAGCCAAATCTTTAGTGACCAAGATTTTATTTAGGAAGAAATTATATTCCTTGAGAATGGAAGAGGGTGGACGAATTGCAGACCACCTAGAAGCATTCAATATGTTGGTGGCTCAGTTGGTGTCAAAATAGATGAGGAAGAGAAATGTCAGATCATGCTTTGTTATTTTCCTAATTCATGGGATTCTCTTGTTATGGCTATTGGGAGTACTTCTGGTATATTGAAGACTGAAGATGTGGTGGGTTCTTTGCTTTTTGAAGAGATGAAGAGGAAGGCATCCATCAGTGCTAAGGAGGCCCTAAATATTCATGGAAGACCTAAGGAAAAAGGAAAGAAGAATGAGAAGCATGACAAATCCAAGTCCAAGGGGAGATCTAAGTCTCTTGGAAAGTCCGAAGTTATTTGCTAGAACTGTGGTAAGCCTGGACATGTTCATAAGGACTGCAAAGAAGAAAAGAAGAAGAAAAATAAGAAATTTGATTCTGATTTTGAGTATGAGAAGGAAGATGGTGACGCATTCATTGCATCTTTGGCAACTCCTGCAGGTAATGATGCATGGTTAATTGACTTGGGTGCATCTTTCCATATGACCTTTAATAGAGATTGGTTTTCTGAATATGAAGAATTTGATGGAGGTAAGGTGTACTTGGGTGATGATTTTCATTTAGACATTGTTGGTCATGGTAAAGTTAAATCAGATTTCCTAATGGTAGAATGAGAAGGATTAATGGTGTGTTGCATATCCCTAGTTTAGCACAAAATTTGTTATCTATGAGAAAACTAATAGATGCATGTGTGAAGGTAGTATTTTTTTATGCAGGATGCAAGATGGTCAGAGGTGCTATAGTGATTTCTAGAGGTGTCAGATATGACACATTGTATAAGCTTGATGCATGCATTGTTGAGTGCAATAGTACTTCTATGAAAAGCAAGTATGTGAAAGAAGTGAGGGTTTCACCTTCAACATATGGTCAAGGCTTTTGGGTACCCAAGGGTGCTCTGTCTTCTAAATCAAAGTTACCTGCAGAGAAAACTATGTTATGGCACTAAAGACCTAGCTACATTGGAGAAAAGGGTCTAAGGACTTTGAAAAATAAAAACCTCGTTGAAGGTTTGTCTGATTGTAATCTTGAATTTGATTTTTGTGAGCATTGCATTTATGGAAAAAAATTGCATTTAGTTTTACTCAAGTTCTCATAAATCATGTGGTGTATTGGATCTTATTCATTATGTTGTGTTTGGTCTTGTAGATGTTCCTTCAGTTGGTAAATCCACATATTATGTTTTATTTATTGATTATTACAGTAGAAGGATATGGGTATATTTTCTAAAGAGTAAATATGAAGTTTTCAGTGTTTTTAAAGAATTTAAAGCAATGGTTGAGTTGCAGACTAGAAAGAAAATAAAATGTTTGAGGACTGATAATGGCAGTGAATTTTGCTCTAATGATTTTGATATATTCTATAAAGATTGTGGTATTCATAGACAAAATACAACTCCATATTCTCCACAACAAAATGGAGTTGCACAAAGAATAAACAAGATGCTAATGGAGAAGGATAGGAGTATGTTGAGTGGTGTTTGTCTAGAACAAAGGTTTTGGGTTGAAGCTATTTTCGTTGCTTGTTACCTGATTAATAGGTCTCCTACATCAGCTCTTGTTGATAAGACACCTATAAAGGCATAGTCGGGTCAAGTAAGTCTTCATTAAGACATCTTAGAGTTTTTGGTTGTGGGGCGTATGCACATGTGCCAAAGGAGAAGCAAACAAATTTGGAGAACAAGGTTGTGAAATGTATCTTCATCGGATATAGTTATGGTGTGAAAGGATAGAAGCTTTGGGATCTTGTTGCACAAAAGGTAATACATAGTAGAAGTATTATTTTAGAGAAACCAAGTGTTCTTCTATTACATTGCAGCCAAAACAACGTAAACATGAAGATGTGATTCAATTTCCTTCTACACCTAAGAAATTTGAATCAAGGCCCATGGATCTAGACAAGAAGTTGAGGAGAGCTCATCTAGCTCTAAATCTTCAGAAGAGGAGGAATAACCTCCAACTCGGCTTTTCAAAGGTCTACAAGGCATAGACAACCACCTAAAAGGTTTATACCTGATGATTGGAGATGTATTTTTTCTTTGAATACTAACATGGATGAAATCATATCGACAAAAGAGGCATTAGGTATGAATGATGCAGAATCCTGGAAGATTGTTATGGATGAATAAATGGCAACTCTAAAAAAGAATAATACATGGGAGCTTGTACCATTGCCTGAAGGAAGAAAACATGTTGCTTGCAAATGGGTATTCAAGAAAAAGATTGGTTCAGATGAAGGTATTGAGAAGTACAAAGAAAGGTTGGTTGCAAAAGGTTACTCTCAAGTTGAGGGTGTTGATTATGGTGAGATATTTTCTCCTGTTACAAAAATGACATCCATTAGACTTTTTCTCTTTATTGTTGTTGCTTATGATTTAGAGGTTAAGCAAATGGATGTGAAATTTGCTTTCCTTCATAGTGAATTGGAGGAGGATATTTATATGGCATAGCTAGAGCACTACATGGTGAAAGGTAAAAGTAAATTGGTTTGCAAATTGAAGAAATCTTTGTATGGCCTAAAACAAAGTCTTAGGATGTGGTACTAGAATTTTGATACATATGTGTTGAGTTTGGGATTTCAACATTCTAAATCAAATCATTGTGTTTATTATAAAACTGATGGTGATCGTTTCCTATTTATTGCATTATATGTTGATGATATGTTATTTATTAGTAAAGGAAAAGGTATGATTTCAAAATTGAAATCTCAATTTGTTGCTAAGTTTGAAATGAAAGATCTTGGTGTAGCTAAACACATTCTTCGGATGGAAATTAGAAGAGATAGAGTGAATAGAAAGTTATGGCTTGGCCAACGTAAGTATGCCAATTCAATTTTACAGAGGTTTGATATGCATGATTTTAGACCATTGTGTTTTCTTGTTTCAGCTAGAACAAAGTTATCTATTTTAGATTGTCCAATATCTCCATCAGAGATGGAAGACATGAGAAGAGTGCCTTACCAGAGTGCAGTTGGAAGTTTGATGTATGTTATGGTTTGTACTAGACTAGACATCTCCCAAGCAGTGAGAGTTCTTTCCATATATATGTCTAATCTCAATAGAGTTCATTGGGATGTAGTTAAAAGAGTCTTCAGATATTTCTGTGGTACCTCAAATTATTACTTGTGTTATCATAGTAATATAACTGAATATGAGATTTCCCTTGATATTCATGGTTATGTGGATTCAAATTGCGTAGGTGATGTTGATAGCAGGAGATCCACCAATTCTTATGTGTTTATTTATTTGTTGGTGCAATTAGTTGGATGAGTAAGCGACAGGCTGTAGTTGCTTTGTCCACTACTGAAGTGGAGTATATGGAAGCTACTCATGCTTGTAAAGAAGCCATTTGGCTTAAGAGACTATGTTCAGGTATTGAAATTAAGCAAGGTGCAATGACAATTTATTGTGACAGTCAAAGTGTGATGTGTCTAGCCAAGAACCCAACATTTCATGCCAAGACTAAGCACATTGATTTACAATATCATTTTGTTAGAGATATGGTCGGAGATAGCAGGATGAAACTGGTTAAGGTAGAGACTTTGATGAATGTTGTTGATTCCTTAACTAAGCCCATGAGCATAGAGAAATTTAGATGGTGTTTGGAGACTATGGTCCTCTTGGCCACTAGCAATTAAGAGATGATGTTTTTACACCCTCTTGTTGTTATTGCAAGGCATTCGACAAGTGGGATATTTGTTGGGAAAATATGTCTTAACCTTGCAAATACATAAGGTATTGTTGATACATTAGCATGGGGGGTTGCAGGGGGGAACCCCCCTACGGGGGCTCGGAGGGCTCATCCCCCCTGACTGGGGGTACAAAGGTAGCACGCCCTAGCGGGGGTTCGGGGGAATTGCTCCCCGAAAGCTACATTTTATGTATATTTTATTATTGTGAATCTAGATCGTTCATCATTAGGTTTCATATCTAACAGTCGATATTTTCTTGGCTTGAATTTTCCTTGAAGACAACCCTATTTTAGGAGGGCAATGTATTACAGTTGTGTATTATGGTGTATTTTGAGAGTCTAATAGTGGTTGTGTTGTCTCTAGATCTCTAAGTGGTCATACTCCTGTGAGAAGCTTTCTCTACAAGTATATTGTAATCTTTGTGATTTTTGAATAATATATTGGGCGGATTTTGGAGTGTGGGATTTTTCTCCCGAAATGGTTTTCCCCACGTAAATCACCATGTTATATGGTATGCACAATACTTATGTCTATTTTTGTTTAAGTTTATGTAACTGATAAAGATCTGTAAAAGTTTTGCAATATTTTCCTCTCAAGATTAGTGTACAAAGTTTTTTTGCTACCTTAGCTTACTTACAAGTGGTATCAAAGCTTGATCACCTTTGGTTTCAATTGTGGGTTGTTGGGTTTTTTTGAAGTAATCTAGTTTTCAGTGGGAGCTTGTGCAGAAGACACTTTGTGATCTTGTTGCAGGAATTTTCATATGGAAAATTAATCAGGGAGAATAAAGGTGGATAAATTTTTTGGAAATAACTATGAAATGTGGAAGCTAAAGATGGAGAATCTGTTGATAGATTGAGATTTGTGGGATGTTGTTGATGATAATTTTTCAAGGCCTACAAATCCTGCTTAGGCTACTCAATATGATTTTATGGACCGTAAAGCCAAGGGTTTAATCAGATTATACTTGGCAGACTTTGTTTTAATCAATGTCCATGAAGAGACCTCTGCATAGAAACTATGGAAGAAGCTTGGTGAGATGTATCAAGCCAAATCTTTAGTGAACAAGATTTCCTTGAGGAAGAAATTATATTCCTTGAGAATGGAAGAGGGTGGATGAATTATAGACCACTTGGAAGCATTCAATATGCTAGTGGCTTAGTTGGCATTAGTTGGTGTCAAAATGGATGAGGAAGAGAAATGCCAGATCTTGCTTTGTTTTTTGCCTGATTCATGGGATTCTCTTGTTATGGTTATTGGGAGTACTTATGTTATATTGAAGAATGAAGATGTGGTGGGTCTTTCCTTTTTGAAGAGATGAGGAGGAAGGTATCCATCAGTGCTAAGGAGTCCCTAAATGTTCATGGAAGACCTAAGGAAAAAGGCAAGAAGAATGAGAAGTGTGAAAAATCCAAGTCCAAGGGGAGATCTAAGTCTCTTAGAAAGTTCAAAGTTATTTGTTGGAACTGTGGTAAGCTTGGACATGTTCATAAGGACTGCAAATAAGAGAAGAAAAAGAAAAAGAAGAAACTTGATTTGGATTTTGAGTTCGAGGAGGAAGATGGTGACACATTCATTGTAGCTTTGGCAACTCATGAAAGTAATGATGCATGGTTAATTGAATCAAGTGCATCTTTCCATATAACCTTTAATAGAGATTGCTTTTTTGAATATGAAGAATTTGATGGAGGTAAGGTGTACTTGGGTGATGATTCTCATTTAGACATTCTTGTTTGTGGTAAAGTTAAAATCGGATTTTCTAATGGTAGAATAAGAAGGATTAATGGTGTGTTGCATATCCCTAGTTTAGCACAAAATTTGTTATTTGTGACCAAACTAATAAATGCAGGTGCGTAGGAAGTATATTCTGATACAGGATACAAGATGGTCAAAGGTTCTATGGTGATTGCTATAGGTGGAATATATGGCACATTGTATAAGCTTGATGCATGCACTGAGTGCAATAGTACTATGAAAAGCAAGTATGTGGAAGAAGTGAGGGTTTCACCTTCAACAGATGGTCAAGGCTTTTGGGTACCCAAGGGTGCTCTATCTTCTGAATCAAATTTACCTACAGAGAAAACTATGTTATGGCACCAAAGACTTGGTGACATTGGAGAAAAGGGTCTAAGGACCTTAAAAAATAAAAACCTTGTTGAAGGTTTGTCTGATTGTAATCTTGAATTTGATTTATGTGAGCATTGCATTTATAGAAAATAAAACCGCGTTCAGTTTTACTCAAGTTCTCATAAACCTTGTGGTGTATTGGATCTTATTCACTATGATGCATTTGGTCCTATAGATGTTCCTTCAATTGGTAAATCCATATATTATGTTTCATTTATTGATGATTACAGTAGAAGGACATGGGTATGTTTTCTAAAGAGTAAATTTGAATTTTTTAGTCGATTTAAAGAATTTAAAGCAATGGTTGAGTTGTAGACTAGAAAGAAAATAAAATGTTTGAGGACTGATAATGGCAGTGAATTTTCCTCTAATGATTTTGATAGATTTTGTAAAGATTATGGTTTTCATAGATAAAAGACAACTCCATATTCTCCACAACAGAATGGAGTTGTAGAAAGAATGAACAGTGAATTGATGGAGAAGGCTAGGAGTATGTTGAGTGGTGTTGGTCTAGAACAATGGTTTTGGGCTGAAGTTGTTGCCACTGCTTGTTACCTAATTAACAGGTCTCCTACATCAGCTCTTGTTGATAAGCCACTTATAAAGGCATGGTTGGGTTGAGTAAACCTTCATTAAGACATCTTAGAGTTTTTGGTTGTGAGGAGTATGCACATGTGCCAAAGGAGAAGCGAACAAAGTTGGAGAACAAGGATGTGAAATGTATCTTCATCGGATATAGTTATGGTGTGAAAGGATACAAGCTTTGGGATCCCGTTGCATAGAAGGTAATACATAGTAGAAGTATTATTTTTATAGAAACTAAGCCTTCTATTACATTGCAGCCAAATAAAGGTGAAGAGGAAGATGTGATTCAATTTCCTTCTATACCTGAGAAAGTTGAATCAAGGCCCATGGATAGACAAGAAGTTGAGGAGAGCTCATCTAGCTCTGAATCTTTAGAAGAGGGGGAAGAACCTCCAACTCAACTTGTTCATAGGTCTATAAGGCATAGACAACCACCTAAAAGGTATTCACTTGATGATTATAGATGTATATTTTATTTGAATACTAACATGGATGAACCCAAATCGATAGAAGAGGCATTAGGTATGAATGATGCAAAATCTTGGAAGATTGCTATGAATGAAGAAATGTTAGATCTAAAAAAATATACATGGGATATTGTACCATTGCCTAAAGGAAGAAAACCCATTGGTTGCAAATGGGTATTCAAGAAAAAGATTGGTTCAGGTAGAGGTATCGAGAAGTAAAAAGCAAGGTTGGTTGCAAAAGGTTACTCTCAAGTTGAGAGTGTTGATTATGGTGAGATATTTTCTCCTGTTGCAAAAATGACATCCATTAGATTTTTTCTTTCTATTGCTACTACTTATGATTTAGAGGTTGAGAAAATGGATGTGAAAATTGTGTTCCTTCATGGTGACTTGGAGGAGGATATTTATATGACACGACCAAAGCACTACGTGGTGAAAGGTAAAAGTAAATTGCTTTGCAAATTGAAAAAATCATTTTATGGCCTAAAATAGAGTCCTAGGATGTGGTACTAAAAATTTGATACATATGTGTTGAGTTTGGGATTTGAGATTTTTAAATCAAATCATTGAGTTTATTATAAAATTGATGGCAATCTTTTCTTGTTTATTGCATTATATGTTGATGATATGTTATTTATTAGTAAAGGGAAAGGTATGATTTCATAATTAAAATCTCAACTTGTTGCTAAGTTTGAAATGAAAGATCTTGGTGTAGCTAAACACATTCTTGGGATGGAAATTAGAAGAGATAGAGTGAAAAAAAACCTATGGCTTGGCCAAAGTAAGTAGGCCAATTCAATTTTATAGAGGTTTGATATGAATGATTTTAGACCATTGTGTGTTCCTATTTCAACTAGAACAAATGTATCTATTTTAGATTGTCCAACATCTCCATCAGAGATGGAAGATATGAACAAAGTGTCTTACTTGAGTGCAGTTGAATGTTTGATGTATGTTATAGTTTGTACTAGACTATACATTGCCCAAGCAGTGGGAGTTCTTTCCAGATATATGTTTAATCTTGGTAGAGTTCATTGGGATGCGGTTAAAAGAGTCTTCAAATATTTGTGCAGTACCTCAAATTATTCCTTGTGTTATCATAGTAATATGAATGAAGACAAGATTTATCGATATTCATGGTTATGTGGATTCAGACTAGGCAAGTGATGTTGATAGTCGAAGATCCACCAGTGCTTATGTGTTTACTTTATTTGGTGGTGCATTTAGTTGGATGAGTAAGCAACATGTTGTGGTTGCTTTGTCCACTAATGAAGTGGAGTATATGGAAACTACTCATGCTTGTAAAGAAGACATTTGGCTTAAAAGACCGTGTTTAGATATTGGACTTAAATAGGGTGCAATGACAATTTATTGCGACAGTCAGAGTGTGATATGTCTAGCCAAGAACCCTACATTTTATGCTAGGACCAAGCACATTGATGTACAATATTATTTTTTTATAGATATGGTCGAAGATGGCAAGGTGAAACTGGTTAATGTAGAGAATTTGATGAATGTTGTTGATTCCTTAACTAAGCCTGTGAGCATAGAGAAGTTCAGATGGTGTTTAAAGACTATGGGCCTCTCAGCCCCTAGTAATTAAGAGATTATGCTTTTACACCCTCCTGTTGTTATTGCAAGGTGTTCAACAAGTGGGATATTTGTTGGAAAAATATGTTTCAACCTTGCAAATACATAAGGTATTGTTGATATGTTAGTGCGGGGGATTGCAGGGGGTACTCCCCCTATGGGTGTCTGAGAGGGCTCATCCCCCCCAATTGGGGGTTTGGGGGCAACATGCACCAACGGGGGTTCAGGGGCATGAGGGCAACACGCCCCAGTGGGGGTTCAGGGGTAGTACCCTCGAAAGCCACATTTTATGTATATTTTATTAATGTAAATCTTGATTGTTCGTCATTAGGTTTCATATATAATAGTTGATATTTTATTGGCTTGAATTGCCCTAGAAGGCAACCCTATTTTATGAGGGTGATGTATTATGATTGTGTATTATGGTGTATTCTAAGAGTTTGATAGCGGTTGTATTGTTTGTGGATCTCTGAGTGGTGCTACTCCTATGAGAAGCTTCCTCTGTAAGTATATTGTAATATTTGTGATTTGTAAATAATATATTGGGCAACTTTTGGAGTGTGGCTTTTTTCTCCCAAAAGCGTTTTCCCCACATAAATCATTGTGTTATGGTATGCATAATACTTATGTCTATTTTTGTTTAAGTTTTTGTAACTGTTAAAGATCTGTAAATTTTTTGTAGTATTTTCCTCTCAAGATTATTATAGGAAGTTGTTCCGCTACCTTAGCTTCCTTACAAAATATGGATAAGGAAAAAACTTGACATATGTATACTCTAGGAGCACATTGTTGGCATGTATATATCAATGCTTTATGGAGTTGATGTACACACTTTTTTATGTATACATGAGAAACTTCTACTATGACATGATTTATATGTGCATATACATGAGATTGTGGACCTATTGCCTATGCATGATGTGATGTGTTTGATTGATGGATTTGTATGCTTATGATGGATGATTACAGGATGCTATATGATATGTGATTTTAGATGTTTAGGATCTTGGATGCATGTGCATATTTATGGTGATATGGATACCTGATGTTTATGCTTATAGATATGTTTGTGATTATGATGCATATGATTTGTGATGATGTGATTTATGATGTGTATTATTATGCATGTGTGATGAATATGTTTAAATATGTTTTATAGATGTGATTTTATTGGATGGATGTTATCATGCTTATGACTATAGTGTATGTATTGATGTATATGATATATGGTTTATGTATGTGATGGATGACTTTATATAGATACACTAATTATGTGATGATGGCATATGATTCATATGGTTGTGACACAATGATGTATTATGGCTAATGTTGATGCTATTATTATTATATATTATTTGAATAACTCTCTTGAAGATAAATCCTTAGTTACAATACAAGGTCATGAATACAAAAAAACCTACTTCTAATCCTATACTACTATTTTATGGTGTGATATTGGTGAGTGGTTCTAGATTGTGCCTATCTATTAGGCAATAGAGCCATAATGCATTGAGAAGAAATAAATTCGAATAAAAGAACATGAAGACATGTATTTGCATACAATAAAGATTATGAAATGTTGTGACAAAATATACTTAGTAATCTAGAACATAACTACATATATTCATGTATAATATGAGAGAAATCATTACAATACTTATAAAATTTTAATAATACTATCACATTCATCTAACCCAATCTTATACTCATGCCAGGAAATGTGACAAAGAAAAGTTGTGACCAAGAAATCTGCTTGAATATATACTTAATGCCCTAGAATATTATGTAACAATACCCACTTGGAATCTTAATCTTCTTCTATTAAAAAGGCTTGTACCAACAAAATGAACTAGATTGGCATCAATGGCTACCTTGTAACTTCTTTAGCATCTAAAGAACCACACCATGACCAAAGCCTCTCGTAAAATGATCAAAATCATAAAAATTTACCTAGATTCCCAACCCTAATCATTGTTGATTGTATTTGTTCAAAATTGATGTCTTATGATAAATTATGTGCAAAAAGGATGTTTCAAATCAAAATATATGCTTAACAATAATTTTGAGTTGTTGAGGGATTCATGACATGAATGTGAGTAGGTGGAAATATGGTTGATGTAAAAAATTTATGCACACAATTAATAACTCACCTTAGAGAATCAATAATAATTTTAGAGTAGGCAACCATTCAACATTCATGGTGGTTGTTGAATTTGAAAATTGCAAGTAGACACTAGAGACACCAAAAAACCATCTTGAAATCATACTCAAACTGCATTAGAACCATCTATGATTGAAAATAGAATATTGTAGGCCTTTGAGGGCCATCTAGACAAGTGAATTTTTTTGTGATCATTCGAAACATAATCAGTTCAATAGCATACCCCTACAAGGTCCTCTATATGGGAGATTAGGTTTGATTTGGCATTGGCAGTAATTACACCCCTATTCCAGGTTCTTGTAGAAAGTCTAAGTGTAAGTGAAATGCACCATTTGGAATCATATCTAGTTCAAATCAACTCATTTGCAAGCCAAAACCTTAGTGTTGTCAATCTTTGTTAACTTCATGTGGGTTGGAAGGCTCCATCGAGTCATCATAGATAATTAGCCTCTAAGTGAAACATGCAGAGAAACCAATTTCATATAACAAGTGCAACATATCTGGTTCAAATAGGAATTCTTACATGTGATGTCAACAAGGTCGATATTAGCATGGTGTTAACATGATTTCATGAAATAGACTTAGGATCTTTGAAAATGGTGACTTCAATATGATGTAAAAAATATGGGATGGAATTAGCATAATTTCATCAAGGTGTGAATGTGGGAAAATGAGGTGGAATTGGTTTGTAGAAAAGGTCATCTAAACTGAATGGAAAAAATCAAAAAATGAAAGTTCAGATGATTAAGGAAATCCCACAAGAGATGATGATATAATTGGGTGGGAAGATGGGCTTCATCCAAACAAGATTTTACTTAAGAAAATTTGGAATACTCTTGCAAGGAACTCACCAACAAGTGGAAATTATGGGAGCATGGTTGGCATGTTGAAATGGGTTAGTTCACTTGGAAATGCCTACAAGACCAGATGGGAAAATCCATTTCACAATGTGGGAGAATATGTCCATAATATGTTTAGACTAACCATGATACAAAGAAACTTATAATCAATAAATCGCAAATGGTATGAATTGGAGATCCATCAAATATCAATCATTTCCTCATTACTACAATAGAAATTTATCTAATTATTGAAGAGAAATTGTTACACTCAGATTTTGTTTCACCAAGTTACTTTTAATTGTTTAGGTTAAATTTAATACA
Organism: Sequoiadendron giganteum; assembly: GCA_007115665.2. Classification (NCBI taxonomy): domain Eukaryota; kingdom Viridiplantae; phylum Streptophyta; class Pinopsida; order Cupressales; family Cupressaceae; genus Sequoiadendron; species Sequoiadendron giganteum. The sequence continues at coordinate 359,948,363 of CM021100.1, forward strand.
TGTTGATACTTGATGGTGATTATATGCCATTTAACATTATTATGAGATTATATGTAATGCAATGTATTTTAATTTTTATGATTATTATTATTGTTATTGAATCAAGATTATGATGATGTTGTGTTTAATAACAACTAACAATTTGAATGATTTCTAAGTGAAATGCAAGACTAGTTTTCTTGCCCTCTAGAGAGAGAGGGAGAGTATCACAGAAAAGAGGAATATAGAATTTGACAAAAAATAGGTTTTTTTTTAAATTGAGTTTTGCATACACTCACATAGGTCTACCCTAATGCTATTATTGAGTCATTTTGTATGATTTTCTAAGTCGATTCTTGGCTTATTCTCTTTCAATGAGGAAATAAAGTTGTTTATGTTATGAAATTATGTTAAACGATACTTATATATAATATTTATAAGTATATATATATGAGTTAAAATGTATACGTATGTATATAGGTATATATGATAGGGATTTAATAAATCGATATATATACACATATACACACATATATATACATATATATGTATATATGTATATATGTATGTATATATGTATATATATATGCATGTATATGTGTGTGTGTGTGCTTGTGTATATATATGTATATGAACTGAAAGAAATAGGGTGCCTGATAACTGTGATAAGGCACCACACAACATGAACAATAGGATTCACAAGGCAAGAAAAACTTCGTATGCTTGACACCCATGAACAAAGAGGATGGCTCCATAGGAAAGAAAAGTGTGTTATGCAAGGTGGCCATATAACAATTGAACATGCAAATGCAAAATAGTGTAAGGTACGTTTAAAGGATTTTTTCTTAGTTAAAATTAAGGTCTTAAATTAGGGAACATCGTGCCTAATGTCTCCAAGAGAGGACCAATAGAAGAATAGAAGATTCACAATTTAGGGGATGCAATGTTTCACATCAAGCCACTAAGAGGAATATAATATGCTAAGAAAGATCATGCTCTTGAAGGACATCACACCTAATGTCACCACAAAGAGAAAGATGCATCGCATGAAGTAAGAAGATCACACAATGAAACATGAATTATAAAATGCAAAAGAATAAGCCAATGTATGCTCCCACTTTAAAGAAATTGCTAAACACCATGTTGTGAGAAATTACTTTAAAGCAACCAATGAAGAAGACATGAGAGCTTATTTGGAAAGCCCTATACCAAGTCATATGTTCCCGAATGAACCTACATCATGAATTAAGGGTTTCCCCCAAAATGTAATGCTAAACATAGAAAGCCTTTGTAATAGAAGAAGATTAGGATTCCAAGTGGGTTATGTTACATAATGTTTCTAGCGCATTAAGTATATATTCAGGAAGATTTCTTGGTCATAATTGTACATTTTTCGTTGTCACATTTTTTGGCATGAGTATAAGATTGGGTTAGATGAATGTGATAGTATTATTAAAATTTTATAAGTATTGTAATGATTTCTCTCATATTATACATGAATATATATGTAGTTATGTTCTAGATTACTAAGTATGTTTTGTCACAATATTTCATAATCTTTGTTGTATGCAAATACATGTCTTCATGTTCTTTTATTTGAATTTGTTTCTTCTCAATGTGCATTGCGAATCTATTTCCTAATAGATAGGCACGATCTAGAACCACTCACCAATATCACACCATAAAATAAAACATAAAATAGTAGTATACGATCTTAGAAGTAGTTTTTTTTTGTATTCACGACCTCGTATTGTAACTAAGGATTTATCTTCAAGAGGGATATTCAAACAATATATAATAATAGTGCATCAACATCAGCCATAATAGATCATTGTGTCACAATTGTTGGAGTAAATAAGTCATTATTTGATAATTAATTAATTATTAGAGGTTTTTTTTACTTTAGCTCACTTAAGGTAAACTTAGGAGTTGATTTTTAATCTTTAGTTTGATTATTTTATTAGTTTAGATTAAAGTTAGGACAAGTTATCTCATTGCATGATATTACAACACTTGTCTCTATCTTGTCAAACCGCATGTAGGGTTTGATTGTGCAATGCTTTTATAAAGCTTGCACGTTCATTTATAATACTAATCCAGGTTATTTTCATCAATAGAATCCTCAAGTTATTAAGCACAATCTTGCTTTCAGATCTTCTCTATTGTGATAGGTAATTGCTTGTAGGTGTTTCATGGGAGCTGTGGGTTGAATCTTCAATTCTAACATAGTATCAAAGCCTAGATCTGCAACCCTCTATTAAATTTTTGAAGAGATCTGGCCTTGAGCAATTTTCTAGTGCATCTTGGAGCAAAACGGGCCTCACCATTGCATCTAGAGTAGTCAAAAACATAAAAAAAAATTGTTGTTTAATCAAATTTGGTGCAAGTGCAAAAAAAAGAATTTTTTTTTAGGGGCACGATCCGAGGTGGATTATGTATGGCCATCGTATGGATTTGTACCCCTATCTACAAAAAATTTGTGCGTAGGTTTCCAATCAGGGTTTTTTAATTTTTTATTTCCTGAAATATATATATAATTTCTTTTTTACAAAATTCAAAGCCAAAAAACTTCAAAAAAATATCAAAAAGTGATTTTTTAAATAAATAAATAAATTTGCAAGTTTGACCTGCGCAGGGTATGACCCTATGTAGGCATACCCGCTTGCGACCTCATCACATCATGCGAGCTCCATTGTTAAAGCTGCCTAGTGGCTCAATCATACTAGTGACGAGAAATTTTTTGAGGTCTTCTTCATATCTCCGACCAGAAAAGCTAGCTATAAACATTAATTCAATCGACCCATTTTTTGAAGATTCCGTGGGAATCTTGATTGATTCCACCGCTCCCAAAAAAATCAATGACCACACAAATATTTGATGGCAAAAAATCAAAAAGCTGACACCATAGAAAAACTCACGACTCAATAAACCGGTGGCATAAAAACCAAGGGAATATTCCCTACACTTGCGAATATTCCGTTAACTTGCAGGATTCTGGTAAAGGTACATTTCCTAGGAACTGTAGAAATTTTTCTAGTGACTTGGAGTTTTTTTTTGGTGACAGCCTCCAGGCCGTCAGATTTAACATCGTGAAGTGATGATGTCCGTATGATGTCACCGGTCGTACGACCCCTCTTTGTCCCCTTTTAGCCTTGGTTTTCCTTAACAAAGAACTTTTTTTTTTCTTTTTGGCATAACTTGGGCATAGAGTATCAAAATTGGGCAACTAAGATATCGTCGGAAATTTGATTTTGAGTACTATCCAATGGTGTCATCATATTTTTCTTTTTAGTTGAATTTACTTATATTTGAAGTTAGATCTCCATTTATGGCTCTCAAGCTGATAACTTTTTGCCACGATCTCTGATTTTCACGATTCTTGCGGAATTGGAAAGGTATTGAGGATCTCTACATTTCCATTCATGCCCTTTTTATGTATATATCCTAGGTTGATCATTAGATTAGATTTGGCCCAATGGGTGTTTTGGAGATTCCTTGGATGTTTTGACAATTGGGAGGGTGCAATTTGGATCTTTGCACTTCATTTTAGTTATCCATCATTTAGTCATCTATTGTTGCTTTATAGATTATAGGGTTGCTCTAGTTTGTGAGTTTTCTAGTGTTCCGTGACATCAGGTCTGCTATTGCTTTATCATGATTCCACTTGGAGTCAATTGGTGACTCTCATATGGTTTCAGTATTAAAAAGAATTATCTTTCCTTTATTGTTAGAATCACGATTCTAGTGTTACTCCATAGTGTTCTTCCAATGCTTCTTTACAATAGTTTATCTCATTATAGGGGGGTTTTGTCCCACTGGGTTTTCTCCTCTACCTCATTCATTGCATATGTACATGGGTACCTCATTAGGACTTGTATCCAGGACCCATTTTGCATTCATTTAGCTTTTTTTATCAAATGTTTAGTTTCTCCCTAAGTTGATCTTAAGGGGGGTGTTAGAGTAAATAAGTCATTATCTGATAATTAATTAATCATCAATTAATTATTAGAGGCTTTTTTACTTTAGTTAACTTAAGCTAAACTTAGGAGTTGACTTCTAATCTTTAGTTTGATTCTTTTATTAGTTTGGACTAAATTTAGGACAAGTTGTCTCATTACATGAGATTACAACACTTGTCTCTATCTTTTCAAACCACATGTAGGGTTTGCTTGTGCAATGCTTTTATAAAGCTTGCACGTTCATTTGTAATATTAATCCACGTTATTTGCATCAATAGAATTCTCATGTTATTGAGCACAATCTTGCTTTCATATCTTCTTTATTGTGATAGGTAATTGCTTGCAAGTGTTTCATGGGAGTTGTGGATTGAATCTTCAATTCTAACAACAACCATAAGAATCATATGCCATCATCAAATAATTAGTGTACATCTATATAAATTCATCCATCACATACATAAACCATATATCATATACATCAATGCATACTAGTATAGTCATAAGCATGATAACATCCATCCAATAAATCACATCTATAAAACATATAACCATATTCATCAAACATGCATAATAATACACTTCATAAATCACATCATGCACACTATATGTCATCACAAAACATATGCATCATAATCACAAACACATCCATAAGCATAAACATCAGGTATCCATATCACCATAAATATGCACATGCATCCAACATCATAAACATCTAAAATCACATAGCATATAGCATCATGTAATCATCCATCGTAAGCATACAAATCCATCAATCAAACACATCACGTCATGCACCCAATAGGTCCCCAATCTCATGTATATGCATATAAATCATGTGATAGTAGAAGTTTCTCATGTATACATAAAAAAGTGTGTACATCAACTCCATAAACTATTGATATATACATGCCAATAATGTGCTCCTAGGGTATATGCCAAAGTTTTTTCCTTATCCATATTTACTATGCTATCTATGGCTAGACCCCTCACTTATTGATGTCCCTAGTGATGGTGGTCATGGTGGAGCTTGTGGCGGCCCCATGGCAATTGATGGCCCTAATCTAGTTGATCCTAAGATTGCTAATCTTAAATTCTTGGAAAATCTAGGTACTCTATTCCCTACTAGCACAACATCCTCATATAGTGATTGCCTATAATCTACCTCTTGCAAGGCTCATACCATATCTCTCCTCAAACTTCCCACATCTAAAAATTCATATAAAATCCCATATTGTCCCACCCTCAATGTATCTCTCTCATATCTTAGACTCACCACATTTGTCTCTACTCACTGCATCTAAGCTCACAAGCCATGCTTCTTTGTTACCACTTGATCTCTCTCCATCTCCATTATATCTCACTCTCCCTAGAGTAGGTCCCTCATGGATACCACTTGATCCCTCTCACATTAAAAATCATCACACTCCCTCAACACTCAAGCTAATCTCACCTCAAACCCCTCCTCCTCATCACCCCTCCCTACATGTGATAACAACTATGGTGGCACCTCCCTTGTCTTCATCTGTCTATATTTGAGCTTAATGAGCTCAAGCTAGAACTAGAACCACTACTATAACTGCCCTCATCCCCTTATCCTACACCATCTCCTCTTATTCCTCCCTCCGCCTCCTCCCCCACCTCCACATCCATCTCGATGTTTTTGACTATTTCTCCTCATTTGTAACCCTCTTGTTGCACTACTTCTTATTGTACATTCATCATATGCCTCCCTCATCACTTCTCCCCCTCCACACCTTTGAACCTCCTTAAAAGATGATTTGATGTGGTTCTACAGTGTACTCCACCATGGTAGTGTTAACCTAAATAGGCATTGCTACCTCCACTATTGTCTATATGTCGATGTCACCCCAATATCAATCACATCATCTCTATCCCACCACTCGATCTACTAAATCTCATCCAGATTTGTTACAACTCCTTACCAATCAATGGTCCCCACTAAGCCACCTCCCTTGCTACATGTGCAAAACCATGGGGCCCCACTAGTACTCCTTGCTATAAACCAAATTTTCTTAATGCCATGTCTAGTATGTATCTCTTGATAACATAAGGATACCTCCTAATGAGGTAACACTAAATCATAACATATCAAAGATACCAATAATCATCCAACCATCCTTCTGCCTCCCTCTATGGCCTCCACATCACATCCCTCTCCTATAACTCATTTAACACTCGTTACTAGTGCTCCATATCCACAAAACTCCTATATCACACTATTTACTACAAGCCAAAGATATAGGGCTCTCCAAAATATACTCTCACCCTATCCCCAATCAATTGAATCTTTACAATATGTTTTCATGTGTAAACTTGCAATAAAGCGATGTGTCCTACACTCCACCCAACTATATATGTCATTCATTGAAGATCTTTGTATAGGTGCACTAATAGGCACACCTTGATGCAAAATGGTTTCCACTCTCTATCATGTCTACCACACAATAGATACACTGAGGCTAGTGTGAAATTACCATCCACTCTTGTTTGGTAGCAAGATGTCATTGACAAGAGCTTCCATGACAAGAAAAAACTCTACAAATTATCCTTTGCATATTTCCAAATATAATTCCATCCCTCTCCTTGGGAGGTTTATCCTCTTGAATAGCTTCAACAATACCACATCTACAGATCTCCCTAATGTGTATACCATTTGAGTCTTGATTGCACGAAGTATCTACCAAACATATTCTATCATGATTTTCATCTCCCTATTGGGAAATGTAAGGTACTCATATCACTTTACCACCTCTCTATCAAAGCCATCATCATTTCCCTACGTGCTTTGATAATAGGAATCCTCTCTATATACTCTATCTCAATGAATTCCAGTGTAGCCCTATCTACATTTCTCACTTGTGACATCAAACTAAAGACCCTTTATCTTCTCTCTTACATCTCTAATAGCTTCAATCACTCTTGCACAACATTTCAAAATACCCTATTCCTATGCATGCATTCCCATCCCCTTAGCCCAATTCCCTCCCAAGTGTAATTGTTGTGTTACCTAACACATTCACCAAGTTCCTCATGTAGCCTCTATTTTTTAATTTTCATACTTAGCACAACCATCATGTTTCTATACACATCCATTACATTCCTTCCCAACTGCCAATTTGTGAAATCATTTTGATTTATGCAATCATCCCATTTTTTGTGGAACTATTGGTTGGCTCTACAATTTCTATGATCCTTACTAGAACTACCACAACCCTAAACACATATAATAAAATATGTTTTTACCACTTCATCAGTTACATCTTTGATCTAATTCTACCCCCATTAATGCCCTAAAAATATAATAAATTCTAGGGTTAGGGATACATCCCACTAGATGTTCTAGAAATTTGTGTAATTTGAAAGTGACAAGAATGGACAATACAAAATAATCTAAATTGATCAATCGCCAACAAATACAAACACTCAAGTTAAGATTTTAGAAGATTCAAACAACACAAAATCCCAGATGAGAATCCATGTCAAAACCTTCTTGGTACACTATCAAAATGATTTTGCCTTATAGATTGAGGATGTTAGTGCTCAATTTTACAACATAAAATTTCATTCAAGATTGCTTGTTGAAAATAGCTTGGATGGGTTGTATTTTATACATTTTTGAGGATTTGGATGGAGGGACAAGTGGTAAGAGGGTAGCAACTTGGTATGTCTTTGAATAACACTTGTCTTGTTTATGCAAATGGCTCAAATGAAAAGTGCAATATCTATGTGAATTTGATGAATAATTAATTAAATAATAATATAAATTTGTGAATGGATTATGGAAGTGGAAATTAAATAAATAAGAATATTTATTTAATTTTGAGAAGAAAAGAGGATAATGTTCTATATAAATAATTATCAAATAAGTATTCAAGGGCTAAACCTTAGGGATATATGAGGAAACAATTTTAGATGATGAACGGGAATGGTGGGATTAATGAATAATATTAATTAAATAGTAAAAATAATTTTTAATTAATATAGAAATTGGAAACAAGGATAATTGATCAAATGTAAATGATCAATTTTAGAAGTAGTAATGAGAATTAACAAGTGTCAATTTTAGGTGTCTAAAGATTCATACCAAAATGAGGGTCTTAATTAAGTTTAATAATATTTTCAACTTCACTTTATTTAAGATTTTTTTTAAGCAATCTCGTAAAACTCTTCAAAGAGAGTTTGGATGTGAAATCTCTTGCAATTTGGTTAACTAGGATTTTGGCTCTAGAATTTTTTTATGAACAACTCTACAACCAAACTTCTCTAATTTTAAACATATGGCCTTAAACATAGAATTACTTGTGGGTGAAAGTTTAAATTTCAGTTTCTTTTTATAAAAAATGGCTAACACTCATCTATATTTTTTTACTTGAATAACTTGAAAGTAACATATATATTTTAAATTTTAAGATATGTAAACTAACAAAATGCATATTTTTTGTAGTGTAGTTTATGCTTTGTTTTTTTTTTCAATCATTATTTTTTAAATTAACACTTAATTTAATTGTTGATAAAATACAAAAAAAGAGTTCAAAGACAACTCCACTTTTTTATAGTAAATTTCATTTTATTTGTACATTGATAACTCAAAAATCTAGTACATGTGCATTAATTTTATTCATTTTGATATTTAATAAATATTTATAGTCTTGTGTATTGAAAACAAAACTATTTTAAGGGATCACCATTTTTTGTCTTAACTTTTTTTTAGTTTTTTTTTATCTAAGATAGAAAATGACTATATCATATTGGCATGAAATATCTCCTCTAATGCATCATTTTTTTTCAAAAAAATTAATAAATTTTATATTTTCTCTTAAGAAGACAATTAAACTTATATTATAGTGTTAATGACATACTTTTAGTGAAAATTTTAAAAAATAATATAACTTATTAAAATATTAAAAGGTTTATATTTTTATAAACTACACTTTTAGATCTACAAAAAGGTATTTAAAAAATATATAATATTTTATTTATACAAGTAGAAGTGGTTGGAACATTATGTTTTTTAAATAATTTCATAATGTTATAAATTAGCTCCAAAGTGATGCTACATATGTACCAAGTAGAAACTTCCAACTAAAAAGGTGGTGGATTGGATCTACTTTACTTAGAATGAATATAGCTAGAACACATTTTTAGTTCAAGAAAACTCTTAGTTGGAATACTTAAATTCTAGTGTGTTGAAAATTTAACATAAAAAGTGGCATAGATTTGGATTTTCACCATTGTCACATGCCATGATCCTACATATAACTAAAGAATCTCTCATGCCATATAATTAGGACCTACTTTTACATCTTGCTAATTTGGATTTAATACATGGCTAACCTAATTGAATATGATAATTGTATGACTACGATGCATGAACTTGTATTTCACTTAAACTAAATCAAAACAAGATTTATATCTAATTTTCATAAGATTTTTTTTTAGTAAAATGTCTCTAAAATAAGTTATACCTAAAAATCACCCCCCATAAATTAATTATACCTTATAAATCTTAGGGGATAAAATAAATTCAACTAAGGGGAAATCATTTTCCTTGACTTCATTTATTTAGAACACTTGAGAATAATTTATTGATCTTTGAAATAGTTTGAGATTTGCCTAAGGCAATAAATATTGACTATTAATTGTCTATTAGATCTTGTGGAGAAATAATTGAGTTGAACTGTTAGAAATTTAAATTTAATATCTAACTCTAATGAACTCTAATAAATATCTATACAATATTTAATAATCAAATAAAATAATGCTTCTCGATAAGACCAATCTTGGACAAGTATTCTATGCACATGAGCTAAGAAATATGCACAAAAAAACTCCAATGACTGAAATATTATTATAACATATTGCTTAATTAGATTGCATGTGTCTTTTTTCCATAAAATTCTTTTGTTTTCTTTACTCCCGAATAAATGTGAGTAAGTTGCATGAGTTTCTCATATTTCATCTACTTGCTGTGTCAGTGGTAACTCCAGTTACATGGCGCAAAAATATATTGCTCACAACTATCAGTTATAAACCATATATTTAAAGCTTGGGAATTCTGGTGTTAGAAGAATTCTCTGGTAGACATATGATAGATCTTACATGTGATAATCATGGCATCTATCTTTAGGAGAGCGAGAATGTATATCCTAAAAGGAATAGCCACTGCTGGTCTGAAATTGATTAATCATCAGAGAAAAACATTTGAGTCTTTGAGCCCTACTTTGCGTTTGCAGGCGTGGAGGGTATATGAAGAACAACGTCTTGATGAGCTTATATACCTTTGTTGTGTGCCTCCTATCGTTTTCACACAAGAGGAGATTCTACAACCACCAGTTGAACATATGTTTGTGGAATCAGATCCTTGACAACTTAGCTCCATGGAATCTGATGTAGATCACTATTTTTCCGGATTTGAGACAGATGTTGGAGAAATTAATGAACTTCCAAATGTAATTGTGCGCCTCTCTTCTTCTCTCTTTCGGGTGGGATGCAGTGGGCTGGTGGGGTGGATGGTCTTTTTGGTTGGGATGAGGAGGGATTGATCCTTTTATATGGTTTAAGGATGGACCTCTTTCCTGCTACTTTAATGGTTGTGTGTTTGTAATTAGATATTTTGTTGTAAAATAGAATTTGAATTTTAAGATTATATCATCTAAATTTAGGTTCTGAACTATTTTTACTAGTTGAATTTATAGACTCAATTAAATCAACAATTAGTTTTTTAAATATAATTTTATTGTTTAGGTCTAAGGACATGTTTGATTAAGTATATAGTTCATAAATAAATAAATAAAATTGATTATTTGAAAGTTGGTTATTCAAGTATTCAAAATGTTATGAATATTAAATTTATAAACAATTTGGTGAACTAGTGTGAGAGTTTCTTCCCTCTGTACTAAATTTTAATTTAGAAAAAGAATTGGTCAGGTTGTTTTCTTTAATGTTTAATGCCTTATTAGTCAATGCAACAATTTCTAAGATAAGAAAAATAAGGTAATGATCTTAATGCCTATGAATGGTTAAAAGTAACTTGTGGGAATAGAAAAATAAAATAAAAAATAAGAAAAAATAAGTGAAAAAAATATAATTTGATATATTCAAAATATTATAAAAAGGAATAGATTTTTTTAAAATCCTATGATATCTTATACCTGACTGATCACATCGAAAATGTTGTTAGGAGGCTACTTCTTATTCAACCTTAAAGAATAACCAACCTTAATGTAAGAAACAATCCTCCAATGTCAACTATTGTACAAACAGAATCATCAATGTTAACACCCAATCATACTACAACCTTAGTCACACTTTGCTTTCTTAATAAACCTCATCTCTCTCTCTCTCTCTCTCTCTCTCTCTCTCTCTCTCTCTCTCTCTCTCTCTCTCTCTCTCTCTCTCTCCCTCTCCCTCTCTCTCTCCCGATCTCTTCTTCTCTCTCTACTCTCTATCTCACCTCTCTCTCTCTCCTCTTTCTCTCCCACTCTCTCCTTCCCTCTCTACTTCTCTCTATCTCTCTATTCTCTATCTCACTTCTCTCTCTCTCTCTCCCTCTATCTCTCCCTACTCTCCCTCCCTCACTCCTTCCCTCTCTAATTTTCTCTATCTCCCCCCTCTCTCTCTTCCTTCCTCCCACCCACCTTCCCTCTCTACTTATCTCTATATAACCTATCCCTCCCTCCCTCTCTCTCACCCTCCTTCCCTCTCTCTCACCCACCCACCTTACCTCTCTACTTCTCTCTATCTCACCTCTCTCTCCCTCCATCCTTTCATCTCTAATTTTCTCTCTCTCTTTCTCACTTCTCTCTCCCTACCTATCCCTCCTTCCCTCCTCTCTTTCTCTCTCTATCTCACCTCTCTCCCTCCCTCCATACATCTCCCTCCCTCTATCCTTCCCTCTCTACTTCTCTCTATCTCTCCCTCCCTCTCTCTACCTACCTCTCTCTCTATAGCTCTCTCTCACCTCTCTTTCTCCATCCCTACCTCTCCCTCCATATCTCCTTACCTCTCAAACTCTCCACCTTCCTCCTTCCCTCTCCACTTATCTCTCTATCACCTCTCTCTCTCTCCCTCTCCACTCTCTCTCTCTACCTCTCCCTACCTCCCTCCCCTCTTTTTGTCTTCTATCCATCTCTCTACCTACCTCTCTCTCTAATGCTATCTATCTAAACTAGCCTTGTTTACCTCTCCCTTCCTCCCCTCTCTCATTCCCTCTCTACTCTCTTTCTCCTTCCCTCCTTCCCTCTCTACATCTCTCTATCTCCCCTCTCCTCCTTCTATCTCTATCTATCTATCTATCTATCTATCTCTCTCTCCCTCTACTATCTATCTATCTCACTTCTCTCTCCCTACCTCTACCTCACTTCCTCCTTCCCTCTCTCTCTCTCTCTCTTGTAAGGAAGCTAAGGTAGTAGAACAACTTCCTACACTAATCTTGAGAGGAGAATAATGAATTTTTTTATAGATCTTTAACAGTTATATAAAAAATTAAACAAAAATAAACATAAATATCATGCATACCATAACACAGTGATTTACATGGGGAAAACCCTTTCGGGAGGAAAACCCCACACTCCAAAAGCCACTCAATATATTATTTAGAAATCACAAAGATTAAAATATACTTGCAGAGAAAGCTTCTCACATGAGTATAACCACTCAGACATCCAGAAACAACACGACCACTATCAGAATCCAGAATACATTGCCCCTAATGCACCCATAATATAATACACTCATAAAATAGGGTTACCTTCTAGGGCAAGATAAGCCAATAAAATATCCACCATTAGATCTGAAACCTAATAATTAACGGTCTATATTTACATTATATCATTTATATAATCTATGTTGGTCATTTTAGGAGTTTATTGAAAAAGTTAACAAAAAATTCTTTACATGCATCCCACTCCTCCCCTTGCTACCATTGTATATTATGCCTATCGATGTAACTAGAATATATATATTCATATATATATCCTATCAACAATAACCTTTATATAATTGCAAGGTTGAGATAGATCTTCCCAAAAAATCTCTTGTTGGAAATTGGAAGATTATCATCAACATACGTTACTCACATTACTTTTGTAGATCAATGGTTGCTCTGGTAGTACATTCAAACAATGTTAATCCGATATTGGAAGTTTGTTGATCCAATATTTTGGTATGAATTATCTTATCCTGTAAGATTCATTTAGAAGATGATAATACATTATATCTTAACATTATTTGCATATACGAAATTTTTTTTGATGGACTTGGTTATACAGTAGGAAAGATACAATTAGTAGAAGGTTGGTACATAGTATTTTGTTTATGTATTCGTTTAATGCGTCAATTTTTTGGTCCTGATTCTACCACAAAGAAAGATATCACTACAAGATTTTTCATTAGATTCATGACTGTAAGAATTATCTCACTTTGAAGTTTTATGATGATATGAAAAAACATTCAAAAGATATGAGTAAGAGTGTTCTACATTCTGGGAATTCCAGTAAATTTCTGTGTAGTGCATTGATGTGGGAGATTCTGCATTTTCTCATTATTAATTATTTTGTCTTGCGGAGTTGAAGATAATTTATTCGATGTCATCTAAAGGAGAATTTGATGTTTTAACAAGTTTTAGAGGTACACGCTTGGAAAATAGCATATATGTTTTGGAGTTATATGATGATTTAGGTCAAACTCTAGCTAGCCTAATTATGAATGTTAAAGGGATCTATCTTAGGTCCATGCTAACCAATACCACATACTACACACTTGTGTTATGCATGAAGATGACTATGTTTCGAGGGTAAAGCCCAAAAAAAATAGTTTTGATTTGAAATAGGGATACTCTAATTAGGTTGACCTAATTAGTGTATGTGAATGTATACGGTATATGTGTAAGAAATTTTCAAAAGAAGATGATTGCTTATGGTGTATGATAGTGTGGAATGATGTAGTGATCATGTATGGATTGTTGTAAGGTGTAAATGTTTGAGATTGTATGAGTGAGCAGACATAAAATTGTAGAGTACATTGTACAGAGAAGTGTTTTGTATTTATTTCTTCACCAAAGCTGAACTCTAGAACAAGTAAGGTACATTCTATCTTAGTTTTCATCCTAGCAGTGCTGCCATACTCTATTTTATAAATTACTTCAGGCTATGAGCCTTCAATGATAGTGCGTCTTGGCAGTGACCCATTGCAATATTTTATATCTAGAGATATATTATATTGTGAGTTAACCCTCACCATGGTTTTTCCCATTTTTGGTTTTCCACGTAAAAATCTAGTGTTCATGTGTCTTATGGTGTTATGTTCTTTTCAATATCCTCATTCTTAATTGCAGTTAGATATGCCTTAATAATTGGATAGTTTATAGCTAAATGGTTTAATGGAATATTGATTCACCCCCCCTCTCAGTATTTCAGGTGTTCGAAAATTGGTATCAAATCTTGGTTCCTTTTGAGAAGCCTAACAGCTTGAGGAACATCTTGGAATTTGAACACATGGCATACACGAGATTTATTATTCCTTCAGAAGAGATTTCTACTGAACATATTGAAGAACGTTGTATCCTATACAATAATGGTGAACTTGAGATTTCTCTTGAAGATTTTGATGAAACTAAAAATGAGAAAGAAGTTATGAAGGAGAACCTAAAGGAAGCAAATGAGTGCATCAAGAAACTAAGAGAACAAATCAATAAATTCAAGGAAAGACATAGAGAAGTTAGTGATCAGTTGAAGAAAGCAAATGAGGATATCACCGGATTGAAAGAGCAAGTGGAAGAAAAGAAAAGAACTGAGGAATTCTTGAATGCAAGGGTGAACAACAAGATGGATGAATGTGAAAAGCTTGAACAAGAAGTGGTAACCCTAAGATCGAATTTGGAGAAATCAAGAGCTCATGAGGGAAAATTAAACATAAGTTCTACAATGTTGGATGGGTTGATTGCAAGACAAAACCATCTTAGGACAAGAGTGGCCTAGGAAATGAGAATGGAGAAATTTCAAGTACTTAGAGGATTGAAGACAAGAAAGATACTGGCAAGATATGGAACCAGAGAAACAAAGCAAGAAGACCTCCTATCAGACAACCAAATGGTCAAAGGTACGCATCTTTTAATTGTATCTATTATTTCTACAATAGATTTGGACATAGGGCAAAAGATTGTGGAAATAGAATAAAAAAATGATAGAATGAATTAAAATGCTTTACCATTCACCGGTCAATGTTTTAAATTCAAAAGAATTGGACATAAAGCTCTATAGAATGCAAAAGTCAGATGCTGAACAAAATAACCCATCCCTTCAAAGGATATTGTTATCACTATAATTTATTCAAACACAAGTGCAGCCAATGTAGATATAGAGTGAATAAAGGACTATTTGGGTGGAAGAATGTTGTTTCCAACAATTTGGGACACTTCGCCAGAGACTGTAGAAGCAAAAATATGAAAAAGGACTATCTGGTAAAGAGAAATGAACCAATCGTTAAGATTGATCCGACAAAAGTTAAGGAAATGGAAAGGATTTGGAGAAAGGAAGGAGAATCTGAGAAGCAAGGAGAATCAAAAGTTTCATTTTCATCTATGCCATCCTCTAGTGCAAGTAATCTTGTCAAAAATTAAACCTGGGCAGTGGCTTAGGAGGAACAATATCAAAAAAATCAATATCCCCATATCAATATATGGTGTCATATCATGACATAAATGCAGTTATTGAAGATAATGAATTCAAGATCTCATTAGAAAGGAATTTTAAGTGGACATGTGTAAAGAAGGAATATTGCAAAGTTTGAAAAGATAGAAGTACACACAAATTTTGAGGACATGTATCTTTGATCTGAAGCATTTATTGCTGAAGCGAATGGGATTGAAAAATCAATTTCAATGCATTAAAGAGAAAAATAGTTTGATGAAAGGAATTTGCAGAAAAGAAGTAAGGAATTTGCAGAAAAGAAGTAGAGTGTGGAGCAAGCTTGAAGAGTCGAATGCACTTCCATGCTGCAAAATTTTTGTGTTCGACTTTGGTGAGAAGGAAAAAGGTAAGTAACTATTGCTATACATTATTCTCTATGAATTATTTTTTGAATTTTGTTGAATGTGATGGATACACCTTGAGTCATAGATAATTTAGAAATACCTGAACCAAAAATTAAGGGATACACTACTAAAACCCTAGAACTCGACCCTTTGGGTGCATTTTCGAAAGTTTCCCTTGGTGTCATTTTGACTGAATACATTGGGATATACATTTATTAGAATTTAGAAGAGCCTTTGTATGGAAAAACACATATATTGAGGTTTGAAGAGTTAACTGGAGAAGATTACACCTTGAAACCGGAACACAATGTGTTGATGAAGATGAAATTAGATGGGTGGAATCAGGTTCTTGACTTTAGCTATGAAGAGAAATGCATTAGATTAGTTTCATGATCAATTTGTGTGGCTTGATGATTCTCATATAATAACGAAAGAGGCAATTAGAGATATTACTAGCCTATCTTCCTCCAGACCTATCCCTGTATGCAAACTTGACAAAGGAAAAGGATTGATGAAGAATACATGTACTGAAATTACTAATCCAACAGTTCAATATGTGAATATGATTATTGCACACTTGATTTTTGGTGATAATGGTGTCTCTGCCACCACAATAGGAATAACATTAGAAATGGTCGAGAAAATAACCGAATATGATCTTTGTGAGTTGCTCTGGCAATAACTATTAGAGAATTTGAATGATATTTGTATACAGATAAAAATGGCCTAGATCTGCAAACCATATTTTTCTATGACGACCATGCTTCTCCCTCACACAATTAAAGTATTAAGTATTCCTCTATGATTATTTAAATAAATAAATTATTTAAATACATCACTAATTAATCCTTATTTTCTCCAATAATTAAATAAATTTCTAATTTATTTAATTACTTGTTTTTCATTTTCACCCACAATTAAATAATTACCATTAATTATTTAATATTACCATTTATCCTTCAATTAAATAAAATTAATTATTTAACCCACATTTCATTCCACCAAGTAAAAAATAAAAATAAGTATTTACAACCTTTTATCTTATTCCCACGTTTGTCCCCAATTAAATCTAAACCCTTCATTTCAAATCTTGCCCCAACTTTGACCTAATCTTGCCCTAACCCTAATGCTCCTCATCGCATTGAATTCTAGCCTTTGATCTTAGGGCTTTACTAACTTCTATTCCTAGCCATCCATTGTCAATTTGACATTCTTTAAAAAGGTCTCCCTCAATTCATTTTTCATACACACACAACATGCTTGAGAACTCTGAGTACTTGAGCACACTTTACTTGAACATTTTGCTCATCTTAGGCCTAGGCTATAGTTGCATTTCATATCTGAGGGAAATTATACAATTTGCAGCAAGGTGGAGAAGGGCAATAGAGGTCAATCAATGGAGGCTTGAAAACTAGGTGATATTGTTTCATGTTCTTATGCTTCTTACTTTCTTTGTTCTCTATTATTGATAAAGGTTTAATTAATTGTTCTACTTGCAATTAATCTAAAACTTTCTCCCTAGTTACATTTGGTGAACCCAACCCTTTTCCTTATTTTCGCCTTTGGTTCATTTTTTCTGTTACTCTCAATAAACGGATAAACAAGACTTCTTCATTTCTTACATTCAGTATTGTGCATGGACTTTTAATCCCAACATTTATCTATATAAATTAGTTGTATGTTGTCACTTCAGGTAGCTATACATTTATCTCTATAAGTTAGTTGTGCATGAACACCTCATTTTGCACCCAGAGACTTTAGGAACCATGACTCCTCCTTTCTCCTTTCCTTGTCGAGAATGAGCATGGCTTCAATGAATATCCCCATAAATTTAGGCCTCAAAATAGATGGCTTATCATGGTTTCCATGCTTGTAATCAAAATTTTCCATTTTGTGGCTAAACGCATGGCCAAGATTGGATCTTTCATTGAGTTCATCTTGAATCTATTATCAAACAATGGAGGACTCATAGGAATAATCTCCAGGCTTCTCAGAGGTTTAGATCTAGTTTTATATTTCCTTTGTTCCGACGCAACTTGTTTTCTAGTTTAGAGTGATTTGTGTATTTGAACTGTAATATTCTTTTGGGATCAATCACATTGTTTAATTAGGTTTCGATGTTTTGAATCTTTCTATTGTATTGGTTATAATAGTAAAAAATAGTTTGTTTGTTTTTGTTTTGTTTCTTTACTTCGTTTTGGTTTCTCAAGGCCGGATGACGTGGTGAAGCCTAAGAGGGGCACACAAAAATTCATCAGTTTCACTGGGCACTTGGATGACCGTCTAGATTTAGACCATAGTACTGAAAAGGTTATCAAATCGGGAAGCAAATATTGTGTGGATATTTGTATGATGGATATCTATTAGCTATACAGACCAGTAGGACCCCTCAACACCGACTCCAACCATCTATGCAATTCACGTCGAGACTATTTTACTTGCTCATCATAAATGTATTAGCTAACAGTAAGCTATAGTGTCTAGCGAATTTAATATCGATCTAATCAATGAGCTATTCGTTTCCACCCCTCCAAACTCTTCTTCATTGGTCTTGACATTTCACTTCTCTAATTTGGCGTGCTATAGTCCCAACACCATTGGTCTCAGATCCTCCAAAATATTCTGCTGATATTGACATTTTGTTGCTCCAGGTTGGCGTGCTACATCCAGTTTTGACGGCTTTGACACTCTTCACCTTCTACTATTTGTTTGTAAATTTTTGGCAGCAACACGCGAATGTTTACAGTAGTCAACTTGCAACTCTATCTTCTCATCCATCTGTATTAGGGCTTGTCGTGGCTGACCATAGGGAGTATTTTTTTTAGATTTTAATTTTTAGTTTTAGTTTTTATTTAATGTTAGTTTTTAGTTTTAGTTGTTAGTTTTATTTTTTAGTTTTAAGATTTAATTTAGATTTAGACTAGTTTCTTTTATTTTTAGTTTTAAATTAGATTAGATTTTTATTTAGGTTAAGATTTCAGATTTAGATTTTTAATTAGTTTTTAATTTAATTTAGATATTCAATTAGATTGTAATTAGATTTATAATTAGACTTTAATTAGATTTAGATTTTCTTTTAATTAGTTTTTAATTTAGATTTTCAATTAGATTACCATTAGATTTTAATTTAATTTAGATTTTCAATTAGATTATAATTAGATTTATAATTAGATTTAAATTAGATTTAGGTTTTAAATTAGACTTTAATTTACTTTATCTTTTTAATTAGATTTTAGGTTTTTTTTAGATTGCAGGAATAAGTCGAGTATCTATCCCCCTATAAACTATAGTGTGCCTGGTAAAATTTTTTCACGTGACCAGTGGCGCTGGCATGACACGCCCTCTGGTACCACGGGTTTGGGGGGAGACTAGACCTCATGAACTCTTGCCTACAACAAGATGCTTTAGCCAATTGAGCTAGGCCCCCCTCCCCTAGATTTTAGATTTTTAATTCTTACTTAAATTTTAGATTTTTTTTAGACTTTAGATTAATTAGATTTAACTTCTTTTTTTAGATTTAAATTTATTAATTTAGTCTAGCTTATATTATTTTTTAATTTAGACTTAGATTTTAGATATTCTTTAACTTAGATTAATTAGATTTTTTTAAGACAGGCTAATGTTATTTTTCTTTTTTAGTTTAATTTTGATTTTTGTGACTAATCTTTGACCTTTTTTATAGGTTTGAATGTTCAAGATTTGAAATTTAAAACCTAAGCTTTCGTTTGTCAAAGATTGGAGGTCAAAACTACTAATCGTTCTTTGTAGGGCTCTCTCTTTCGTTTGTTTTATCTTTAGTGCCTTTTTCACATAGAATGATTAGTGGGTCTAAAAAGAACTTGAGTGTTGGATTTGACATCATAAGCAAGGTTAAAATTAATAAGTGTCTTTTGTGTTTTGTGGTTTGCAACTTGTCATTGAATGTGTATGCTCTCCTCTCACACCACTTGGAGATCTTGAGGATCAAAAGAATTTCTTTGGCACTTGTATAACCACCCCCACATTTGGATTTTGGAATTAAAATGAACATTATGTCAGTGTGAGACAAAGGTGTTGTGTATGCTCTCTCCTTGCGCTTTTTGCGATCTTGGATGATAAAAAATAACACCATTGTCTTGCTTTTGTTACCTTTAGAAGGGTCTGCCTCGAAAGAGGGAACAACGCCAACCAATTTTTCACTTGGGTCGGTATATAAAAGGATAAGACAACCATAAAATCCTCACAATTGTCTTTTCCCTTGCCATATAGTGTCACTCGAAATAGGGTACCTACCATAAAACATATACAAGCCCCTAGTAGAGTGATTAAAGCCTTAAGTGGCTTGTTGGACGCTTGTAGGGAGCCGTGTCCCCGAGTATTCACTAAGAACCTTTGTTTTAGTGGCCAAAATCCTTTTTCACTTGCTAGCAATAGGAATGGTCATTCTGAAGTCGCCCCACATTTTCACCATTCATGTGTAGAGGCATAAGTTCATCTTTGGGGAATTGAGACTTGGTGTGCCTAAGAAATAAGTGTCGTGGAGGGGAGCTAATGCCACCAAGTCTCTAGTTGTCCACCTTATTTGGTTGGTTGGAGAAATCCAAGTGGGGATCTAGCGAGTGGCATCTCTTGAGAAGCCTAGGGTTGTACAAAGTGCTTTCAATTTTTTTTCCATTTCACACCAAGATCAAACTCAAGAAATTATATTTTATGTGTGTGTCTTTCAAAAAAACCAGCAAAAAAATCTTACACCTGAAAATTACAACATTTCAGAGCTTTAGACCAAGCAACATTTTCAAACAAAATAATCAAAATCAGGTCAAACTCTTGCCAAAATTAGATTCAAACCTTTGAGATCCATTTTTAGATAAACTTCTTGTTATGATTCCTGTTTAAAACCAGAAAATTTCTCAATTCACCTTGCATATCATCATTCCATTATTAGGTCACCATTTTAGGTACCTTAGTATCCTCATTACTTGCATATCCCAACATCACATTAGGCTACCTTTTTCAAACTTTTAGGCTTGACACCTTGTGGATTTCAGGATAGATGATCTGTCTATACCTTGGCACACATCATTGCTTCAATAAAATATTGTCATTTGACCAAGTCAATTTTTAACTTAGTCCTTTATCATTTTGGTGATAATTTCCTACTCACAAGTCTAGTTGGGAAACTCACCTTGTCACTCTTTTCACTTGTCCTAGAAAAAGGCCATTTGACAATCCTAGTTGAAACATTGGTTTACCTTTAGTTAGTTAGTGATCCTATTCTTACATCTTTCAAAAATGTTTATGCCCTCAAGTTTACTATAGGTATCCATCACCTCTTAGTCATTTGCATCCTTCATACCACAACATTTTGGACCTAAAAGATAATTTTCATATATTCCAGACTTCATAACATCCAACATTATCATTATCACTTTTAGTCTTGTTGCATACATAAGACATCTTTTATCCTTCAAATACCAAATATACCAAAAAATAATTGCATTACTTTTAGGCATACCTTATTTCAAAAATACCAAAAACATATTCTTAGTCTCATACCTTCCACCTTCATTTTGACCAAGTCTTATATGGTTGAAACTAGATTACAAAAGAAACGTGAATCAATGGATCTCTTTCATGATTATGGGGACCTTTACAATTACACTAGCACCCTCAACTTTGACAATGCCACTAATGATCCTCTCAACGATACCAACCTTTAAGGTCATGACCATGTCAACTTGGGATCTACATATTATCAACAACCAAAGACACAAAACCCTTTCAAACAATTCCTTGTTAGAGAAAAAGATGGAAATGTGTTCATAGAAGAAGTAGAGGCTGCCGCACAAAATCCCGATGTTGCCTCTCTTGTGGACGAAATTGTCATGTTGGACCCTCAACGATATTTAGCCAAAGTATTACATGAAGGAGTTAAATTACCTCAAGGATTTGATTTCAATACCTTACGTGCAACACCACCCAAGGACAACACACAAACAAGCCAAGGACAATCTACACAACTTACAATCTCCATACCCATTAAAACAACAAGCCCAAATACTACAACTACCAACACTTCATCCATCTTTAGGACACAATCTATGTCACAACCCATGACACAAACCACATCACAACCATTATTCAAAACACAACCCTTTGGCTTGACATTTACTCCCTTTGGGTCATCATCTCAAGGCATAGGGGCATCCACATCTAACATCCTTGGTAGGCCTAAGGTGAGATGGATTCTCATCCAAGGACCTAAATCAAACAGAAAAAAAATGTCACGAGTACCTTAATCAAACACAAACACCATGTCACAAGGTCCTCATATCAATACAAACACCTTGCAAGGACAAACCACGAATGCCCTACATAGTCAAAATACAAACATGTCACATGGTTATAATCCTTTTCAACAAGGACAAGGATCACAAACGTCACAACCTCTTAAAATATCATATGGCTACACACATGGATCTTTTTTTGGAAACCAAAATATACATGGACAACACACCCAACAAATGCAACATAGCTCAACCACCTCTCACATCCCAAATTACACATCACACATTCATACTCATGGACACAATCAAAATCCACCATATACACACACAACGTTCCAAAATTAAAACATGTAATCTCAACAAAACATGGGATCACACAACACAAATATGGGATCTCATAACAATTTTGCCAACAATCTTGTAATAGATGCATTGACTACCTAGTTAGCTACCCTACACAAGCAATTAGAAGGGATGCAAGTGTCAAACAAAAAGACGTACTCATCACATGATTTACATCCTTACCCATATGACACTAGAATATACATGCCTCCTTTCCCTCTTGGATATATTATTTCTACCTTCACTAAGTATAAGGGAAAGAGAAATCCTCTCGAGCACATATGAGAATTCACTATTGATTGTGTGGATGTCGCATATGATCACTCCTACCTTTTGAGACTCTTCCCTAGAAGTCTTATGGGGCTCACACTTGAATGGTTTGCATTGATACCAAATGGGTATATAAAGTCATGGGACAACCTTGCCAATAAATTCATGGAGAATTACACTTATAATATTGAAAATAATTTCACGATTGCTACCTTATGCCACTTGACACAAGATGAAGGAGAGTCCTTTATTAATTCCTTCCAAAGATGGTATCATATGGTGAGTCAATGTCCTAAAAAACAAAAAGTGGACATGTTCGTAGAAAACCTCAAGTCAAAGTTGAAACACCCTCTACAAGTACATTATTGTACCACATTTGCAAACTTAGTTGAGAAAGGAATGACACTTAAAAACTTCCTAATTGCCCAAGGTGAACATACATATGGCAACAAAAACACACACAACCAACAAACCTCTAACAACAAAAGTAAGTTTTGGTCCCACAATAAGAATGTAATAAAGGATGGAGTTGTAGATGCAAAAGTTATGAACAAAATAGGACACACATTGACTCTTAAAGCACCCAAATTGAATGACCACATAGACAAAATGGTACAAAATACTCAAGAACAAGGACTTCCAAGACAACCAAGGAAATACCCACGAAGATGATACACTCCTTTACCATCCAATTGAATTTGTCTTGAAGAAGTTGGTACAGTCAAATGTTATAGAACTTCAAGATCCTAAACCATATGACCCAAGAGAGTTCAAACCATCTTGGTGGGATGAGAATGCCTTTTGTGACTACCACTGCATCAAAGGGCACAAGACCTTATCATGTCATCAATTGAAGAACATAATCCAATACCTAATTGAAAATGGTACCATAGAGGTTGAAGTACAACAACAAACTTCCAATCAAGACCATACAATCTTCAAGAATCCACTACAAGACCATGGTTCAGGAAATCCCTCCACCTCAGGTCGATAGACAAACAATCATGCCAATTATACTAGGAATGCCTTTGATTAAAATTGATCACCTTCATGCCATTGATGACTATGTCAACACAATCACCATTAAAAAGGTTCTTGAATGCGTCATCTCTACTTGCAAGGCTAAGGTTACTTTATCTGGTCCTTCTTCAAAGAAACCACAATCTAAAGACCAATATAATATTGTTGACCAATTAGGCAAGACACTCGCACACATTTCTATCCTTGAACTGCTATGCCTATCACCTAAACACAAAGCTAGATCCTTGATAAGACTTTGAAGGAAACCTCTATTCCTACCGACCTGGACATCAATTGATTTGAAGCCATGGTTGGATAATTGGCTAACTCACTCCATGTCTCCTTTTTTGACAAAGAATACTCTACACAAAAGTCTAACCATAACGACCCATTGCACCTTGAAGTATTTGTCCATCAACATAAGGTCAGACAAGTCTTGGTAGATGGTGGAGTTGGACTAAACATTTTCACCTTAAAATTGGTCAAGACATTGGGCTATTCTGAAGCATGTGTAGACATGACCAAAAGCATTGTAATAAAGGCTTATGATGATGAAGAACACTCTTCCAAGGGTGTTATCACACTCCCCATCAGATTTGGACCCATAATTATGGACACCACATTCCAGGTCTTGAATCTTGAACTTCCATATAAACTTCTCCTTGGTAGATACTAGATTTATTCCATGAAATCTATGCCTTCCACCCATCATCAATGCTTGAAATTTCCATATAATGGCACTAAAGTCACGATCATTGGAAATCTTGATCCCTTCCAATATTGCACTAATTTAAAAGGAGTTCTCAAACGTCAGGTGCCTATCAATCGAGAAGCTTCCGCATCCACTTCATCTAGTTATGTCAATCCCTCCACCCTCATTAAATCATCCACATCCAAAACCCCATCCACCAACCTCAAAATCAAGATCTAAGATAAAGGTTGTGGTGAGTATAAACTAAATATTGCCTATTGCATCACAAAGCTACCTAAGTCTCCCTAGTCTTATGGTAGGCCTTGCTTCAAGATAGAACCCAAAGTTGTCTTTAAAGTTCCTCCCACCACCACCTTCACAAAATGGGGAGAGGTAAACAAAGAAGACATTGATGATATTTCAACTGGGATTTACAAAGATAAGGAAGATCTGCCACTACTACCAATAAAATAATATAATAAAGGTTTTGAGCTCATGAAAAAAAAGGGTTATGATGGAATTAGTGGACTTGGTATATATAAAAGTGGAATGAGAGAACCCTTGATGCCTCTTAAGTAGTCGAAGAACTCGGGGTTAGGATTCATACCAATTAAGATTGGCGCTCCAAGTACTAAGGTGCTTTCAAATAAGGATGTGAGCGCTTCATAAGACATTGAGACATCTGAGGATCCTACCAACATCTATTATGGTTACACCAACTCTAATGCATATGAGTGGGACTCTTGCACTACCAATGACTATGAGCTTGATCATGTATTTCAAGAGTTTGACATACCTCATCCATCCTTTACCAACCTCATGGATATCAATATTTGCGTTGAATCCTTTCATGAACCTGACCCATCCAAGACCACAGATAGAAGATCATGGATAGAATCCTTCTGGGACCTCGATAATACCTCTTTCTTTACCCTATCCACTACTTCCCCATCCTTTGCTAACACCGATGAAAATGATGAGGCCATTGCTTAATTTATGGGACTATGAGAGGGCATACCACATGGGGACCATCAGGATAGATTCACTATAGATCTTGAAATTGCAACACATTTCAATGAGACTATCCCACCCTCTAGTCACAAAGATGACAAAAATAAAATAAAAAATGAACGGTCTTTAGGTGAAAACCACAAGATGCCTTATGACCAAGAAAAAGTAAAAAGAAAGGACATATTTGAGGGTGAAAACCTATCTAAGGCACTCGAGGATGGAGGGTTGGACTTTCTCCCTATCAATCAAGAGAGATCCTTGATGTTGATCGAAGATGTATTAAAAGTCAACATCGATACTACAGATAATCCTAAGACCATTTTCTTTGCAACATCCCTGATAAAAGAGGAAAAACCAGAATTTCAAGAAATTTTCATAGAATGCCAAATCAATTTTGCATGGTCTTATGTTGATATTCTAGGGTTGGATCCTGAGTTGTTTCTACATCATCTACCCTTGCATCCAAATGAAAATTCGATCAAATAAAAGCTTAGAAAAATACAGCCTCAAATAGCTATGCTAGTCAAAGTTGAACTTAAGAAATTATTGGATGTTAGTTTCATAAGACCTATTGACTATGCAGATTGGATCTTAAACCTTATACCAGTGACCAAACCAAACAAGAAAATCCACATCTACATAGATTTCCAGGACTTGAACAAAGCATGTCTGAAGGACAACTTCCCACTCCCAAATATAGACATCATAGTAGACCTCACGACCGGCTATGAGATGTTGTCCCTCATGGATGGATTCTCGAGGTATAATCAGATCTATATTGATCCTAAGGACCAACACAAGACCACATTTTCCTATCTGTGGGACACATATTGTTGGAATGTCATGCCCTTTGGATTGAAAAATGTAGGTGCAACCTATCAAAGAGCTATGAGCACCATATTTCATGATCTCATTCACAAATTGATGGAAGACTATGTTGATGATATTTTGGAAAAATCCTTGACACATGGTGATCACTTAAGAGTCCTGGACAAGATCTTCAAATGGCTAGAAGAATATAAGGTCTGCGTAAATCCTAATAAATGTGTCTTTGACATGACATCAGGAAAGCTTTTGGGATACATTATTTCCCGTCAAGGAATTGAAGTAGACTCGACAAAAGTCAAAGTAATATTAGACATGCCTCCACCTAAAAGAATCAGTCAGCTTTGAATGCTACAGGGTTGACTCCAATCTATTAGGTGTTTCATCGCACAACTTCTTGATAAATTTCAACCATTTTAGTATTTGTTACGCAAGGGAGTCCCTTTTATTTGGACAGACAAGTGTGAGGTAGATTTTCAACAAATTAAAGAGTATCTCTTGATGCCCCCTGTCATGATGCCACCTATTGATGGAAAACCCCTAATTCTATACATCTCCTAGCCACTACAACTATACTGGGGGCATTGTAGGCTCAAAATGACCATGAGGAAAAGGAACACATAATATATAATATAAGCCACACCTTGGTGGGATACAAGCTTAACTACAGTCCAATTGAACATGCTTGTCTTTTAGTGGTTTTCACCGCTCAAAATTTTAGACACTACATGTTAAACCATCAAACTGAGCTTGTGGAAAAATAGGTCTTATGAAATATCTACTCAATAGGGTCGCATTAATAGGATGATTGGTTAAATGGGCCATGATACTCAATGAATATGACATTCAGTATGTGGAATGTAAATCAATAAAAGGACAAGTCATCACTGACCAACTAGTAGATGCATCCACACAAGCCAATCACCCTTTGGTTTCAAATTTTTCTAATGAGTCCATATTCACACTAGACATGAGAGTAACATGGAAATTGTATTTTGATGGTTCACATACTAATCATGGATTGGGTGTAGTTATATTACTTGTTACCCCTCAAGGTGATATAATCCCTAAATATTTCTTGATAGCCTTCCCGTGCACGAATAAAATTGCAGAGTATGAAGCCTTATTGATAATATTGCATATGGAAATCAAATTGAAAGTCAAGAGTCTGTAGGTCTTCGATGATTCACAATTGGTTATTCGACAGGTCAATGATGACTATGATATTAAGGATGAGAAATTAACCCCATACAAATGAATGGTTGATAGTTTTAGGAAATAATTTGTAGTTTGCAGTTATATCCTTTTTCCAAGTGCCATGTGTTCAAAATAAAGCAATAGATGCCATGGCCACTATTGGGTCTCTTTTGGATATTCCTAACAATATGTCGTAGTATGAGTTCTTAGTAGAACAACTATTGGTCCCCTCCTTTGATGTCCCTGAGTCTAAGATGGTATGTGAGCATGTTGGCCCTAATTCCCCCTGGTACCAGGATATCTATGATTACTTACATTACCAAACCCTACCACCCAACCTCTCCAACAATCAGCTCGCAAGTCCTTCATCTGCAAACCTACTCGCTATACCATTATTGGTGATATCTTATATAGACATAACTTTGAAAACACCTTACTCATATGTCTTGACACTAACAAATCACAAAATACCTTATGCGAGGTACATGAAGGTATATGCAGAGCCCATTCTAGTGGTCTGACCCTAGCCAAAAAGATCATGTGACTGGGATACTATTGGCCTACAATGGAGCACAATTCCTATCACTTTGTGTAGAAATGTTGACAATGCCAAATACACAGTTCAACCCCATTCATGCACCTGCACAGGAGTTGCAACTCATCACTTCACCATTTCCGTTCACCCAAAGGGGACTTGACCACATAGGTAAAATTCATCCCACCTCATCAAATGGCTATAAGTTCATCATCACTGCCATTGAATACTTCACAAAATAGGTTGAAGCCATCCCTATGACATACATTACTAGTAAAAAAATCTCCAAATTCATCCTCAATTACATGATATGCCAGTATGGTGTCCCTCAAACTATCATCACTGACAATGGTCGTCCCTTCAAAAATTAGGATATCCATGAGTTATGTGAGAAATTCCACATTCAACACTGCTTTTTCATGCCATATTACATGCAAAGAAACGACCAAGCTAAGGCATCCAATAAGACCATAATCAAAATTCTTAAAAATATTGTCAATGATGCTGGTTGTGACTAGCACATTCAACTTAACCTTGCCCTATGGGCATACCGCATGAGCATATGCACACTCACTAGTGCCACTTCATTTTCCCTAGTCTTTGATTTAGAGGCTATCCTTCCTATAAAGGCCGAAGTCCCCTCCCCACGGGTCTCCATGAAAGGGATTATTAATGATGAGGAATATCGTATATCTCGATTGCATGAGGTAGAATTTCTTGATGGATGTAGACAAAGGGCCTTGACTCATCTACAGGTATATGAAAACTGCATTTTACGTAGTTACAATAAAAAGGGTTTTGATTAGACACTTTGACATCGACAACCTAGTGTTGATGGAGAATCCAAAAAATCAAGCAGAACGTGAGAAACCTGGCGAATTTGAGCCCAATTGGCTGGGTCCATATGTCATAACAACATCTTTTGGTTATGTTTCTTATTAGTTATCCACACTTGAAGGGGAACCTTTGTTAGAGCCTATCGAAAACTTGCACGTGTGCAAATTCTATACATAGCTTCAGAGAGCCATGCTAAGACCATAAAAATTAAAAAATACAAAAAATCATTATTTTGATGAAAATTTGGCAATCAAGCATCTTAGTGACAACAAAAAAATAAAATAAAAAACATGGAAATAGTAAAGAAAAATAATCCATCCAATAGTGAAAACTGCTTTGGTGGCACTTTGGATCAGTACCATGGTGAAAACTTGGCAAATAGGCACCATGTGTAGTCAGTCTCTGCTCTGTCATCTACTATCACTCTACCTAGTATTCCACCCTAATCCGTAATAATGCCTTTATCTTCCATCATCTCCCATTTAACATCCATCATAAGGCCCGATCATCTTTATCATGACTTTCAAGCTATCGAGTTCTTGCATCCTTTCTCCTCCATCTTCCATCCATAATAAACCCCTGTCTTATCCCATCCATAATGCGTAGTCCAAGACCTAGTTGGGGGCGAATTTCCTAACACTTGGTTTCCTTGGATTCTACACTTGTCATTGGAGGTCAGGATATTCAACAAAAGACAAAAAATCAAATATTCCCAAAAAGACAAAAGATCAAATATTGGAAAAAGACAAAAATCATAATATGACAAAAGACAAAAAATCACAAAACTTCATCAATTCAAAAAAATCAAAACATGTGAAAAGAAAAAAAACATCCCAATAACTTTCAAAATCC
This sequence comes from Sequoiadendron giganteum, assembly GCA_007115665.2. Lineage (NCBI taxonomy): Eukaryota > Viridiplantae > Streptophyta > Pinopsida > Cupressales > Cupressaceae > Sequoiadendron > Sequoiadendron giganteum. The sequence continues at coordinate 359,978,199 of CM021100.1, forward strand.
TAAAAATAGCATCAAAGTCAGTCAGGTTAGTCTTTGTCATTGTTGAACTACATTGCCTCTATGACTGGATGTAGGCAAGGCCATCTGTTGATGTGCCCCCGAGGCATTGGGTCAATTCCTTTAAGTGTGGCCTAATAAAATCATGATTCAGTCCTTTGTCATTGCAACAAAGTCAAGAGTGATGTTGAACTATGAGGTCTCTAAGTGTACAGCGTAGGCAAGACCATTTATCGATGAGCCCCCAAGGCCACCTAGGTCATTCCTTTAGGGTTCATCACGTCAGCCAACTAAGTCAGACATCGTCAAACTCAGACACAAGATAATCATCGAAATGCCAACATTCAAATTGAAAACCAACATACAACATAGTCCAATCAGTCATCAAGTCAAAAATTAGTCAAATTGCTAAAATAGTGTCAACCTAGTCACGTTATGGTCTCCTCCAAGATGCGTCCTTAGAATTGGACCCCATCAAAATGTCATTTTCCTTTTCAAGATGTGTCTTTCCTGACCACATGCTTTGTCACATAGTCATTGGAATTTTGAGGATGTGTCCTTCCTGATGACAGACATCGTCAAACCATCAAAACTATCAAACTATCAAATCATCAAAATGTCAAGTTGTCAAGCAATCAACTATCGACAAACAAATATTGGCAAACATATTGAATGGTTTTTGATTTTTCCAGTTTGTTTTGTCTTATCTTTTTATTGTTTTGTCTCTTGGTCATGTTACTAGCTACCTCGATGATGTCTCATGACCTATTTTTCCTTGATTGTTGTATTTGGTGTGTCTTGACAAAAAGACTAGGGAAACTTAGCCCTTAGTGTGAGTTAGGCCATTCCTCGTCTACGACTATCTTTTTTTTGCAAGTGGATGACCTTGCACACCTTGGTCTATGTCATACCATGGTGTTTGCTGTCCATTTGTCACATTTTACCACCCAATGATGATTATGAAATGGATATTATGTTATTTGGAAAAATATTGAAGTATTCCTTTTTCGTCCTAACATCCATGTCTTCCATGCTAACATTTATTCTATTCCTTCATCCTATAGTCTTCTCCTCCATTTCGAGAGAACACTTGTGTTCTTTGAACCCGCTTGTCCTCTCTAGGGGGCATACCACTACCTCTTCGTCATCCTTCCTGTCCCTACTTTCACACTGGGGCATATTATTGACTTGTTTTCTTTGAAACAACACAATAAAATGTATTATGTCAAAGAGGGGCAAAATGTAGACACATAAAAATGGCCTAGACCTGCAAACCATATTTTTCTGTGATGACCACGCTTCTCCCTCACATAATTAAAGTATTAATTATTCCTCTATGACTATTTAAATAAATAAATTACATTTATTTATTTAAATACATCACTAATTAATCCTTATTCCCTCTAATAATTAAATAAATTTCTAATTTATTTAATTACTTGTTTTTCATTTTCACCTACAATTAAATAATTACCATTAATTATTTAATAATCCTTCAATTAAATAAAATTAATTATTTAACCCACTTTTCATCCCACCAAGTAAATAATTAAAATAATTATTTACTACCTTTTGTCTTATTCTCACTTTTGAATTAAACCATTATTTAATTCAAAAGTCAACTTCCCTCCATAATTTCGATTAATGATTTGATTCTCCAAATCTCTTCATTATCTCATTTATTCTCCACCTTTGATTTAATTGTCCCCAATTAAATATCAACCCTTTATTTCAAATCTTGCCCTAACTTTGACCTAATATTTCTCTAACCCTAATGCTCCTCATCACATTGAATTCTAGCCCTTGATCTTAGGGCTTTACCAACTTCTAATCCTCGCCATGCATTGTCAATTTGACATTCTTTAAAAAGGTCCCCCTTAATTCATTTTTCATATACACACAACATGCTTGAGAACTCTGAGTACTTGAGCACACTTTACTTCAACATTTAGTTTGTCTTAGGCCTAGGCTATAGTTGTAGTTCAGATCTGAGGGAAATTATACAATTTGCAACAAGGTGGAGAAGGGAAATAGAGGTCAATCAATGGACGCTTGAAGATCAGGTGATATTGTTTCATGTTTTTATGCTTCTTGCTTTCTTTGTTCTCTATTGTTGATTGGGGTTTAATTTATTCTTCTACTTACAATTAATCTAAAATTTTCTCCCTAGTTACAATATCAAGAAGAAGTGCACATTTAGGCATGGAACTTTGATAATATGCTTAACCTTTTACTTCATGAAGGAAGCACCTGCTGTAGGAGAAGTTGTTTGGGAAAATACCAAAGCAGTTGTGCACCAAGTTAGAGATATAATGAGAAATATTGGAGATTTGGATGCACAAGGTGATGCCCTTGCTACACTCTTTAGAAAATTTTAGAGAAGAATGAACAGAAGGTGAAGAATTCCAAGAGAGCTAGTGACAAGATATAAGAATGACATTACATTTTTGGTATCTACTGATTACTATGTTATCAAAGCAATTGAACCTAGAACCATATGGATTCCTAAGCTAGGCTATGAGATTGAGAAAGATTATGCTATTTCTTGTATTGAAATGTTAATTAACAACCTTAGAGATCCGAGTAGACCAAGATTCAAAACTTATATAGAAGTGGCTCGAGAAATTCATGAAAATTCAAAAGGGATCTCTAGTAAATCATTAACTGCCTCCACAAAAAAGAGAAAATCCATTGAGTTTCATGCATTAATTGCTCAGATAGAGCCCGCTCCAAGAAGACTCAAGCAACTAGCTAGAAGGAAGGTACATTTTCAGTTAGTTCCTAAAGCACACACTAGTTCTTCACAGTCCATTATGGAAAGCACAAATACATTGACTGATACATTCAAAGAACTGAGAAGTCAAACAATAAGTGAAATGGTTACTTGGATTAGGGAAAAAGGATTATTGGAAATTGGAGAAAGATGTAGGCATACATTTAGCTATGCACTTGAGAAGCTAAAAGAAGTTCAAAATTGTGAAAAAGAGGCTAGAAATCTATTTTCATTTTGTTGGACATGGTCTGATGCAACTCAAAGATTCAAATATGCTAAGGACACAATTGAGACACAAATAAAATATGCATCTAACACTTTTGATCCAGCTCTAGTTTGGGATGATTAGATGGTCTGGTCTAACAAAGCTACATGAAGAATATCTCACATTGCATAAGAAAAAGGGAGAAATGATTGAACGATATGGATGATTTAGAGACATAATCAAAATTAAGCATACACTAGCCTCCTATGCTTTGTATCTTGCTAATAGAATCCTAAATTCAAATGTTATTGCTGAAAATTTGGTTGAAGGAAAATATATCTCAGTTGAACTTGAGTATCTATGTAGAGATTTGACAAAAGAAAAGAAGCTATGGGACAAAAGAAAATCTTCATGGACTAGTACTCTCTGCGAACTTCAAAGGACAACCACCTCTGATTAACTACTCATAGTTATTATTTTGGATGAACCCCTAAGGGGGAACTTATTCACGTAAACATAAATTGTTAAAGTATTTTGGAAGAACAATACAATATCTTTTATTATTTTCCATTGATGAAAAAGGGGGAGAGAGTGCCATGTGAAAAAGAGAGAATAACATTCTACTAGGGAAGAGAGAGATGAAAAGAATAATTTTTGTTCTTGATGGTTTTCACATCATGTGTTGCCATCAATGAAAAAGGGGGAGATTGTTGGAAATAGAGATTGTCATTGATGTCAACAATAGAAATTGGAAGATTGTCATCAACATACCTTACTCACATTACTTATATAGATCAATGGTTGCTCCAGTAATACAAATTTGAGCTATGTTAATCCAATATTGGAAGTTTGTTGATCTAGTATTTTGGTTCGGATTATCTTGGGTGATCCCAAAATATTGGTTTACAATTTTTGGCCAAACTAGACATTGAATTATTTTTTAAAAACTAAATCTTCACTTTCAGGCACCTATAGTGGCTAAACCGTGAGGAATTTGAAGATGATGCAAACTAGTGATTTGTGACATTTTATCTATAGATTCTAAATATATTTTTTTCATTTTTTTTGGAATAAGATTACACTTCTCTTTCCATCTCCTTTGAAAACTGGTTTTTAACAGTAAACACCATTTTTAAAGAGTGACGTGTACTTGCTAACACAACTTTTTTTCTATGAAGGATAAAATTCTATTTTTTGAATGTAGATTCATAACTACGATATATAGTGCATGAAATTAGTTTCATATCATTTCATTGAATATTTTTTTCTTAATTAAGTTTTGAAGTCAAACTAGTTAATTTTTTGTATGTATCAAAATTCAAATTGTTTTTGTTGGATCAAGGACATCAATATCTAGTGCAGTGATCTTTTTCAATTTTTTTTTTGATAATCTGTTATTTTTCCGCACATGCAAAACAAAGAGCTTGATTTTTAGTGAAAAACCTATGTTTAATCAAACTAAAAAAAAAATACAAAATAAAACCAAAACATATTAAAATTATATTTGGTGGATAGCTTGTTTCAAGGACTACCATCATTTGGATTTGGTTTTGTGAAGTCTCCTCCATTTTCATCCTCAACCCAAGCTTCGAAAGGCAAAAAATTGTAAAGATTTGGTAGAAGAGGGGGATAAGAGAAAAAAGGGGGGTTCGAGCGAACCCCCTTGACCCCTTCGAGTGAAGGGGTTTGCTCGAACCCCCCTTGTTTTGCAATTTTCCCTTTGTTTTCCTTAAAAAATGGTGCCAAAATGGATGACATCATCAAAAAGGGTTTGATTGAAGAGGGGTTTGAATGAACTCCATTTTGGGTTCACTTGAACCCTCCCCCTTCGAGCAAACCCTTAAAAATCCAAAATTTTCTTCATGGGAGCGTTTTGGCAAGTTTCCTTCCTCAACAGAATTGTAAACCAGTTTTGTGGGATCACCCTCTTATCTTGTAAGATTCATTCAGAAGTTGATAATATGTTTTATCTTCACATCATTTGCATCTACAGATAAGTTTTTTATTGACTTGGCTATACGATTGGAAAGATACAACTAGTAGAAGGTTGACCTACGCAGTATTCTATTTATATACTGGTTCAATGCATCGATTTTTTGGTCCAGATTCTACCACAAAGAAAGGTATCACTACAAGATTTTGTATATAAATTCATGACTGTAAGACTCACCTCGAAGTTTTATGATGATATGCAAACGCATTCGAAAGATATGAGTAATGGTGTTTTGTGTTAAGAATTGTAGTAAATTTATGTAGTGCATTGATGTGGGAGATTCCACATTTTCTCATGATTAATTATTTTGTCTTGTGGAGTTGAAGATATGTTATTTGATGTCATATAAAGGAGAATTTTATGTTTTAACAAGTTTTGGAGGTAAATGTTTGGAAAATTGCATATATGTTTTGGAGTTATATAATGATTTAGGTCTAACTTTGGCCGACCTAATTATGAATTTGAATTTATATGTGTTGTGAATGGTAAAGGGATCTATCTTAGGTCCATATCGACCAATACCACATACTACATGCTTGTGTTGGGCATGAAGATGAATATATTTTGAGGGTAAAGTAGATAGAATTAGTTTTGATTTGAAATAGGGCTACTCTAATTAGGTCGACCTAATTAGTGTATGCGAATGTATACGATATATATATGTGTAAGAAATTTTTGAAGAAGATGATTGAATGTGGTGTATGATAGTGTGGAATGATGTAGTGATCATGTATGGATTACTGTAAGGTGAAAATGTGCAAGATTGTATGAATGAGAAGACATAATTGTAGATTACATTGTATAGAGAAGTGTTTTGTATTCAGTGCTTCACCGGAACTAAACTCCAACACAAGGAAGGTGCATTCTATCTCAATTCTCATCCTAACAGTGTTTCCATACTTTGTTTTGTAAATTACTCTAGGTTGTGATATTCCAAGGACAATGTGTCCTGGCAGTGAGCCATTATAATATTATATATATGGATATATTATATTGTGAATTAACCGTCACCGTGGTTTTTCCATTTTGGGTTTTCCATGTAAAAATCTAGTTTTCATGTGTCTTGTGGTGTCATGTTATTTTCAATGTCTTCATTCTTAATTCCAGTTAGATGTGCCTTAATAATTGGATGGTTTATAAATGAGTGGTTTAATGGAATACTGATTCACCCCCCTCTCAGTATTCTAGGTGTTCAACATCTCCCACTTCTTGAACACCTTGCAAGAGCAATGAGAGGGAGTAAAAATTGTCTCTTAATTTCTAGGGGTCAAAAGGCCCATAGTCTTTGAACACCATCTGAAATTCTCTATGCTCATAGGCTTAGTTAAAGAATAAAGAAAAATCATCAAAGTCTTTACCTTAACTAGCTTCACCCTGCCATCTTCGACCATATCTCAAATAAAATGATATTGTACATCAATGTGCTTAGTATTGGCATGAAATGTCGAGTTCTTGGCTAGATATATCACACTCTGACTGTCACAATAAATTGTCACTACACCTTGTCTTATTCTAATATCTGAACACAGGATCTTAAGCCAAATGACTTCTTTACAAGCACGAGTAGCTACCGTATTCTCTGCTTCAGTAGTGGACAAAGCAATGACAACCTATCACTTACTCATCCAACTAATTGCACCACCGAATAATGTAAACATATAAGAACTGGTGGATCGTTTGCTATTAATATCACCTGCCTATTTTGAATCCACATAACCATGAATATCAAGGGAAATCTCATCTTCAATCACATTACTATAATAACACAAGGAATAATTCAAGGTATTGCTGCACAAATATCTGAAGACTCTTTTACTACATCCTAATGAACTCTACCAGGATTAGACATATATATGGAAAGAACTCCCACTGCTTGGGCAATGTCTTGTCTAGTACAATCCATAGCATACATCAAACGTCCAATTACACTCCGATAAGGCACCCTGCTCATGTCTTCCATCTCTAATGGAGATGTTGGAAAATCTAAAATAGATAAATTTATTCCAACAAAAAGGGGAACACATAATGGTCTACAATCCTGCATGTTAAATATCTGTAAAATTGAGTTGACATACTTACTTTGTCCAAGCCATATCTTTCTATTCTCTTTATCGATTTTAATTTCCATCCCAAGAATGTGTCTAGCTGTACCAAGGTCTTTCATTTCAAATTTAATAGCAAGTTGAAAATTTAGTTATGAAATCATACCTTTCCCTTTGCCAATAAATAGCATATCATCAACATATAATGCAATAAACAAAAAATGATCACCATCAGTTTTATAATAAACAAAATGATCTAATTTAGAACGGTCAAATCCCAAACTCAAATATGTATCAAATTTTTCGTACCACATCCGAGGACTTTGTTTTAAGCCATACAAAGATTTATTCAATTTGAAAACCAATTTACTTTTACCTTTCACCACATAGTGCTCTAGTTGTGTCATATAAATATCCTCCTCCAAGTCGCCATGAAGGAAAGGAATTTTCACATCCATTTGCTCAACCTCTAAATCATAAGCAACAACAATAGCAAGCAACAATCTAATGGATGCCATTTTTGCAACAAGAGAGAATATATCACCATAATCAACACCCTCAACTTGAGAGTAACCTTTTGCAACCAACCCTGCTTTGTACTTCTCAATACCTCCATCTGAACCAATCTTTTTCATTAACACCCATTTGTAACCAACAAGCTTTCGTCCTTAGGGAATGGTACAAGATCCCATGTATCATTCTTTTTCAAAGATGCCATTTCTTCATCCATAGTAATCTTTCAAGATTCTACATCATTCATACCTAATACCTCTTCTACAAATTTAGGTTCATCCATGTTAGTATTCAAAGAAAAAATACATCCCCAATCATCAGGTGAATACCTTTTAGGTGGTTTTCCATGCCTTGTAGACCTACAAACAAGTTGAGCTGGAGGTTCTTCCTTTTCTAAAGATTCAGAGCTAGATGGGCTCTCCTCAACTTCTTGTCTATCCATGGGACTCGATTCAACTTTCTCAGGTGTAGAAGGAAATTGAATTGCATCTTCCCATTTGCTTTGTTTTGGCTACAATGTAACAAAAGAAGGCTTAGTTTCTCTAAAAATAACACCTCTACTATATATAACAATTTGTGCAATAGGATCCCAAAGCTTGTATCCTTTCACACCATAACTATATCTAATGAAGGTACATTTCACAACCTTGTTCTCCAATTTTTTTTGCTTCTCCTTCGGCACATGTTCATATTCCTTGCAACCAATTTTTTTAATATTTATTAATGAAGGCTTGCGACCTAACCATGCCTCCATAGGCATCTTATCAAGGCGAGTTGATGTAGGAGACCCGTTTATCAGGTAACAGGTAGTGGCAACAACTTTAGACCAAAACCTTTGTTCTAGGCCAACACCACTTAACATACTCCTATCCTTCTCCACCAATGTCCTCTTCATTCTTTTTGTAACTCCATTCTGCTATGGAGAATAAGGAATTGTCTTGTGTCTATGAATACCACAATCTTTACAAAATCTACAAAAATCATTAGAGCAAAATTCACTGCCATTATCAGTCCTCAAACATTTTATTTTCTTTCCAGTCTGTAACTTGACCATTGCTTTAAATTCTTTAAATCAACTGAAAAAATCAGATTTACTCTTTAGAAAATATACCCATGTCCTACTATAATCATCAATAAATGAAACACAATATGTGGATTTACCAATTGAAGGAACATCTAGAAAACCAAACACATTAGAATAAATAAGATCTAATAAATCACTAGATTTATAAGAACTTGATTAAAACTGAATGTGGTTTTGTTTTCCATAAATGCAATGTTCACAAAAATCAAACTCAAGATTACAATAAGAAAAACCTTCAACAAGGTTTTTTGATGCAGCCAACAACATACAATCAATAAAATTGTGCCATTAATCATGTGTGAGAGCCAAAGATTCAAAATGATTGGAAAATGAAAATATTCTATTCATCAACTCTATTGCTACAATTAGAGAAAACTCTCTCATATCCAAAAACTACAAAAAGCAAAAAACCAAAAAATTACCTTTTTTGGTAGATTTTGACAATTATTAGATTTTGCCATTTTTGGTAATTTCGCATGCATAACTTTGAGAGTCCATTTTTTTCCAAAAACTTCCTAGAACTAAGATAGGACGAATTTCCAACTAACATCCTAAATTCGAAATATGAGTTTCGAGTTATTAACAAAAACAACTTTTTAAAAACTAGAAAAAAACACTAAATTACCATTTTGAGGGCCAAGATGAAAGTTTCAAGCCCCGAAAAAGTGCCAAAACGGCCACCAACCAACGTATGGTCTATTGGGAATCCACATGCCACCTCATAATGAAACCTCTTGTAAAATTTCAGCCCAAACGGACATCCGAGTCAAAAGTTATGACCTCCAGAAGTCCCTGCATTATTCTCCTCTGGTTGAAAAGAACACAACTCCTGCAAGTGAGTGTCTTTGAACTGCTGCCACTTGTCTGGATCCAACCTCTACACTTCCCACTCTATAATCCACATGCTATATGTTGGTGGTAATCCTTCCCATTGTACTAAATACATATTGTAATGCCCTTGCCGAGTGTAGATAGTTTTCTTATCAAGAATTTGTGTAATCTTTTCCTTCTTCTTATGGGGAATGTGGTGGTGCCATGCCACTTCTGGTTCACTATCTTCAGCATCATCCTCACCATGGAATGCATATAGATCAGAAAGATTAAACATAGGAGAAATATCTAGATCATATGGTAAACTGACCTCATATGCATTATCATTGATCTTCTTTGTAATTTTGCAAGGACCAATTTTCTTGTACTTCAATTTGTGGTATGTTCCAATAGGAAACCTCTCTTTTCGCAAGTATACCATCACTAAGTCACCTTCATTGAATGTATGATGTCACCTACTAGCATCGTGCTATATTCTTATACCTCTCATTACTGTCCTGCAACTTTTGTCTCACATCTTTCTGCAACTGTTGAAGGTGTTCTGCAAATGCTTCTCCATCATCACCGACTCTATCTTTCACTGGCAGTTGTACCAAATATAGAACACCCTTAGAATTCCTGCCATACACAATCTAGAAAGATGACTTTCCTTTTGATTTGTTAATAGAACTATTATAGGAAAATTCGGCCTGGGGTAATGCCATGTCCCATTGTTTTGGCTTTTCTCCAACAATACACCTCAATAAATTTCCCATCCTCCAATTGACTACCTTTGTTTTCCCGTCCGTTTGAGGACGATAGGCACCGCTAAGCTGTAACTTGGTCCCCATCTTCTTCCATAAAGTCCTACAGAAATGATTGAGGAATTTGGTATCTCTATTAGAGGTAATAGTCTTTGAACCGCCATGTAGTCGAACAACTTCTGAAAAAAATAACTTTGCTAGCCTCATTGCATCATTAGTTTTCTTACAGGCAATAAAATGAACCATCTTAGAAAACCTAGCAGCAACTACAAAAATGGAGTCATTACCTCGTTGGGTGTGTGGAAGTACCAACACAAAGTCCATGCTCAAATCTGTCCATGGTGCAGTTGGTACTGGTAATGGCATATACAACCTTGTATTTTGTGAATGTCCCTTAGCCATTTGGCAGATCTTACACCTTGTTACATACCTAGTTATATCCCTTTTCATCTTTGGCTAGTAATATTTATCTTTTATCAAGGCTATTGTCTTGTCTTTTCCAAAATGTCTAGCCAACCCACTACTATGAAATTCTCTGATAATGTTTTCCCTCATAGAGCCAACTAGTATGCATAGTTGTTTTCCTTTAAATATATACCCATCTTGCATAAAATATTCACCCCTAAAGTGATCAAAGCTACCAGATACCGGTGCCTTCAGTTGTTCCACAATCTCCTAGAAATTATCATCAAACTCATACAAATTTTTGATGGAATCAAACCCAATCACCTCAGTTTCCATTGTGGTCAAAAGTGTAACACGCCTACTTAATGCATCTGCAACCTGATTTTTTTTTCTAGACTTATGCTTCAACACAAAATTGTAACCTTGCAAGAAAGATACCCACTTGGCATGCCTACTATTCAACTTTTTTTGTGTGTTCACCTATATCTCAATGCAATATGATATGTAAATAGTACAAACTCCTTGGAAACTAGATAATGTCTCCAATGTCTCAATGCTTGAACAATTGTGTAAAATTATAAATCATAAGTAAAATAATTCTTTCTCACTTCATTCAACTTTTCACTAAAGAAAGCTATAGGTTTTCATGTTTGGGTAAGTACAACACCTATTCCCACATGGGAGGCATCACATTCTACCTCAAATACCTTATCAAAATTTGGCAATGCAAGTATAGGTGCTTTTGTTACCTTTTGCTTCAAGTACTTACAACTCTCTTCAACATCCTTGGTCCATACAAATTCCCTTTCTTTGGTGCAATTTATTATAGGAGCTACAATACTACTAAAATTTTGAATGAACTTTCGATAGAAAGTGGCCAAGCCATGAAAACTTCTTACCTTTGTTATGCTAGACTAGGCCATTCTAGAATTTCCCTAACCTTTTCTAGATCCAGTCTGACACCATCTTTAGAAATGAAAAAGCCTAAAAAGACTAAACTGTCCTGCATGAACCTACACTTTTTCAAATTTGCATAGAGCCGCTCCTTCCTTAACACACCGAATATGTTCCTCAAGTGTTGCAGGTGCTCTTCTTTGTTGTTACTAAATACCAGAATATCATCAAATAAACTACCACAAACTTACCAATGTAAGGTCGTAGTATAGTGTTCATCAATCTCATAAATGTGCTAGGTGCATTTGATAACCTGAATGGCATAACCATACACTCATATAATCCATCTCTAGTATTAAAGGTTTTCTTCCACTCATCCCCTTCTCGGATCTGGATTTGGTGGTAGCCACTTCATAGGTTGATCTTGCTGAAATATTTGGCCCCTGCAAGGTCATCCATCATGTCCTCTATACGAGGTATAGGAAACTGATACTTGATGGTAATATTATTAATTGCTCTGCTATCAGTGCACATCCTCCAAGTTCCATCTTTTCTTGGAGTTAACAATGCAGGTACAACACATGGGCTCATGCTCTCTCTCACCACACCTTTACTTATGAGTTATGTTACTTGCTTATTCAACTCTGCATGTTGCATTGGATTCATCCTATAAGCTGCTTGGTTGGGTAGAGTTGCTCCTGGAATCAAATCAATATGATGTTGAATATCCCTCTTTGGCGGTAGACCATCACCATCAGGTAATTCATCAAGCACAAAATCAATAAATTCTTCCAATAGATCTGCTACTTTTGGGGGTATTGAAATGTCTTCCTCTTCACCTTTTTTCACTACTAATGTATAAAAACACCCTGCCACCTTATTTATTTAACAAGATCTCTTTCAGACAACATGGTCTCACCTTTTTCTTCATCCTTAAGAGGCAACAAAATCACCTTCGAGCCATATTTCCAAAAGGTGTATGTGTTTTTCTCTCCATCATACATAAATTTTCTATCATACTACCATGGCCTTCCCAATAACACATGACATACATCCATTAAGACAACATCACACCATATCTCATCCTGATAGGTCTTCCCTATGCTAAACTTAATTAGGCACCTTTTATCAACAATGACTTCATTTCCCTTTTTAAACCATGCAATGCGGTACAGATGATGATGTTTTTCACAGTGTACATTCAATTTTTCTATCATTTCTTTAGAAACCATATTTTTACAACTACCTCCATCAACAATGACTTGACATACCTTGCCACCCAAAGTGCATCTGGTTATGAAAATATTGGTTTGAAGCCATGAACCATCAGAGCTTTTGGCTTGTGTTTTCTCCTTCTCTGGAATCACCATTTCTCTTCTCATCATGAGACTTTCTCCCACATTTGGTGGAACCTCTAGTTCTATCCCTTCCACTTCATGATGAGTTTGAATAAGGTTCACCTTAGGTTGTCCTCCTTGATTTCTTTCTAGCATGTTAAAATTTGAGCATTCAAATGCTCTATGGCCTTCTTCTTCGCATCTGAAACAAGTGAAAGGCCTTCTCTAGTTTTCCCATCCTCTACCATTTCCATAACCTCTACCTCTTTGAAATCCTCGTCCTTGTTCTTGATTCGAAGGATCTTGTCGAGTGTCTACTTGTTTTTAAAATCCATGTGATGAATCTCACCTACCATAATTTGAACCTCCTCGAAATGGGGTTGATGTACCCCTTCTTCCTCCTCTATTCCTCTGATGATATTGTCTATTTTTTTTTCTTCAGCCTTTAGAGCTAATTGGTAAGCCTCTTCCATACTGTTGACTCAATGCATGCTCAATTCATCTTGAATAGAGAATTTTAGGCTATTCACATATCTAGCAGCCATCTATTCATCATTTTCTTGATGCTCTATGCGCATATAGACAACATATAAAACTCATTTGTATAATCTTGTACAGAAGAGAGGTTCTGCTTTAAATTTTGAAACCTACGAAAAAGGGTTTGCGCATAATATTTGGGAAATTTTTTTCTCTCAACATATTCTCCATTTTATTCCATGTCCTGATCTTATCCTTTCCTTTCCTTGTTCATTACTTTTGAAGATGATCCCACCAGATCATTGCATGACCCTTTAATTTGGTGCATGCGAGTTTCACCTTCTTTTCCTCTGTCATGGATTTTCATTCAAAAAAAATTCTCATGTCATTCAACCAATCTATCAACTCCTCTGGTTTAAGACTATCTGCATAATCTGAAACATCAACCTTGACCCCTTCATTTTTTCCTTCTAAGGCCCTAAGCATCCTCTCTTCAAAACTCATGCCTTCTAATTCTTCTTCTTCATGTTTTGTATCTTGATTTGCACCTCTTCGACCTATCTCTTCATCAGATTCATCTCTTCCTCTACCCAGTCTTTGGTTTTCCATCTGTGTTGTAAGTTATACTACTTGCCTTCATAGATTTTACATTTCTCTATGCATCTGGGCAAGACCGCCTCTTCCTTTTCCTCCCCCAACCATCTTCCCGCTCTGATACTAGATGATGCAGCCAACAACATACACTCAATAGAATTGTGCCATGTTAATGATGTGTGAGAGCCAAAGATTCAAAATATCTAGAAAATCAAAATATTCTATTCACCAACTCTGCTGCTACAATGAGAGAAAACTCTCTTATATCCAAAAACTGAAAAAAGCAATTTTTTTTTTTTACCTTTTTTGGCAGATTTTGACAATTGTCATATTTTACCATTTTTGGTAATTTTGCATGCATAACTTTGAGAGTCCAATTTTTTTTCAAAAAATTCCTAAAACTAAGATAGGATGAATTTCCAACTAACATCCTAAATTCAAAACACGAGTTTCGAGTTATTAACAAAAACAAGTTTTTAAAAACTAGAAAAAAACACTAAATTGCTATTTTGAGGGCCAAGATGAAAGTTTCAAGCCCCGAAAAAGTGCCAAAATGGTCACCAACTGACACAAATTGTGTTGGAAACCACATGCCACCTCATAACGAAACCGCCTATCAAATTTCAGCCCAAACGAACATCTGAGTCAAAAGTTATGACCTCCGGAAGTCCCTGCATCATTTTTATTTTTCAAGGTCCTTAGACCCTTTTCTCTAATATGGCCAAGTCTCTGGTGCCATAACTTAGTTTTGTCTGCAAGTAGCTTTGATTTAGAAGAAACATAACCCTTGGGTACCCAAAAGCGATGACCATCTACTGAATGTGAAACCCTCACCTCTTCCACATACTTGCTTTTCACAGAAGTACTATTGCATTCAACGATGCATGTATCAAGCTTATACAATGTGCCATATCTGACACCTCTAGCAATCACCATAGCACCTCTTCAACCATCTTGCATCCTGCATCATAAAATACTATCTGCATACTCACATCTATTAGTTTGCTCACATATAACATGTTTCATACTAATCCAGGGATATGTAACAAAACATTAATCCTTTTTATTCTATCATCAAGAAACCTGATTTTAAATTTACCATGACCAACAATATTTAAATAAGAATCATCACCCAAGTTACCTCCATCAAATTCTTCATATTCATAGAACCAATCACTATTAAAGGTCATATGGAAAGATTCACCTGAGTCAATTAACCATGCATCATTACCTACACAAGTTTCCAAAGCTGCAATTAATGTGTCACCATCTTCCTTCTCAGACTCAAAATCAAAATCAAATTTCTTCTTTTTCTTCTTCTTTTCTTCTTTGCATTCCTTATGAACATGTCCAAACTTACCGCAATTCCAACAAATAACTTTGGACTTTCCAGGAGATTTAGATCTCCCCTTGGACTTGGATTTGTCACACTTCTCATTTTTCTTTCCTTTTTCCTTAGGTCTTCCATGAACATTTAGGGCCTCCTTGGTAGTGACAAATACCTTCCTCCTCATCTCTTCAAAAAGCAAAGAACCCACCATGTCTTCATTCTTCAAAATTGTAGAAGTACTCCCAATAGCCATAGCAAGATAATCCCATGAATCAGGCAAAGAACAAAGAAAGATCTGACATTTCTCCTCCTCATCCATTTTGACACAAAATGATGCCAATTGAGCCACCAACATATTGAATGCTTCTAGGTGGTTTGTGATTCATCCAACCTCTTCCATTCTCAAGGAATACAACTTCTTCCTCAAGAAAATCTTGTTCACTAAATATTTGGATTGATACATATCACCAAGTTTCTTCCATAGTTTTTGTATAGAGGTCTCTTCATGGACATTAATTAAAATATAGTTTGCCAAGAACAATCTAATTAGACCCTTAGCTTTATGGTCCATAACATCATATTGAGAAGCTTGAGTAGGATCTATAGGCCTTGACACATTCTTATAAACCCACAGATCTTGATCTATCAATAGATCCTCCATCTTCAGCCTCCACAATTCAAAATTATTTCCAAAAAAATTATTCACCACTATTCTTCTTGATGAACTTTCCATCTAAAAGTTCCTGAAAAAAGATCACAAAGTATCTTCTGCACAAGCTCCCCACTCAAATTTGGATTAGTTCAAAAAACCCAACAACCCACAACTGAAACCAAAGGTGATCAGGCTTTGATACCACTTGTAAACAAGCTAAGGTAGTGAAAAAACTTCCTACACTAATCTTGAGAGGAGAATAATTTGCAACAAATTATAGATCTTTAACAGTTACAAAAAGTTAAACAAAAATAAACATAAATATCATGCATACCTTGACACAATGATTTATGTGGGGAAAACCCTTTTGGGAGAGAAACCCCACACTCCAAAGTCGCTCAATATATTATTTAGAAATCACAAAGATTACAATATACTTGTATATCAAGCTTCTCACAGGAGTATCACCACTCAGAGATCCAGAGACAACATGACCGTTATCAGACTCTTAGAATACATTGCCCCTATTGCAGGCATAATACAACACCCTCATAAAATAGGGTTACCTTCCAGGGAAAGACAAGGCAACAAAATATCCACCATTAGATCTAAAACCTAATAATTAACGGTCTAGATTTACATCATTTATATAATGTATGTCATTCATTTTAGGAGTTTCCTAGAAAAGAATAAAAATTTCTTTACACGCATCCCACTCCTCCCCTTGCTTCCAAATGTGTATATTACACCTATTGGTGTAACTAGGATATATATTCATATATATCCTATAAACAATAACCTTTATATAATTGCAAGGTTGAGACACATTTTCCCAAAATCTCTCTCCCCTCTCTCTCAATCTCTTCTTCCCTCTCTACTCTTTATCTCACCATTCTCTATCTCACCTCTCCCTCCCTCTCTCCCCTCTATCCCTACCACTCTCTCCTTCCCTCTCTACTTCGCTCTATCTTTCCATTCTCTATCTCACCTCTCTCTCCCTCCCTCCCTCCTTCCCTCTCTATTTTTTTCTATCTCCCCCCTCTCTCTTTGTTTCTCTCTTTGTATCTCTCTCTCTTCCTTTCTCTCACCCACCTTCCATCTCTACTTATCTCTATCTAACCTATCCCTCTATACCTATTTATCTCTCCCTCTCTCCTTCCCTCTCTACTCTCTCTATCACTTCTCTCTCACTTCTCCCTCCCTCTCTCTCTCTCCCTCTATCTACCTCACTCTCTCCTTCCCTCTCTACTCTATCTCACCTCTCTCTCTCCATACCTTTCCCTCCCTCTCCCCCCTCTTTATCTCTCACTCTCTCCTTCCCTCTCCACTTCTCTCTCTCTCTCTCTCTCTCTCTCTCTCTCTCCTCTATATCTCACCTCTTTCTCTCCCTCTCTCCCTCCTTTCTCTAATTTCTCAATCTCCCAAAGAGAAACATGGTGAATGTAGGATGATCATGGTGTTGCATTAGAATGTACAACATGGGTTCTTGAGCAATGGTGATAATGATTATAGGTGGATTCCAAAGAGAAACAATACTTAAATTGATGTTGATTAGCGTAGATGAAAAATTCAATATTATTATGAGGGAATTTGAGGCATTGATGATAGGTTGCATGACATGTAGCCATGGGAAGCCAAAGAGAAGGTTGTATGAAAGGTCAAGATCAATGACATGGAAATTTGTAATTACAAGGTCGATCCCACTTCAATGGGAAAATATATTTTACCTTTTGAATCTTTCTCTACATTGTTATATTCGTTCATAGTGATGGACTTTTTCTTTAAATCCATTGTTGAATATCCCACTCTCTTAATGAATTTTAAGGTTCACAAGTTTAAGGAAAAACCATTATCCAACAAGACTCATTTAATCTTATGCTTGGAGATTAAGAACTCAATGTGTAAGGATTTTTTATGGGATGGATCCAATGGAGGCATCTCATTCTAGTTGAATGCAAGTTGGTATGTATGGGAAAGGTGGCCCATGACTGATTTAAATTGGGCTAGATAAATTTTTTTAGGGAATTGAGATTTTTGCAAGGCTTTCTCTGGTATCTCTCTGTGGATAGAGGATGCTTTGAGAAGATCCAAGATATATATCGATGCTAGATTCTCCCCAAGAAGATCTAAGATATTTATTGAAATCCTTGTGAGTATGTAGTAGATGGTCTTGGGAGAGTAACTCTACCACACATAGTGGTTACAACACACTCGAGGTCTTTGGATATGATATTTACCATTGTAACTTGCGATGGGATGTGGGTGATGCATCCTACAACATTGTAATAGTTGAAGGGCATCCTGTTATAGCTAACATTATTGTTGTGAGTCCCTTGGTTATTGCTTTGATGGGGAGTGGTAAACAAGGTGGAAGGACCTTGAGAATTCTTAGGAAGGGATTCTTAGTATTCCTAATTTATCATTTGGTGAAGTAGACTCCACCCCCTTTATTTCAATACCACCTCAATCAATGAGGTCTTGGATATAGTTATTTAGCTTCATGCATTTGTTACTAGCATGACCTTTGATCTCATGATAATCACAATATTAATTTTCCTTATGTACCAATAAGGTTTGGTTTTTGACTTATTGAAGGGTTATACCATTAGGAATGTAACCATATTTTCTTGAATGACCTTCTAAAACACAATGTCTAATGGTTCTCCAAGTTGGTAAATTACCATTTTTGGATTGTTTGGGGGATTTTGTTATCTTTTCCTTGAGGGAAAAAAATTGTGTTAGTGTCATGATGTGTAGTGGATTTTTGGTTTGTACTAGTTGTGCATGCAACTTAGATATGTTTTGCATCAATGACTCCATCACCTACAAAATTCTTATTTTTAACCCAAAATTATGGTTTGTCAGTGGACTTGTCATTTTTTCTTTATAAATCTTAACTAAACCCTTAGCTATGAGGGATTTTTCAATTTTGACCCCTTTTTTTATTAGCTCGTCAAATGTAGTGGCATAATGTACTTGGAAATGGAAGGACATTTCCTAGTTGACATTTTGAATGAATATTTTAACAAGTTGTTTTTCTAGCATAGGCAAAGGAATGCGACTTGCGAGCCCCCTCCATCTTTGAAAATATATTGAAAAATATTCCCCATTATATTTCTTGGCATTACAAAGGTCCAACATGGTGACCTCATGTTCAAGCTTGTAGGAAAAGTGAGACAATTTTTTTTGATAAATCATCAAAGGTTGAGATAAAGCCATGGGGTTTAGGTGCATAAACCATTCTAAGGATTTTCCACCTAAGCTTTGAGGAAAGAGACCAAGGAGATATTTATTATTAAATGCCACTTCTTAGTAAGCCATGAAAAATTCCTTAACATAATCTCAAGGATCACCCTTTCCCTTGTATTTATCAAATTTTAGAATTTAAAAGTGTTGAGGGAAAGTGATCATTGAGACAAAATGGTCGAATGGGTAGGGACAATTCATTCTTCAAATTTGAATTATTTCTTGGAAGTGCCTACTTGTAAGCTCTTAATTACTGACTTCATATCTTCCCATTATTGGTTGAGGATTGTCATAGGTGGGCAACTTGCTTGTTATCACTATGAGGTGGAATATATTGGCCTTGATGAAGTGGATTAAAGGATGATGGATTGGATGGTGGATTGAACGATAATCAATTGGCGTTCAATGAGGATTGAGGTTGAGTGGTGTTATATGTATGTGGAATGAGCAATACATAAGATATTTGTGAGGTGTAGGATGTGGAGACTTAGAGGGTGAATGATGTGTAAGATGTTTGTGGAATATAAAATGGTTGAGAGATAGGAGGAGGGATATATGTGGATGGAGGTGGAGTGGTATATGTGTTGGATGAGTGAGGAACATATGAAGAGGCAAAGCTGTCGAGATGGAATAGGTTGTGATGGGTTGGAATATGGGATAGGAGAGGATATAGAAAATGGAATAGATGTGGAGGTATGAGGTAAGGATCTATAAACATGTATGACAATTCAAGGTGTGGATGATTGCATGGGTATGAAAGGTATCTTAAGTGATATTTGTGGAGTGGAAACAAGATTAAAACCCAAGACTGTGGTAGGTGTGGTGGATAAAGGTGGGGCATACCTTTGAGAAAAATGGGTTTGGACCAATATGTGATTCCCCATGATTGGATCTTGTGCTTACATGTTACCCCATGGATTATCAAAGATTGGTTCAAGGGAATTCTATCTAACAATATCCCCCTAATTTAGACATGAAAAAATATCGGGGAAGTCTCGCACCCTTGTTGATAAGTTCTTCTAATATTGAATCCTTCTTAAAGTTGATTGAATCATGGAATCACCTGGACATCAAGGCTTTTTTAGACACAATGTGACTAGATTAGGGTACAAATTTTGTTTCTCCCCCTTTCTATACCTCTTTAGAAAGCATGGTTGAGGTCATCCCTTGGGGTGATGAAATCCCCAAGTCGACCTCCTAATGGGAAAGAGACGTTTGGAACTTTTGGTCTCTAGGTTCACACGAGGTGTGAAGTGTGAGCATGTATGTGATCAAATGCTTTTGGGTTAACACAACAAGAATCGAGCCATATGAAGTTTTTTGATCCCCAAGCTCACCGAATGGTGTAATGGGAGAGAATATTCCTCCAAATGAACCTAAAAATGACACACAAAGTAAATTGACCCTCTATGCTAAGTTAGTTCCTAATGCTAAAAATAAATGTCTTTGGTTGTGGGCTTGCAAGAGATGTGTTAGTAGTTTGGATGTACTTTGGTCTTCGAATAATGAATGCTACAAACTTGACATTAGATTGATCACATAGCAACACAAGTTAGTGGATCAATACCTAAAATATTAAGAATTTTAAACAAACTAACCAAAAGTGAAAACTCCTTTACACCTAATGGGTTCGTCAGTTAATAGAGTGCACTTGCTTAAGTGGTCATAAATTTTCTAAAACCCCAAACTTGTGTATTCACTAAATTACAAGGTATATTTGCTAAATAGGTTATAAATTCACTAAAGCCCCAAAGGTACACATTTTCTAAAGCATTGAGTGCATTCACTTAAGGTAAGTTATCTAAACAATAAATGTTAGTGATGTTGATTATTATATTTGTAGGTCACCTTCACTAATTTAGGAGCTTGGATTTTCCTAACTAGTCAGTAGACCTAGGTTAACATATTTTCCTAAACCAAGGTAGATTTCCCTATCTAGAGATCACTTTTTCCTAAATAGAAACACATTCACCTATTTGTAGCTGAAATATGTGAAAATTAAAAAACAAAAAAAATGATTTGTTGACTCGTGATGTGGGTCCCACCAGACATACCAAAAATTTATACATAAAGTTGTGTTTAATGTGAATGATTAAACTATTAAAACCAAAGAAACACAAATACAAGAGAATTCTTGGATTAGGCTAAGGAAAGTCAAACAAACATAATTTAAAAAAAAAAATGAACTATGTTAACCTTCCCATTGCATGTGATTTTCCCAAATGATGGGTTTGATATGTGCTCACTCAAAAATTTAGTAGCTTAATGATGCTTTCTTAAAAATATGATTGATGAAAATGGTTATGGAGTGATTAAATAGATTTTGGGATGGATAAGAATGGAGGGTTGAGATTAGAATCTATGAATATCAATAACTAGGATTAAGGTTGATCTCTCAACCCATGAGATTGTGCCAAGTGGCATAATGAGTTGAGTCAACAGGAGTGAGGGTACTTGGCTAGTACCTTGGAAGATTTGTCATAAAGGAAATTCATGTCCAAGGGAACAATATGAAAGGAACAAAGGAATTTTTAATTTTGTTTGGGTACTTTTGGAAGAAATACCCATTCCTCTAAGGACATGGGGCCTTTTCCCAAAATGAGAAATATTTATGAAGGGAGGACAAGGTGATTGGTGTGGGGAATTAGAGTGAGTTAACCCAACTTAATTAAGGACTAGGATTGTGCATATGATAAGAGAAAAGAAGAGGTGAGGATTAGAAGATAATGAAAAGTGATCGAGGATGGGACATTTTGAGAGAGGATTTAAATAAATAGAATTTATTTATTTAATTCATTTGGAGAAAATGGGATGGGAGGTAAGATTAGATAAATAACTAAAATTAATTATTTACCTTAGATTAGGACTTAGGAAAATAGAATAAATATTTTTAGATGAATACCAATGTAGAGAATATTATTTAAATAAAAATATTATTTAATTAATATAAAGGACTAGATGTGAGATGAAATAGGGGTAAAATTGATGAAATATAATAATCAATATTAGGTGTCTACAAATACATGTTTTGTTTCATCTAGAATATAATGTGTTTTTGAATAGAAATTTCAAATGAAATGAATGGGCTTTAATTTTATGGTTCTATATTAGTTATATTTTTTTGTTTGGAGAGAGGCAAATTCATGTTAGTTCAATGTGTTACTTGTATGTTGATAATGTTGGAGAATTCCAAGATCAAAAAGTGTGAATTGATAACCTTCCACAAGTGAAATGACAAACACAATAGGATATGATCTATCATATAATATGAAGAGTGTAAATATGAAATGATGATCCTTGCTTATATAGGTATAGATGATGAGGCGAGACGGTAGGAAACAATGAAATGATTGATTGCCCCTCCAAATGTGCAACACTTATGAGCTCACTTGACAAGTATGCGAGAAAGTGTAGAGTATGTATAGAATAGGTGTCTCAAGTGATGAGGACACATATCTCAATGTTATGAAGTGAGACAAAAACATGAAATAACCTAAGTAAACTTAAGCTAAGTGTGAATAGGTCAATCTTAGAAAGGAGATCGAAAGCACAAATTGATAACCTTCCACAAATGAAATGATAAATACAATAAGATATCTATCATATAATATGAAGAGTCTAAAAATATAATGACGAGTCTTTCTTATATAGACAAGGATGATGAGGTGAGAAGGTAGACTACAAAGAATAACCACCCCTCTAAATATGCAACACTTGTGAGCTCACTTGACTAGTGTGTGAGCAAGTGTAAAGTGTGCATGCAATAGGTATCTCAAGTGATGAAGACACATGTCTCAATACTATGAAGTGAGACTAAAGTATGAAATAACCTAAGTAAACTTAAGCTAAGTATGAAAAGGTCAATCTTAGAAAGGGGATTAGCTAGTTCTAGGTAAATAATGGTTCTATTTACACTAACAACCACCCTTAAGTGCAACTTAGGGAGTAACCTATACAAGATGATGAGTCCCAACTAGTAGGCCATGTTAGGTAGTCATGTACAAATTTCTCATAAAGTGGAGTAGAGGAAACAAAACCTAGTGAGAAATAAAAGCCCCTCTACAAAAGAGAAAGTATGCAATGAAATAAAATGCACACGTGAAGAGAATAGAAAAAGGACTCATGATGATCCCTTAAGGACTACTTATATCACATAAGTACAATAAATTCTCTCTCCATAAGAGAGATAGAGAGAGGTCTATGTGACCACCCAAATGTGAAGTAATAAAATCCAAGTGAGGAAATCTAGTTCCTCCCAAAATTTATAATAGAAGAGAAACCATACATACTCCCTTGAAAATGATGTATGTGGTGCTATTAGATGCTTGATAATGAATTCTGAAAGTGATCCATAAACACTAAACAATATTTATCCCCTTGGGAAGAAATAATGCCACAATTGTGTGCAAGATGACTTCCCATTCCAAATAGGAATATGCAAGAAATAAGATGAATGCCTCTGAATTTTAAACATGATCCAAATACTGAAATGATGCCAGTGATGCCTTCAAAATATTCTCAATGATCTCCAACCAGTGCTAGATTGTGACAAATGTCAATAAGAAGGATCAAGTACCATATGAGATTCAAGAACAAGGACCATGGATGTATGGTGATAATTGGACCGATGCGAATCTATTGTAGATAATGTCTGCATAGATGATGATTGAGTCAAATAGGTCAACACATGAATATTTGCACAATTTGTCACAATAGAAGCTGATGTAGGCAAGGCAAGAGGATGAACTAAATATAGAAATGATTATATAAATTCATTAAAGATTATGTTATAGAGAAGACAAATGTCCCCAATGGTGTCATCCAATTCTGCAAGGTGAGATTCTAAAAATAAATATGTGATGTTTGGTAGATATGCATCACAATGTGGTGGATTTGGAATGATGATAGCAAAGTATTGATGCAAAGAATCATTGGATGTTATGGATGATTCAACACTGGATTCATATGTACCAACACATAATATGGGAAATAAGTCATCAATGCAAGCCATTTGACTACATTGTTCATCCCCAAGTGATGATGTCTCACAAGATGCTTGAGTGAGATCCAATAGGATTTAGATGATTTGATGTGAGACATGAGGATAAAATTAATCCACATATTGATTAGTCCCACAATATGTGCACTTAAATTGTAATTTCTAAACATGGTCTAATTATTAGAAAATGTTTTAATGTGAAATGCAAGCACACCCCCCAGAATGATTAGTGTTCAAACATAAGGCCCCCTAGAAAATGTGCAAAAGAATTACAACTTGTGTGAAGATTGGAAGTCAAATAAACCATTTATAATGCATTTAATGATTTTTACAACATGGTTTATCCAAATATGGAAATATAAGAAATTTTAAATTCCTTTTGAATTTTTGATATGCATCAAAAAAAGTTTTTTAATTTTGATAATCAAGGTAAAATTTATGCCCCATCAAAATTCACTTACAATGATTACTTCAGGCATGCCAAAAAAATCTAATAAGTAGTAACAAAATCTAAATCATCTTAACACCAAAGTGTTCTTCTTGGAAAAACTTTTTTGTTGACTATTTACACTTGAAAATTTGACTCTCATTTGCATGTTATGGAAAAATAAAACCTCTCCCCCTATACAAGCACTATGCTAAACTTGAAAATAGGTAGGACTGAAACTTCAACTACCCCTCCAAAAATAACACACTTGTGAGCTCACTTGACAAGTGTGTGAGCAAGTGGCAAGTATGCATGCAATAGGTGACTCAAGTGATGAGAACACATGTTTCAATGCTATGAAGTGAGACAAAAGTCTAAATTACCTAAGTAAACTTAAGCTATAAGTGTGAATATGTCAATCCTAGAAAGGTGACTAGCTAACTAGGTGAATAATGACTCTATTTACACTAAAAAGTAATTTGACTCTGGGACCTATAAACAATTAAGTATTTTAATGGATCAGTTTTTGGTATTGTAACTAGATTAACCAATCTAGGGTATAAACACTTAGAAATTTATGTTTTAGATCAAGGTTATTTTACCTTCTAAATGTCAAAATGTTGAATCGAGATTAATATAAGAGGTGACTTGTTGGCATTGCAACTAGGTTTAAGAAAAGGACTCTAAGAGGGCATATATAGAGGATAATAGTTCTCTTAATGTAGTTTGTCCTACTCATCTTGAGGTGACCACAAAAATTATAAAACCTATTACTTGCTTATAAATAATCTTATCATTGTTCTAACATTATAGGAGTTAGGCAGTGTGCTCTACCAAAAGAAGTATTTGGTCATATCACAAGGTTAGTTGGATGTTTCAGTAGTATGTGGGTGGTGGATTTTAGGAGCTACTCATGTCATAGGGTTAACCAACTTTAATCAATAGCATGCATTTGATAGATGTAAGGAGCTAACTTTCTTAGGAGTTCAAATTCATCATTGATATATCAAAAATAATGTGTGCCTCCTATGTTGCATTTTCTTGGGGTATGATTTTTAAATTTTTGATTGTTAAATTACTCCAAATTATTAATATTATAGGAATTAGTCTTTGGTCTATGGTAAGACCATAAGGCATCTTGATTATGTAACTTATCTATTTGTATTTAATGACATAGATGATTAGTAAGCCATGGAAATCTTAATAATGACTACTCATGTTCTATGTCATTACATTGGTGATGGCACAAGTACTATGAGATGTTTATCTTTTTGTCATAGATATGAACTAGGAAAAATGATGGAACCCACAATGTAGTATGAGATGTAGTGGAATTCTTCTTCCTAGGTAGGATGTACTTAAGAGCTTATATGTTAATAAACCACGCAAAGAGGAAGATACTTACGGTAAGGTTGCAACCACTTCTTTTTGCACTACTTGGATATATTATTCGTTTGTTGTCTGCAGGAGGTAATTATTGTGTACGTGACGTGTGCATGAAGTAGTCATAATATATAAAAGTGATGTTTAGATAAATTAGTTTCATTATGTAAATGTGATGTATGTACAAGCTCACCACTATACGATTTGGTGTGTTTGAACACTAATGTTAGCACAAAATTAATGTTTCTCCTAGAATGCATTGGTTATCATACTATTATATGTAAATTAAATTAGGAGCATTAGCTCAATTAATGATTGAGGTCAAATCTTTCATGCCAATTGTGTGGATGAATTATTTCTATTTTGACATGTTAACTTGGATGTCTCTAATTCTAAGAGAAATGTAGGCAAGGCCATCTCGAATGGACCTCTGAGGATTAGGCCCAACTCTAAGGATTTATGTCATTACATGAGCTATCTTATTTAGTGTAAGACTATGTCTTAATGGTGTAAAGATACTACCCTTGCTATGGTCGAGTAAGACTATGAAATTAACTCTTCTGATTAAAAATAAATCACTTAACCGATTAAATTAGTTCTAAAATTTTAATAACTAAATTTTTTTGATAGTAATTAAGAATAGTTATTACACTTAACAAATAGTCATAACCTTAACAAAATTATTAGAACCAACACAAAAACTCCCAACCAAAAAAATTAAAAAATATTACCTTTATTCTTTGAATGTATATGTTAATAAAAAAAGTCTCTCTCTAGTACATTGAAGGTTGGTAAGAGATAAATTCGTAAGAGATTCAAAACTCTCTCCACTCGTGTGACTCGATTCCAAACTTTCACCACTCGCTTGACTCAGGCGGGAACTTGAAAATGTCCCAAATAGACCGGTTTATCTAAAGTTGGAATCTCTTCTTCTGAGAAAAGCATTGCTAACACTTGTGATGCTGCTGATGGGCGTCTAGCGGGATTCTCTGCAACGCACCAAATACCTATTTTAACTGTTCTTGATATGCTGCTTGAATAATTTAAACCATCAGTGTCAAGTAATCGAGGGTCTATTAGCTCATGAAGCCGATCCTCTTTATGTAACCTCCACGCCTGCGCTCAAACACCAAACCACACATTAAATTATTATATTAGTTTGCTAAACCCCTTACAATCTACGGTAGTAGTAACTATATATGCAAGTATAATTCTTACGTGATCGGTGAGCGACATCAGGTCGCCATCCATGTGATCCACACTTTTTTTGCCAGATACGATATTTAACAGCGTCACTCCAAAGCTGTAAATGTCTGATTTCGTACTCAGATGACCATTCATAGCATACTCAGGAGCCGTGTTAACTTGGAAAGGAATTTTTTTCCCTTTGACAAAAATGTTGAATCAAGATTAATATAGGAGGTGACTTGTTGGCATAGCAACTAGGTTTAAGAAAAGGACTCTACGGGTGGGGTCTTATGGGGGGGATTCGGGATCTATTTTAAAGGAGTAAGAGGTCTCATGAAGTCAAAAAAATATTTCTACAGGATAAAATAGAATCTTCTCCAGAAAAATAGCAGCTCCTACTTTTTAGGGCTGCAGATTTAAGAGGGTGAAAATGGGGTGGGGCTGGAGATTGCCCCTACAGTTTAGGAACTATATCTGCCATTTTTCATTCAACTCACGTTTTAGATTCCCACCAAAATAAAATGGGAGGGAAAATGATATATGTATATCTCTGTTTTAATAGTGTTTTTTACACTTCATTCGTAGGAACAGTTCACCAACAACATTGAGTCTGTGGAATAAATTAGAGCAGTAGAAAGATGCACTCATGTTTTTTACTGTTTCAACTTTTATATTTTTTGTTTTACAATTGAAATTGAATTTTGCTTTATACTTGCCTACACATTACTCCCACATTCTGTATTTGTAATCTCTATCTTGAACCAGAATTTTTACAAATGTCTGTATTTGTAATTTCTATCCAGAATGAGAATTTTACGAATGTTTGTATTTGTATAAGTTCATGGGACCATCGGTTTCCTTAAAATTTGGAGCTTAACATTTTAAGCTAGCTGCACTACTAAGTTCATGGGACCACAGTTTTAAAAAAATCCTAAAAATTCTCAGCAGCACCCGCTGAAACTTTTCAGGAAACCCCCCTCCATGAGACCCCACCTTAAGAGGGCATATATAAAGGATAATTGTTATCTTAATGTAGTTTTTTCTACTCATCTTGAGGTGACCACAAAAATTATAAAACCTATGACTTGCTTATAGATAATCTTATCATTGTTCTAACATTGTAGGAGTTAGGCAGTGTGCTCTACCAAAAGAAGTATTTGGTCATATCATAAGGTTAGTTGGATTTTTCAGTAGTATGTGGGTGATGGATTCTAGGAGCTACTCATGTCATAGGGTTAGCCAAATTTCATCAATAGCATGCATTTGATAGATGTAAGGAGCTAACTTTCTAAGGAGCTATTTGATAGATGCAAACCATGGAAATCTTAATAATGACTGCTAGGAAAAATGATGGAATCATCGATGTAGTATGAGATGTGGTAGCATTCTTCTTCCTAGGTGGGTTGTACTTAGGAGCTTGTGTGCTAATAAACCAAGCAAAGAGGAAGATACTTGTGCCACATTAAGGTTCCAACCACTTCTTTTTGCACTATTTGGATATACTATTTAGTTGTTCTGTTCATGAGCTAATTATTGTGTATGTGATTTGTGCATGAAATAGTCACAATATATACAAGTGATGTTTACATATAAATTAGTTCCATTGTGTAAATTTGATGTATGTACAAACTCATAATTATACGATTTGGTGTGTTTGTACACTAATGTTAGCATGGAATCAATGATTGTCCTAGAATGCATTGGTTATAAGGTAAAACACAAACCTATGTCACACTTTATAAAGGAATTGATCAACAATAGTTTTTTTTGAACTTCGACCACATAAAAATGGGTTTTATGTTTTGAATTTCAAAATGATGTAAACTAATGAAATGTAGAACTTTTGATGAAGTTTATTCCTGTAATTTTTCATATTTTTAAAAATTGTTTTCATTATTATTTTTATCAATTTAAGAATAGATTTTGGAATGCTGAATTTTTTTTTAAAAAGTGACGTTCAGTTAAGAAACAAATTGAAAAAACTTCATTTTTCTTTGATTTTTTTTTTTCCAAATAAATAACTTCAATATCTAGTGCATGGAAAAAAGAAAATCAAATTTTGATGTATATTTTTCTCGTAATAACATTTTAAAGTCAAACTTATCAAAATTTGATAGTTTTCATGGGATATTAACTATTGTCTATTTTTTAATCATTTCTAGAAAATATTATACCCTTTTGAAGAAGACTCTCTCCTCTAGTACACCATATATTTTTTAAATTTTTTTAATATGTTACTATTTTTTTAATTTCTAATGTCTCTTTTTTAACTTTAACAACCTACTTGCATTATTTCAAAAATAAAATATATTAAAACTAATCAAAATATTAAAAAATTACATATTCAAATTCACCACTCTAAACTCTACAAAAGGGTTTTTCTTTTATTTAAAACATCATTCTGACTGAAGAAATACTTAGTTGAAGTTGAAAGTTTCAAAAAATTATGAATTTTTTTGAGTTGGTTGTCAATTAGGATGCCACATAGACAATTTCGGTAGAAAGGGTTTTTAGAAAACCCTTTCTAAAAACCCTTTCTATAGAAACCCCACACATAAAATAAGCTAATTTCAAAGCCAATTTCAAAACGGCAAAGGGAAAAAATTATTATTTTTGGATTCGGTCGAAACCCTGTATGCCATGTATAGGCCGCGTGGTTTTGGTCGAAATCTATTCGGCCAAAACCTTTCCAACCGAAAATGTTTCATTCAGAATTATTTATTTGGTCAAACGTGTGACACAACTTTGTGCTTTTACCCTATCATACTATTATATGTAAATTAAATTAGGAACATTAGCTTAATTAATGATTGAGGTCAAATTTTTCATGCCATTTGTGTGGATGAAGTCTTTCTATTTTGACATGTTAACTAGGATGTCTTTAATTCTAAGAGAGGGTAGTTACGCAAGGCCATCTCAAATGGACCCCTAAGGATTAGGTCTGACTCTAGGGATTTATCTCATTACATGAGCTATCTTATTTAGTGTAAGACCGTTTTAATGGTGTAGAGATACTAACCTTGGTATGGTTAAGTAAGGCTATGAAACTAACTCTTTTGATTAGAAATGAATTACTTGAACAATTCAATTAGTTCCAAAATTTTAATAAATAAAAAAAATTGATAATAATTTAGAATAGTTATTACACTTAACAAATGATCATAACCTTAACAAAATTATTAGAACCAACACAAAAACTACGAACAAAAAAATATATATTACCTTTATTCTTTGAATGTATATGTTAATAAAATATGTCTCTCTCTAGTACATTGAAAGGTTGCGTAAGAGATAAATTCGTAAGAAATTAAAAATTGCAAATGAAACGAAACTCAGTGTTTTAAATTTAATACTTTCATGTGTGTGACTCTTCAACATTCAAAACTCTCTCCACTCGTGTGACTCATTCCAAACTCACCACTCGTGTGACTCGATTCCAAACTCTCACCACTCGCTTGACTCAGGCGGGTACTTGAATACTTTCATGTGTGTGACTCTTCAACATTCAAAACTCTCTCCACTCGTGTGACTCATTCCAAACTCACCACTCGTGTGACTCGATTCCAAACTCTCACCACTCGCTTGACTCAGGCGGGTACTTGAATAGTTTCCCTCTCCCAAATAGGCCGGTTTATCTGAAGTTGGAATCTCTTCTTCTGAGAAAAACATTGCTAACACTCGTGATGCTGCTGATGGGCGTCTAGCGGGATTCTCTGCAACGCACCAGATACCTATTTTAACTGTTCTTGATATGCTGCTTGAATAATTTAAAACATCAGTGTCGAGTAATCGAGGGTCTATTAGCTCATGAAGCCGATCCTCTTCATGTAACCTCCACGCCTGCACTCACACACCAAACCACACATTAAATTATTATATTATTTTGCTAAACCCCTTACAAACTACGGTAGTAGTAACTATATATGCAAGTATAATTCTTACGCGCTTGGTGAGCGACATCAGGTCGCCATCCATGTGTTCCACACCTTTTTTGCCAGATACGATATTTAACAGCGTCACTCCAAAGCTGTAAATGTCTGATTTCGTACTCAGATGACCATTTAGATAATACTCAGGAGCCATGTAACCACTGTAGGGCCAAACAAGGAAAGGAAAATGCATTAATCAGCTGCCCGACATGAAAACATTACTCTTCCCCTAAAATTTGTCAAACTGCATATATTAATCATTTTCATAATTACGAAGGGTCAAAGAATTATAAGGCGATTTTACATTGTTCCAGCAACACGAGTCGTTTCATGGCTAGGAATATTAGTTGCATCCTTTACAAACAACAAGCCGTTTGTAGAATCCTCCATGTTGGTATATTGGACGTGATCCGGTCCCATTATTCGAGCAAGGCCAAAATCACAAATCTTGGCATTCAAATTTTCATCCAGAAGAATGTTGGAGGGTTTAATGTCTCTGTGTACTATACGGACGTGTG
This sequence comes from Sequoiadendron giganteum, assembly GCA_007115665.2. NCBI lineage: Eukaryota > Viridiplantae > Streptophyta > Pinopsida > Cupressales > Cupressaceae > Sequoiadendron > Sequoiadendron giganteum. Next base: position 360,009,759 of record CM021100.1, read on the forward strand.
CACCCTCGTGAAGATATGCGAGTCCCCTTATTATATCCAATATAATCTTGAGTCTTGATGGCCAGTCAATAATCATCTCAGTTTCAGCTGCATATGATGATTAAATCCATTTATATATCCGAGATAAGCCCTCCAATGACTTAAAAATAGACAAAGTAAAAGAACGGCATTGGCTACTTACCAAAAATGAGCATTGACACGTCTCGTGGGATATACTCGTAGACTAACATCATATCGTCTTCAAAGCAGTATCCCACTAACTCGACGATGTTTCGGTGGCACAGCTTTGTTAGAGTCCCCAGTTCATTCCACCACAGTGTTTTGAATTCGCCCTGACTTCTATTTTCCTTCAAGATCTTTACTGCCACTCCTCTTCCATCAGAGAGAATTCCCTTTGAAAGAGCAAAAGAAAATATGCTTACAAATTATTAACTAATCATAGTTGTTTCTAGACTATAATTGACAGTTTGCTTTCAGAGGGAACTTACGTAGAAAACACTCCCAGAACCACCATTGCCTATTTCTTCAGTAAACCCTTTTGTTGCCTTCTCCAATTCGTCGCGTCTGAACTCAATTGGAGATGTTTGAATCTCCTTCACCAACATTTTTGATTCTGTATTCTTGGAATCTTTTGTAAACCCTTTTGCTGACCTCTTCAATTCGTCGCGTTTGAACTCAATTGAAGGTTTTTGGAGTCCAAATATTGTTGAAATCTTTTTTTTAAGAAATCTAACCAGTCCGAGAGAGCTGCCCAGTGGCATTTTGAGTTGTTCCGGCTCATTTACCCCATTATAATTATCATGTCCCTGAGAAGAAACGGTGTCTGACTTTGATCCATCGAGCTCTGTTTCAAAGCTCTCCTCAATCTCACCTGATTAGATGAATTCAAAACTTCTGAGTGATAAAATTGAATCGAATCAACAAAATTTGGTAATCGAATTAGTATTAGTGTCTTACTCTCCCGGTCTTTGGATTGCTCGGAGGGGTCTTGGTCTGTTGTTCCAAGGAAATTACTCTCCTCGTTCCCACCTAGTTATGACAAATCAACAACTCGGTTATATTAGCAATCAATATTCAATTAATTAGAAAAGTTCTAAATGTGGGAAGATGGAAATTTCTAAGAAAATCGAAACCTGTAACATTATGTTGCCGATGATAGGAGGTAAATGTCGTAATGGTCAGAAATTGCATCTGAAGCATCAGATCGGCTTTTATAGAATCTACTTTTCCCCGAACATAGACAAGTTCATCGCGGATCTTCTTAGTCAACAGGAACCTTTGGAGTTACCAGACTAATGTCATTAAAATATAAAAATATTTATTTATTTTTATGTAGTGTATGAAGAATCTACAATTAACTAAGTCAATGAAACAGAGCTATGCTCTGTATCCTCTGAGCGGATAAGTTCATCAAAGAATGTATGGAAACGAACTACTTACTTGGATAGTTTATTCGAAGTGATAAAGGAACAACACAAAATCGCACCAGAAACTATCAATTTAACAGCTTCGCTCATACATTCTAAAATCTCTCCGTGCAAATCAGCACTGAGATCTTTCATCTGTTTCAAGTATTTACCCAGCTTAAGCATAGCTTTAAGAAGGTCTATGCATTCTCTGTCATTTGCAGAAATGTTGTCGAATCTTTCTAAAACATTAGCTATTGCTAAAAGCCCAACTGCAACCCAATGTGCATTCCCCAACCCTTTCAATACATCAACCGCCACTGAATGTGCCTCGGTAGAAAGCTGGGACTTCAAGAATTTCTACATCAAATAGCCAAAAAACTGACATTTAAATCATTGAAAGGAAATCACTGTACACTGTTCCTGATTCTAGACAAACAAATTTATCAAGATCCGAGTTACCTGATCCGAGAACATTTTTGCACCCTCTGAAATGCCATCAAACAATTTAGAAAAGTCTGAGGCAACTGGCTGCACTAAATCCCTTAGCTCTGTTCCTCTGTCAATTATTTTGCAGCCCAAGCCCTGTAAGAATACGTATAAATTTTAAATCCATTACAAACGAAATGGCAGAAAGTAAAAGCATAGAAAGGAAGCAAATGTGCTGTACCTGGTTAATGATAGCTGACAAAACGTTATCGATGTAGCGTATAAGTAGATCGAGGGGCAAGCTAGAAAGGCCAGTTGTAGGAGAAGGTTTGCGACTAACAGCACATGAAATTGGGTTATTGGGAGCGGTACTCAGAGAATTACTCATTTTGTGGAGCTATTAACGTTATCGAGCTCTCTCAATCAGGCTGAATAATTAAAGAGGGAGGAAAATAATAAACCAAAGATATAGCACACAAACAAAGTAGCATCTTACAGAAAGATATCTGGATGCAAAATTTGCGGCTACTGTATATAGCAATCCTGCGAATTTTGAGTCACAGGAATTACCTCCTCTTCAAAAGCCTGCTCTCGCATTCATAGGCGGCTGTTCTTCACAAAACCAGCTTCTTCGTAGAATCATAGAATACGCGTACGATAACGACTTCTGCATATTCACAGAGCTTTCCATAAGGACACGACAATTCCACACAGAATACGCATAGGATAGCGACTTCTGCAACTTCCCAGAGCTTTCCATAAGAAAGGGGACAACAATTCCACACGGAATACGCATTTTTTTATTTCCGGCGAGTGCTTCGAAATTTCGTTTTTTTTTTTCAAATATGAAACGACAGTTTTGAGTTCAAAGAGAAATATCTGTGTATTGTCATTCATATCTTTGAAATTTCTCTGTGGGTATACCAATCAAATCAAGCGCCTCATTCATTCTTTCTCTGAAATTTCTCTGCGGGTGTTGTTAGTCATATCTTTGAGCTGCTTTAATAATTTAGCCGGATCCAGCGTCACATTTTAGTTAGGTTCAAGCAATCTTCGTCTACAGAAATCTTAGCAAATCTTTCTAGAACAATAGCAGTTGCAGCCTCCGATTAGGGCCTGCGTAGAGCGTCAGGGCAGGGCTTAAACATCACACACTACGCTGACAAGTTAGTGTGTGGGCCCCTTTCTATTATATCTTTCCCATTTCCGTTTCATGCAACTCTATTAGTTAATTTTTTTAATCGCACGTGTAATTTTATAATTTACGGATGCTAAGAATGGATTATTAGATGACACGTGAAAAGTAAAATAAGTACTATTTTCTCAACTTGTAAGTGTTAATGTTAAAATATATTATATGTTATGTAAAATATATATTATAAATTATATTTATTTAATATATATATTATATTATATTATATAGAAAATATGTTAATATATTATTTATATATTTATTTTAGATTCATCTATAATATATAATATAATAAAATATAAATATAGTAGCATATATATTTTAAAATAATATAATATAATTATATTTATAAAAAAAATCAAATTATATTATATTATATAAAATATAATATTAATTAATATATTTTACTATATAAAATACATATTAAAAATTATATTATATTTTATTTATATGTTTATAATATATTTATATATTATATTATATATATTATATTCATATAATATGTATATGTAAATAATATATAAATATATATACTATAATAGATAAATATATAATAAAAATATATAAATATAATATATAATATTATAAATGAATATAATATAATAAATATAACATAATTTTTTTATATAAAAAATATTTTAATATATTATTTATATATTTATTTTAGATTCATCTATACTAATATATAAATATAGTAACATATATATTTTAAAATAATATAATTATATTATATTTATAAAAATAAGCATATTATATTATATTGTATAAAATATAATATTATTTAACATATATTACTGTATAAAATAAAAATTAAGAATTATATTTTATTTTATTATATATTATTTATATGTTTATAATATATTTATATATTATATTTATATAATATGTATATGTAAATAATATTATGTAAAAAAAAAATATAATATATAAATACAATAAAAATATATAAATATAATATATAATATTATAAATGAATATAATATAAAAAATATAACATAATTTTTAATATGTATCTTATACAATAATATATATTAAATAATATTACATTTTTTATATAATATAATATTATATAATTATTATATATAATAGATAAATATAAAATAAATATATAAATATAATATAATTAATAATATATATTTTACATTTTAACATTAACACTTACAAAATCATATACTCCATTCTTATTAAGATTACAGGCAAGGTTGAAAAAATTACTTGCATCCGTATCTTATAAAATTACACGTGCAGTTAAAAACTTACCTAGCAGAATTGCATCAAACAGAAACGGGAAAGAAGTAGTAAAGAGGGGCCCACACACTAAGCTGTCAGCTTAGTATGTGATGTTTAAGCCTGGTCGAGCGTCAGCCCATTGACCCGCACCCACACATCCATGGCTTGCCCACATTCATGCATCATGCTTGGACAATAGTGTCCGAAGGCGGAGAGAGGAGACGTTGACCGAACCCTAACCTACTTTTTTGTTGTATATTATCCACGTCAGTTAACTGTTAACTACTCCAGTTCATTGCCAGATAACTGTTGTGAAACCTTTACATGCATTCATAGCATTTTTAATAACCACCTTCAAAAACTAAAAATATCTACACATGCAAATCAGAGTTGTTCCTAAAAGCTGTGAAATTCATAGAAAATGTCCCTTTCTACCTTTGTTTTCAGGGATCTAAATGCATTCGGCGATAAAATTATCTAATTATTTTGCTTGAGGGAAGTGAAAACGGTCAACAAGTATGATATCTATGTGTTTCCTTTTGATATGGCATTAAAAATCATATAAATTCTTGGTTGTTCTTCATCGATGCCACCATTATAATCTCTGCATCCACTCCCAATCCATCATATAATCTTTCAACTGGTTCCTCTTTTTTGGTCCTTGATGCACCCATTGAGAAGGCAAAATAGAAATAAAGGAAGATGATCGCTGGCTTTTGCGATGTTTATTGATAGTCAAAGGAGGAGAAGAGCTCGCCGGAATAATAAGAAATTTGGAGAAAGGAGGCAAAAAAATGAGATTGTCTTGGGTCAACTAGAGTTTGAGGCAAAGAGGAACTGAGCGTGACCCTTTAGAAGCTTTACATAGTCAGATTTTCAACTTGAGTGGCTGGGCACTGAGCATTGGTTTTTGAACCTGCTAACAACTATACACATATATATATGCTTAAATGTAGTGATGAGATGCAATTTAATGTTTGTAATTTTCAAGTAATTTTAGTTTATCTCATTTTTTTTTTCAGATTATGGTGTAAGGGCTGTAATAATTTCAGCCATTCCTCTGAATTAAATATATGAATAAGTTAGTATTGATAATGTATCTCATCTAAACATAAGTGAACTAGTCTTTTTTTGCACCCACAAATCCCAATTTAATCACACATATTTAGGTAAATCCATAAGAATAAGAGGATGCCAAACCTGAGTTCAAATGAATTTTATGGTTTCAATTTCTTGTTCAAATCTTCTCCTTAGATTATCTTCGCGATAAGATGATCACAAATAAGATTTTAATGTCATGAAATGCTTTAGATACTTATATAATTTTGATTTCTCTCTCATGAAAAAAATTAATTATTTTTACAAATTCTATTATAAATTATCTTTAATTGATTAGATAAATACTATTCAAAGATCCTAAATAATAATCATATACTACTCAAAGATTCTTTCCAACTCTACTCCCTCAAGCTTGAGGAAAATCCTCGTGAAATTAAATGATCATAATATTTTATTTATGTGAATGCTCACAACATATAAGTATTTCACCGGATATGGCCTTATGAAGTAGCAAGTGAAGTAACCAATTCCCATCAAATTGCTACAAGCATTTGAAATTATAGAACAATATTAAAATAATATTATGTACACCATAGTTATGTGTTATAGGATTGGGTTACCATGGGTTATTAGTTTCGGGTTATTAGTAAGGGTTGGAAAATTGCTACAAGCATTTGATATTATAGAACAATATTAAAATAATATTATGTACACCATAGTTATGTGTCATAGGATTGGGTTACCATGGGTTATTAGTTTCTAATATATGAAAATAGAATGTTGACATTTTTTTATATATTTTTCATATATTTATTTTTTACATTTAGATAAAATTTATTTTTAATATTATTTTTCATTTATATACATATCTAAGAATAGAATATTAGAAAATAAAATATATATTTTTTTAAATTTTCAAATATTGAAACATACTACAATAAGAAATCATTATCTTTTCTTAATATATTACTTAATTTTCAATTTCTAATTATGAGCTTTCACATTCAAATCAATTAAATTGTAATTATTAGAATAATTAAAATTGCTAAATCACTTTGTATTTTACAAAAAAAATTGCATGTCAATTATTTTTGCCGCTCTTATTGTCCATTTTCTTTTAAAAAATCAATAATTTTATTTTTTATATTTAACATTAAATCTTAAATTTTAATTGTTACATTTTATATTTACCTTAACGCTTTAAATTAAATTTATTTTTTAATATTTTCTTTAAACCATATATTTAAAATTAAATGTATATTTTATATTTAATATTTTAAATGAATAAAAAAATCTAAAATATATAATCTAAAATAAATATGTTGAATAAAAATTAAAAAATTATATTTTAAATTTCATATGTATTAAAAAAGTTAAACCAAATAAAAAAACTAAACACATATTATTTATTACAATTACTTTCTTAAAATAACTTGTTTTAATAATTCTAAATTAATATATATTTATTAAAAAATAAGAATAATTTAAAATTTCTATAATAAATAACTCTTAATCTATCAATCTTTACTATTACTTATTAATTTTGAATAAAAAAATTAAAAACAAACATCCACCAAACTCTCTTTACTAATACATATCAATAAAATTTATTTTTTAAAATCTCCTAACCACCCTAACTCGATCAAATGATACATTAATCGTGGCGGTGTAGTTTTATTTTTCTCGTAAATCAAAATAACCCAAATGAGTAAATGAAATCCAATAAATCATAAATATGTTTGGCGTTAAAACTGGAGTGCCAGGCAGTCCATAATAATTATCTGGCGTTGAAAGACTGCCCTAAAATCGTAATTTACGCCGAAGGCGTATCCAATTTGAAAGAGATCAACCTAAATTTTGAAATCCATGGTTGACCTCTGTCCACAGCACCTGGCGAGCGATTGGAATGGACTGCATCGTCCATCATCCTTTACTCAAAGCCAATGCATTCAAGGAAAAATAATTTTTTGTCTGTCTCTGGACGGTGAAAAAGCAACCATACGCCTGGTCAGTTGATATCAAACCATTGATTTTTTCGCCAGTATTGCAATACGTCAGTCATAGAACTTTGAAGTTGTCCAAGCTAACTTCAGCGATCAACGGTCTATAGTATTGTAGAGGTGATGCAAGACGATCAAATTGTTCTGATCCATTCATCCCGAAAATGGAAATTTAATGCTACATATATGTTATACGTCATGGTTAAGATATTTGCCCTTCTCTTTACGCGTTTGGAAAATGAATCAACAACTCCATTTTTTGTGTAGCCTCTAAAGGTTGAACATGATAAAACAGGGGAATAATTCTAGTGTTGGTTTGAAATGTTGAAGCTAGCTTAGATAAACACCAAGAAGACCCTACATATCATGGTGACCAGATTATTTGGCTTTTTGTACATATCTTTTGTTCATGGAATCATGTCAGAATTTCAAATAATACTCGATCTCTGTTAAATTTTTTTAGAAAATGGCGTTACAGGGGATGATCAAGGATGAAAAAAGCAAGAGGAAATCCCTCAAGGTTGTTGCAGTCGTGGAAGGTCTGTTGCCTTTTCCTTTGCATTGTCAAAACCTAATCTTAGATTTTTTTTGCTACATAATCTAAGGAATGAACACTTGAATTGCAAGGTTGGATTATGTAGCTCTGAGGATCTTAATCCTCTGTTGAATTCTGGTGTTTGGAGGACATAAACGCCTCTAGAATTCATCTTTAGAATTGGGGATGAAAACCCCCACTTTCGTTTAGGGCATCCTCACACAGGGGTTGCCTTGGAGCCAATTTTGAGGATTTTGAATCAAGTTTCATCGTATCTGGGTGAGTTCATCTTTATTTTCTAAGTTGTAGGGGTTTTTCCCTTACAGATTTGAGGAATTTCCTAAAGTTGTTGCATCTTCCTACACCCAAATTTGTGAGCACTAAAAAATTCCATCTCTTACACGCGATAATCAGTGGAAATGATACATGCCAGAATTTAAACTTATGTTTTTAAGCTATCCTCCCAATCAACACACCCCTACTATTTTATGCCGGATAGCAGAGAATATCTTAGATCTAGATCTCATATTATTTTCTAGAATAGGCTTTTTAGCCAACAATCTATGAATGGGCTAAATACATCTCTGCAAGTACAAAATAAACAATCGAAATATTTGGTTTTGCATTTAGTATATGTACATTTTGACATTCATTGATTATTATGGTTTCATTGATCTCTATATTTTATACGTAGCACAACTGCATTATCAATTTGGCAAACGCTTCTCTGTTGTTTGGGCTTTCCGTTAGCTGTAAATACTAACTTCTAGCATTTTTATATTACTCAAAGAGTATTTCTAATTATGATCTAATTGGTGTGGATGTACAGGAACATCTTCTTGGAATTGTATGCGGTTTGTTTAAGAGGTTTGGTGGGATTTCACTCGTGTCCAGTTGTCAATAATTGCTTATTACTATTTATCATTTAAGTAAGCATCTCTCTCTTCCCTCACATATTTATCCTTTTTCCATTAAATAGTGCACCATATGAGAAAAGTACTATTTAGTGGCTTTTTTCACCAGAGTGATCACATTGGGTCATCTGACTTGATATGGATGTAATTGCAAACACATGTTTCTATCCCATGAGGTTATTTATAGTAACTACCTTACTAAACAAAAATTTCAAGTAATTACATCAGATTGCTAAAAATCATGTTGCAAACTTCTCTGATTACAAACATCCTTGTATCTTTTGGAGTAGTCATCAGATTCGGACTAGGCTTCACCTGGAAAGCAAAAAAAAAAAAATATCAGGACTAGATCTGTGGTAGTTTGACTTTGAACAACTAAAAATGCATATAATATTGGAATTTTCTAAGGCTCTCTGGGATGAATTTGGTTGAGTTTGCATGGTCAAGAAGGCTCATAGTTGCAAACTCCATTGCTTTCTTTGCGTTCCACTTCAACTTTATATGTTCTTCTTAGTGTATCGATCTATTTGGGAAGTTTGACTTGGGCTTCTATTCATTGTTAAGCTTGTTTGAAGAACAGTGACAAAGTATAGCTGAGCCACTGCACTTTCCATTGTTATGCATTCAAAGGGTGTGTATATCAAATATGAACTGGTGCATTAACATTTCCAATCTAGCTAGATCCCATTCTTAAATGAAATAAGATCAGGGACCAAATTTAAAATCCCGTCAATAATAGCCAATTGGTATTGAATGTTCTAAAATTTCTTCTAAATTTTGCTCCACAAATGTCCCATCCCCCATGTCAACTGCCTCCATGGTGGATGGCGATGGGAAAAACAAACAAAAAAATAAAATTAAAATGTCATTCAAAGAGGAGCATGGAAGACAAAATTAATGAGGCATGACACCCTCACCAAATATAGGAGGATGACATGAGTTAATGGTAAAGATAGGTATATTTGAAAGGTGTAGTTAGACTAGCAATAGTCCTTTTCATTATATAGCTTGGGAACTTAAGCTTAATTGCAAATGGGTTTTCTTCTAAATGGAATTGCTCTTCCACTAAGTAGTGACCATCAAGGATTTCCTATTCCAATGAGTAGTGACCATCATACTCAAGTGGAATTCAAGAAGATTCTAGCTTTAATCTAATTTTTAAACCATATCTCAATTGAGGCATTGATGGCCTTGTAGTATTTTTTATACGATTTGATTTTGACGCACAAACAAACTCTTGATTTCATACATGTTGTTGTGATAAGCATTAAAAAATTTAAGATGTTCTAATACATTTTGCAATAAGGTGCAATGGTGGCACCTTCTATGCATTCTTTCCTTCAAATCTTTTATTGTTCATTTGGCATATGTAATAGTTGGGTTGTTTACAATAGTGATGTTAGCCATTCCTTGCTTGATTGGGTGTTACTAATATGGGGAGGCCTTTATGTCTTGCCAAGACCCCAAACGAATGTTTTGAGGATCTTAGTCAACTTCTTGTAGCCAGGGACTAAAGATGTCCATCGCAACAAAAGGTAAGCAACAATAGCTATAAACATGATCACAACAGACATCAGGTGGCTCTTTTCTTTTAGTATTCGTTATAATATTATGGCACATCACCTTGAATCAATACTGCATAGGTCCTATTACAACGGTTATATTTTTGTGTTCGTACACTGCATGTGAAATCTTCTTACTCTTGCTAGTGTTACTTCTTGCAATTGTTTATTCTTTTGTTAATGATTATTTGGATGAATGGATGTTCAAAGGGTTTACCTTGACTTCAAGATGAAACCACTTGATCTATATATATTTCTTGTTTGTTAAATATATACAACCATGCCTTCTTATTTAAAAAAAGTGTTTAATATGATGTGTAAATAGACTTTCTTTATGGAAAACTTAGAAGCACCATTTGATTTGTTTGCTAGCATGTAGCCAGTTGGTTTTGGAACATTTGATGATTTTGATTTTAGAAAGCAATATTGCACAGGAAAAAATTATAAGAAAAATATCATAAAATAGGCAAACTGTCATAAAACTCTAATGTATTTTGGTTTGGTTTGGTTTACAACTCTAATGAAAGTGAAGTTTGTCATAAAATTCCATGAGTGCTTGCCTCAAAAGCAGTTGAATATATGCTTCATGTTTTTTTATAAATGCAGAGAAGACCTGGTGCATTGCAATTGTGCTTATTAATAATACAAATTGCATTTTGCAGGATTCTCTAGGGAAAATATCTACCACTGGCAAAGATAAAGAATATGCAAATCCATTATGTTGATATATGTTTGAAACCAGATGATGAGCTCAAGTCTTAAGAATTATTGTTTTTGCAAACCAAGAATTGGAAGTGTCTGGGCGGAAGTATATTTAGTAGCGTTCATCTGATATTATTTTGCATTTTTGTATTTGTTGTTCATGCGTGACCATTTCATGTGTTAAGGCCGACACACATGTTATTCAAACTGTAGAGTGGGCTTCCTGCGTTGTGATATTGGGATTAAAGATGTAGACTCTAATTTTTACATATTGTGATTTGTCTTTCTCAGACATTGAAGGCATTTGTCATGTCTTGCAAGAACTATGATATGTACAAGGTGATCTTCAAGTATTTAAATCATTTGGGATTACAACAAGTTATTTCTTTTAAATTGTATGTGTGCTACTCTTAAGGTATTTTCAAAAATGGGGCTAGTAAGAATAGTTTTGGTATTCTATAATTAATTATATGTCTATTAGTTATGAGTCAATATGATTCTGGTTTTGTTCTAGTAAACTATAATTCCACATTCAATCAATTGTAGATGATAAAATCCTTTTGTAGTTATTTTATAATTTATCTGTTATTTCTTAGGCACTTTAAATGGCGAGCTTCCAAAGATTTCAAAATCGCTTCAAATGTTAAGGCTCCAAAAACTATGAAAATTGGTATTAACAAATAGTACAAATTATATAGGTATAGATAAGATTTAAAGTTAAAAAGCACATGGTATTGTCCACACTTTTTAGACTAAATTAATTTTTAGAATATAAAAATAGTCATCATCATAATCATTCATTAAAATATAAAAAAAAAATTATCTATAAATTAATTATATAGAATATAAATTTATGAGATATTTAAAGTGTTAAAATCTATAATTTGCAAATATTTAAGGAAGAGGATTCAATAGTCGAGAATATTAATTTTGTGTACGTCGAATTATTTTATGACAATATTGGAAATGTTCATAAAGATTGGTTGAAAGCGCAAAATTTATGAGATAAAATAGAAGTTTGAAAGTGTATTAATTATGTTATGTGTCTTCAAATTATAATTTAAAGATTAAATGTCTAAAATATTTATCTCTATAAAAGAAACAAGAAATAATGTAAAATGAGCCCAATTAAATAAATGAAACAGAACTTCAATCGAATTTTGTAGTAAAATGTACATATGTAGAAACATACAATTTGTATATATATAAAATGATGAAAATTAAAATAAAATTAAACTAAATGCAAAGTCTAAATATATCAAAATTCTAATATTAATAATAAATAAGAAACTTTAAGTTTATAAAGAAATAAATAAAATAGTAAAACTACTTTTACAATTTATTAGAAATAAAATATGTATCAAAAATACAAATAATATATTAATATAATCAATATTAACAAATAAAAAATTATTATAAACTTAAATTATTCTCAAATAAATTTAATTTAAAAAATTAAAACAAATATTCTTGACATTATGGATAAAGTAAGATCAACAAAGGAAACCATCTCACTCTCACTCCACTTGTAAGTTGAACGTACTTTAAAAAGTTATTTTAATATACTGAAAACCATGTACCTTCCATATGGCATGTGGTAGGCACTCATATTCATATTAGGGAATAACGTACAATTTGAGGGATGGACTCCCATCAAAGCTAAGACAAAAAGAAAAAGATGGATGAATTTGACAACATACATCCCTTAGTACCTAGCTTCCACACATTATTAAAGGATACTTTGCCATAATTTTTTCCAAGAGATTTGTTTGTATTAGCTATAATATTCGAGTGAGGATATTCTAGTCCATCGGATATTTTAATGGTAAGCCATCATTTTGACCATCATATCTAGATTTTTATATTATGTTAATTTTAATATATTGATAAGCAAGTTTTTTGTATATCAATTTAAGTGCCTCCCAAAATCATGATAGTTTGATTATAGTCGACGAAGCATCTCAAGGTACTGTGTATATACATATTGATTGGGGTCTGTTTAGAAAATATTAAGGGAACACCACATGGCAACCTTATAAAGGATTTCAGCATTTACCTGCCATGGTAATTTGAACATACCATGTGTATGTATACATATACGCCTAGAAAAGCCACGTGCATAAATATTGGGCAGCAGCTGTAAAATAGAAAGTTAAAATAATAAGAATAATATATTGTTAAAAGACAAATATAGTTTTCCTGTGCATGACGGTATATATCCAAGAAGCTCTTGCAGACGTCTGGTACAACTTGAGAATTAGCAAACCGCCAAGTGGAGAAATAAACAGTCAAACAAAACCTCATATTTATGGTTGATATTTTTGTGTGTTGAGTGAAAGGCAAAGAAAGGAACCAAGGAAAGCAGATGGGCTGCACTCACAGAGGAAGAGAAAAAAATGGGGTCTGATGAATTGTTTCTGAAGGAATTCTATGATCCGTTGAAAGAGAGAATTACAGAAAAAATGTTGTGGTTTATTAATGTGACTGTGGTCAGCCGTTCATAACTTTTCGCCATTTTTCGGCTGCTTTTTGCCATTTTTTTGCTACTTTCCCTGCCGCTATTGGTTTCCGCTCCTCCAAACTCTTCCTCGCTAGCACCTTTCACTTCTCCAATTTGGCGAGCTGCAGCCTTCGACGAGAGTTTTAGAGTATGTTTATTAAAGTGAAAATAAGGGCCAAGATCCTAATAATGAGTACATTTAGGTTTTAACATTACGACATCCCTTTACCAGTGCGGTTTCCCTGTGTGGACAGTCCCACTCCAATGTTTTCCGCTTCACGGCATAATGTCTCTATGTGCTCTGACATTTTTGTGCAGTCTATACTTCTCAAGTAAGAAAGGTAAAACCCCTCTTTAAGTTCTATGTTTGATTTTAGTTTTTTCTTAAGTTGGGCTGCTCAAGTTGCATGTTGTTTTATCATGTTTTTTTTTGGACTGAGCTTCAGAGATGTGTTCTTGAGCGACGAATTATTTTTTCTAAATTATTTTTAAGTGGGTTTTATTAGAGTAAATTTAGCATTCTTGATTGTTTCTTTTTGGAGGGTTGGTATTTGTAGTTTTGTCCATTACAGATCGAAATGATTGAGCCACTTTAGATGAACAAAATTGGGCGTAAATGCTTTTTTGGGTGCAGGTGCACCCCTGGAGGGTTTCCAGTGCCACGACCACTTCAACCTTTCATGGGTGGTCCTCCTATGAGAGATACAGTGTTTCATGCAGAGGGCCATTGATGGACCATAAAGACAAAATACGGGAGGAAATAGTGATCTATTGCTACTGTGTCTCTGGCTTGGCAGCGCTGGTATATTTATAAACCTTGCTTTGGTTTGGTTTGATTTTTAGTTTATAGTTTGATACTTGTTCAGTTCCAAAAGATTAAAAAAAATTAGAAAGCTTGAAAAATTATAATATCAAAATTTTAGCATATAAACTTATGTTATTGCAATATAAACTTCTTTTTTGCAGTGTAGCATCATGTAAAAGATTTTACAACAATACAAAATACAATTTTCTTACCTGTTACAAGTACTATTGCTGGAAAAGTTTCGCTATGAATATCCAATTCCAAAGCTAGCTGATACAGTGGTGGTTCACGGGGTGATCTTTTTATAAAAGCTGGAGGTGGTGGTGGAGGGCGGCTGATTCAGTGGATTGTTTTAGGTGAGATTAGACAAATGCATTCAAATCCATCAATATTTGTAGCAGATATTTGCAGATTTGTGAATCAATGGTTGAAAGACTTCCAATAGTAGGTCAGGTCGTGTAGAGAGAGGTGTATTCTATTTGAAGTGAATGAAATTAACTTTGACAATCCACGACCTGCAATGCTGGAGTTCAAGGTTGCCAACGATTGAAACGATCTGCTCCATTGAAAATTTAATGCTTACAGTTGAAAAATTAATGCACGACAATCAATTCTACTATGGTGCTTCACATATTTCACTATAAACGATCAGAACTCGAGCCCCACGGTTATTTTCAGCGAGGTCCTTGGCCACTCTCAGAATCATACCTCCGAAAAATCAACCCTTCTGGTACATCATTACTCTCTTATCGCTGGGCAGTCCTAGAAGCTTGGTGAGCTAATAGTCAGTGCCAGGCATGTCCACACCATTGGTACTGTAGAAAAGCAGGTGGGTAATCTTATATTTGGGTTGTCCCCATTCTTTGATGGCCTTCGCGGCCACCTATTTTCCTAGCCGTGGAATTTCAACCACCACCATGTCTTGTCGAGCATCCAACGAGGGGCCATGTAAGCACACACCTTGGGGTTCTCCTTGAAGATATATTTCGTTAATACATTTACCTCTTCTTGATCACGCTTTTCAACCGGTAAGATTAAAAATAACCAGTGTATTATAGAATGGAAGAATGAGAGGGAGCATTCACTTGGTTTTACCGTCACCAAAATTGCAACTAAGGTGATTGTGATTTTTAATTAGTACCAAGTGTTCTCTAATATTATGGCCCCAATCATATTTAATTCAGCTTTATATTTAATGACGCCTACCCTTTTGTTGAGCTGTATTTAGTTTTGGAATTATTTTTTTTTCAAACAAGTGTGTGATTACTTGTTTGGATTTCATGTTCGTTTTAGGTTGGTCTTACTTGTAGTTTTACTACATGTATTGCACAAATGTATGCAAAAACTAGATCAACTTGTTTCCTAATTGACCTTCCACACCTTTTCGGCTATTTCATGAGTACCTGATCTACAAAGTCTTCACATACACCAATCCTTCACATTTCAATGATATGCACGCATGCAACAAAGCCCATATGTTTCACACCGAAAAAATGAAGAGAATCGATTGACAACAATGTCAAATCTAAACTCCTTAGACACTTGAAGTGCATTTCACCTACTACAGGTATGTCACTTTCTTATTTACTTCACTACCAATATCTATATAGTTGAGTAGTTGTAAATTATATCTCTCCTTTTCCTTTACTACAGGCTCCTCTCATTGCTTATTTACACTATATTCTCATTAACTAAGACCTACAAACTACTCTAACAAAGGTAACTATATTTTTTTTTGGAATTTCAACTTCAACATTTTGTTTTCTATTACTTGCTTTTCAAATACTAACTAGATCTTTTGTTTATTACAGATACATTGGAGTTCAATGCGACCGTTCCACATTTTCACTATACCATTATATTCAATTACATCCATTCTTGTAATGTGAATTAAATAATCCATTAAAAACACACGAATTTCATCATTGTATATATTTCTTTTTTCTACATTTTTATATGGCATAAATTTAAGTTCCATTTATTTATTTTCATGTGTTGTTCTAATATGTTACATACATACAATATGGCTAATAATCGTTTGCATTATATTTATTTCGTTTCAAAACTTTTAAAATTGTGTGAACTATTCCCTATTTCAACCAATATGACTACACAAAATCAAATATAGCCATACAATTTTTCGACGTACCCCAATGCACACCAAAAGTGCAATAGCTAGTTATAGTTTTTTAAACATTTGCAATATCATGGGGCATCATGCATGTATGGGTGCAACGTAGGGGCTATATAGATGTTGTCGTCAGTAAGCCAACTTTTATGTGGGGCCCACCCTTTAATAAAGAACCAACTGAGCCAACAATTTGAGTTCCCCGGAATGAATGTAATAACCAACATCTATGACAAATTATGACAGATTCCTTATAAAGTGTGAGTTGCATACTATTCATTGAGGTTACACATATCCAAGGGGCATGAGAGTTTGTGCCTCCACTCTTATGAGCTATTCTTGGGATTGTTTAGCATTTTTGACATCTAGTTTTGGCTCATTGTATTACCTACCACTTGATTTACAATATCATTTGTGGTGTATTGTATTGTATTTGTCTATATTTTAAGGTTTTGAGATAATAAATTGTATGTTGAATTTCAAGGTATTGAAGCTCTACTAAAATGTTGTCACATTTGTCATATTATATTGGATGTAAATAGATGTTCAAGAAATAGATTCGTTTAAATAACATTATTGAGAAATACAAAGTATAATTAGTTGTAAAATGTTATTCTCGAGTTGAGGGTGTTAATGATGGTGAGACATTTTTACTTAGTGCTAAAATGACGTTCATTATATTTGTGTCTTCTATTACAACAACTTATGATTTAGAGATTAAAAAAATAATGTGAAGACAACTTTCCTTCATTATGATTCGAAAGAGCATATTTATATGACACAACTAGAGCACTACGTGGTGAAAGGTAAAAGTGATTTGTTTTTAAATTTTAAAAATGAAATTGTATGGCCTAAAACAAAGTCCTAGGATGTGGTACTAGAAGTTTGATATGTGTTTATTTTGGGTTTTGAGCATCCTAAATCTAATCATTACATTTATTATAAAATTGATGGTAATTATTTCATGGTTATTGCTTTATACATTGATGATATTATGTTTATTAGCAAAGGGAAAGTTTTCATTTCACTATTTAAGATTTCTCAACTCTCGACAAAGTTTGAAATCAAAGATCTTGATGTTAGAGACATGTTCTTAGAATAGAGATCAAAAGAGATAGGCAGAGAAAATAACTATGGCTTAGCCAAAGTAAGTATGTGAATTCAATATTATAAAAGTTTAACTTGTAAGATTGTATACCATTATGTGTTCTTTTTTTAGTTGGAATGTAACTATCTATTTTATAGTTACTACATGCCCATTGGATACGGAAGACATGAGAAAAGTATCTTACTAGAGTGTAGTTGAAAGTTTAATGCATGTTATGGTCTATACTAAACTAGCCATTACCCAAACAGTGGGAGTTCTTTCTAGATATATATCTATTTATGGTAGAGTTCATTAGGATGTAATTAAAAGAGTTTTCACATATTTGTAGAGTACTTTATAGTATTTCTTATGTCATCACGATAATTTTGTAGGAGATGTGCATTGTCTTGATATTCATAATTATCAATGTTCCATAGGGACATGCCCCTCTAAAAGAAACCTTCCATTTCCAAGACAAGAACGTCTCTAGAATTGGGGGACTTGGGAGAAATTCCCCCTACCATATTGCCACCACCTTCACCGTCTCGAAGATGTTCTCAGGATGTCAAGGACACTAGGCATCTCCCACAATCAAATGGCCAAAATGACATTGCAAAATAAAAAATATTTTTTACTGATTCTTATGCCCAAGGCCAAACCTTAATGGCCTATAAGCCCACCTAAACCCCAAAAACCCTATAAAACACCCTCAAATCCTCATATTAACTCACAAAAACAAATTAGCAAGTTGATAGTGTGAGTGTGAGAGTGAAAGTGGAAAGTACAAGATGAAAGAGAGAGTGAACTGCAAGAGGGTTGAGGAGGAGCAAGAAGAGCATCTATGTCAAGTTGCAAGCATTTTTCAAGCAAGAGGTAGGATTCTATGATTGTTTTTATATTTTTTTAATTAGTTCCATATTCATAATCATAAACATGGCTACATATTCATATTGTCATCAACATTGAAATTTGAAAACAAAAAAAAAAATCATATACTAAATTGCAAGTTTCAATTTTAATTTGTAAATTTTATATAGTTATTAGTTTAGTTTTAAATTTAAAATTTTGCAAAAAAGAGTAAATTTTAATTATACAATAGCAAGTTGTCATATTTTTAATTTTCTTTTAAGTTATATAAATTACTTTTATTAGTTTATATGTTCAAATTTTTAATTTGTCAAACTAGGATTAAACTTTTATGTATCCTATGCTTCTATGCTTCATGTGATGAAGTAAGAAAAAAATTATGTCTTAATCCTTTGCATTATGCATAGTTTGTTCATTTTAAATTAAAACATATAAATTTTATCATTTATTACAATGTCACTATAAGTTTTAATGGCATGAGTTAGGATGAGGTTGAGTTTCAAATGAAAATGAACCCAATTATGCACATGAGGCTGATGAAAATGTGAAAGAAAAGAGGGGTGCTCGGATGAAACCCAAATCACCAATTCCATTGTGAGTGCAACTATAAATTTTAATTGCCTCTTCACAATATTCGTAGATTTTGCTAAGGTTCCTTTGGATGCTAAGTCTCCTTTGAAATAATTTGTAGCAAAATTACAAATAAAGTCTAGAGTATCTAGGAGCACTAGGTTGTGGCAGTGTCGCTTTTGTAACCTTGAATTTCAAGGCAATGTTACCAAAGTTAATGTACACCTCCTTCATATTTGAAGAAAAAGTGTAGATGTATGTGAGGAGTTGGGAAAAACCTTGAAATTTAAGAGATATGTAGATTATGGGGTTGTCCAGGTAGTGAAGATAATGTGATTGTACCTTCATCTACTTCTTTGTCTCTAAGGTTTAGGGGTCATCAAATCCAACCACAGGGTTCTACTTCTAGTTTGCAAACTTAGAGGCAGGTTGTACATATGCCAATTTCTTCTACTTCAAGGGCCCAAGCAATAGAGGCTAGGGGGAAACACAAGTTGACAAGTGATGCTCCTAATCCACTAGTAGAATTATTCAATGTGCAAATTGTTGCAAGATGGTGTGTCCCTTGGTCTCCTTGGTGCAGCACGACACTTAGGTTCGTGACATGGCTTAATTGCCTCTCATAGATCTTGTATGAATCTGGCAATTGTATTAGGCATTAACAGGTCGATCTTTTGGTGCAACGATAATCACCAATATAAAAATTGGTATCAGAATCGAGGTCACGGGTTTGAACCCCTTGCTTGCATTGGGGGGGATTGTTGCAAAATGGTGTGTCCCTTGGTCTCCTTGGTGCAACACAACGCTTGGGTTCGTGACATGGCTTAACCACCTCCCATGGATCTTGTATAAATATGGTGGTTGTATCGAGCATTAACAAGTCCATATTTTGGTGCAACAGTAACCACCAATATAAAACAAATGAAGGATGAGACATGTGATGCCATTGGAAAATTCTTCTTTTTCAATGGCATTCCATTGCATGTGGCTCACTCTCCTTATTATAAGGAGGCAATGGTGAAGGTAGCAAGAGTAGGACCATCATATGTTCCACCAAGGGAAACAAAATTGGGGGCCACAATTTTGGATAAGAACTATTCCAAGATAAATATGTTAATGGAGGAAATTAAGGAATGTTTTGTGGCAAGTGAATGCAATATAGTCATGGATGGGTGGAGAAACATATATCATGGTTACATGTTCATAGGGACCTTATTTTGTTAAGGTAGTTGATTGTTTAGGGCATCACAAGGATGCCAATTTTTAATTTCAAATCTTCAAAGATGCTATAGAGTTCAGGCCACAAAATGTGGTCCAAGTAGTGACAAATGCAACCCATTATTTTGTTAAGGTAGTTGATTGTTTAGGGCATCACAAGGATGCCAATTTTTAATTTCAAATCTTCAAAGATGCTATAGAGTTCAGGCCACAAAATGTGGTCCAAGTAGTGACAAATGCAACCCATGTGTGCAAAGTTGTAGGGAAGTTAATTGAGACTATGCATGGAAGTTAATTGAGGCGATGCATGGAAGTTGTAGTGGAAAAAATTCAACTTTGAGACCCATCTTAATGCTAGCTAAAATGCTTCTTTAATATTTTTTTGGAACTTTATAAACATTTAATACGATTCTCCAACTTTCAAAAGAAATGATTGCATATTTATTATAATTAAAAATACATATAAAATCAGTTATAAGACACGTGCAAAAAGAGAATGCTTCAAACCATCAAAAATTCTTTATTGTGCTTGCAAATTATTATAATAAAAATAGAAGATCACACAAATAAAATTCTAATAGAAGTATTATCCAAACAAAATAGTTATTAATCATATTTTGATACATAAGTATTTATAATACTAATAATAATTATTAATTTATATCTATATAAAACTATCATATAATTTATTTATATTATTTATATATATAAGTAATTGTTGTTGTATTGCTAATAGCGGGAATGAAAAAAATACTTAAAAAGTAATAAAATTTAAATCGTTGAGATAGGGAGACTGGGTGTCGAAGAAAGAACATGATAAAAGTAGGATAAAACACTTAGAAATTTTGGATGAAACACGTGTCAATCAAGAAAGAGATATATTTTTTATATCCAAATGCAATGAAGACCAAACAAATTGTATGTGTGCATGGTGAATGGCAGATGATTCGAAAGGTAGAAGCAGGTAAGATCGGTTTTCCTCCATGTGGAATTGCAAATTATTCACAAGGATATGAAAATAAGCAACATTTTAAGAGACAAGAACAAATAAGATTCATTTATTTCTATGAACAAAATTTTGTTTTAAATATTACATTTTTCAACAATCAAATAATCAATAATAATTTTTTATTTCAATCTAATAAAAAATATAAATAATTGTCAAACTTTTATTAATCAAAATTTATCTTTACTTGTTAAAA
This sequence comes from Sequoiadendron giganteum, assembly GCA_007115665.2. Taxonomy (NCBI): domain Eukaryota; kingdom Viridiplantae; phylum Streptophyta; class Pinopsida; order Cupressales; family Cupressaceae; genus Sequoiadendron; species Sequoiadendron giganteum. The sequence continues at coordinate 360,031,165 of CM021100.1, forward strand.
TAAAAAAATTTACAAACAATTTCACAAAAATAAAAAGTAAAGTGAAATTCAATCCTATAATTGCAATCTTTAAAATTTATTGTGATGAAAATATCAGAGAAAACATAGATGTCCTGCCTACTACGAGCCTCCATCTCATATGTATCGATTTTTCTTTTTTCTTGTTTTAATAGTCTTAAATGATATGCATTATGGGAGATTAGCATTTGGGTTATTCTGTCGGAATCCTAAAAATGAGTAGGTTGACACGGTGGACAGGCTCTCATGATCCTGAAGCAGTATTTATTTTAGCTTTTCGTGTATTTTACAGTATTGATTTGTGTAGGAGATAGAGTTAAACCATGAGATAATTGAATGCAACAAAGTAGCTACGAATCCTATTGGTTATTTTGTTTCTGGAAGCCCAATCCTTAATTGTTGTCTTTAATGGGAAATGAATGTTAACTGAGACGTGAAATGGCACGAAAGATAAAGCTAGAGCTCTAAGAGGCTCTAGATACCTTCAGATATTTATCTGTCCATGGTGGAATTATCAGTTGGGAGATCTAATTATTGTTGTCCATATTTTGAGGGTTAGTGAAGCTTTGGGCTCCAGCACTAAGCTATGCCTACTAAGTTATTAGGATTGCCCAAACTCAAAGCTAGGCCATGGAGAATTTTTCAGATGGGTCGTGTGAAGGTCACTGGCCATCTTGATGGAAAATATGAAAACGGTCATGGACAAATTTTCCAGTAAGGTCGTGTAAAGTTCACTGGAAATAAGCCAATGGCGTTCAAATAAAATCTGCATTCAAAATTATTGAATTCCCACTTCCCAGTGCTGGGATCTCAGGCAAAATAACTTGTACGAACATTAATAGGATACATCTATTCATAAACAGGTATGCGCAATATTGTGGTTTTTTCTTCATTGGTTATTGAGCAATTTGATTTTCATTGTGAAATACACACTACAACACCTCTTCACAAATCTAAATTCTTATGATGAGGCAAAGAAAGGAACGGATGAAAACAAAATCAGCTAAATTAATTAACCCTCCATACAATGCAAATAAAAGTGGAAGTAAAGCTTCTCGTTAAAAAAGGGTAAAAGCTCCTCCAGCTTCCCTACCTGTGTTGCAGAATCAGCAACCTGCCATAAAAACTGATGTGCTCTCTCAAAATCCATCTCAAATCTCTCACCTTTTGAGTTTTGCACATTTGATTAGGTAACCTTCCACTGTTTGCACTGTCTGCATGTCACTCTGATCAGGCAGCTGCTCAGCTATCAGTATCTTCAAGTGTGTTTTCGCATTTTCTATTTCCCCCAATCTGCATTGCATATCCAAAATCAATTAATCATAATTTTATATTAATCTGCTTTGATTGATTTTACTGTAGTCTTCAAAGAAAAAATACTCTGTTCTATGCTAACTAATGAATGTAAACACTGTCAATCGAAGAGAACTAAAAAGGCATGAATACAACTATTCTGTAACCACACGAAATACACAAGAAGTTATTTTATATTATCTTAATACATAGAAACTATTACAATAGGCACAGTGATAGAATATAGAAACATTCTCCACATAGTTTTCGGACCTTGTTTGTGCATTTCTTTTCTCCCCTTCTCTATCCTATCTTCAAAACTTAACTCCTAACCAAAAAAAAAACTCTCTCCTAACTACCCATCTGTCCCAGCCTCTAATGCCAGCACAGTTATTTACCTTTTACTCATCAATCTAAATACAGAAAGATGCTAACAGCTGTTAACTAAAAGTTTGACAGCAACCAAACTCCCGAACAGTTATCTAAAATTAATAAAAACAAAGGTCCTAAGAAACTGAACCACACTCAACTGACAGGAAGAGGGAAGAGAAAGTTAAGGAAGATGTTCTGCAGCAATGGACCAATTCGGATTCAAACCTAGGATCACCTATTTGTTGTTACGGTGCTTTACAATTACAACTGAACTACTAAACTCTCTTGTTGATAAATCCATCTTTGGTTCAGATGTCGAGTTGGTTCAAACCTAAGACCACCTATTTGTTGTTAGGGCGCTCTACAATTACAACTGAGCTAGTAAACCCTCTTGCTGATGGATCCAACTTTGGTTCAGGTGTGCAACACCTGACTTGAGTCACATTGCACATGCTGGGGGATCTCACCTTGGTCTAACTTTGTTGACCTAGGCTTTGATATCAAGTTAAATTTTTTATGGATTACCTAAGATTTGAATCTAGGATCTCCAATTTGCTGTTGGAATACTCTACCACTGAGCTACTGACCCTCTTAATAACCGATCTATTTTTGGTTAAGTATGACTTATTTTCCCACATTTACCTTCTATTTTTTTTTAATTATATGTGATTCAATGTTAACAAGGTTTTTGGCTTCTCACAGAAAAAGTTTTTGTAGAAAACAGAGCAATTTGTGCTTCCCCTGCACCTGGTCTGTTCCTTTTGCCTGAAACGTTACAAATCAACAATATAAATTTGCTACCATTCTCAAGAAATCCCGAGCTAATTACTCAGCAATTTCTTACCTCTTGACATAAAGGAAGTTGGTATTGACCCTTAAGCATTCAACATTGGAGTTTCGTGGTGATTGTTAGAAGTAACATTAGCTTGATTTACATCGGTCTCTAGTGCTATGCAATATTGACATAGATTAGCTAGTTTGACTTTGAACAGTCATCTGTGACTTCGGGAAATTAGCTTGTGGATTTGTTGCAGGCAATGCATTTAATGGACTTAGACCCATACAAGTGGCTTGCTTGATATGCCCTACAGTTGACAGTTGGGGAGCGGCTGTCTTTCCAGAATACGAACTTCCATTGTCAACCAGAAACATAATTGCTTGAGCCTGCAAACAACATTCACATTTGCTCACATGCTATAAGTATGAGAACTTCTGTTTGTCATTTACACTTGGAAAAATTCCCATAGATCAATGAAAACATGCGATAAAACAAGAAAAATGAATAACGAATATCTACCTAATCTCATTTCATAATATTTTTTGGCGGGTACATAATCTCATAACAGAGCTTTAGAAGATAGGAAAAACAATTGTACTGGATAACTTGCTAACCCTCTGCCCTTTGAAGCCTACCTTTAAGTGTTACAATCAGCGATATTTACTAACATTTGACATTCACACCATGCAAAATTCATGTTTCGAAAATCTAGCACACCTTCTCTGCAGGAACATCATCATGCACATTTACTGACCCAGCATTGAATATTGTCAGTTGTGCGCCTGCTGGCTTTTCAGGAACACTAGGAACACACCTTCAAAACAAAACAAAATAAAACCATTTTATTTAATCAACAATTATAATCAATATATGTGAAAATAGAAAAGTAAAGTCAAGGCATATACAGGGGCCAGATAGTTCCCCCAAGGATCTGTAAATTTGAAATCGCAGAGGATAAAATTAACCTGGTATTAAGGTGCTGGCAGAGGCCCCAAATAGGCATGAAAGAATGTTGTGTTAAAAGCATCCCTTGAAATTGCTCTGTCATGAGAGATGAGGTTGTTGTTTGATGTCCATTGAAGTATGCAGGGATTCCTGAACTAGAGAAAGAGAGCAAATAGTTTGAACAGGTAAGCATTTGACCCTCCTGAAGGTTACAACATTGACCAGCCTGACCATCGACTGCCTGAGTTAAATAGATGACCTGAGAGACACTGAAAGATCGATTCAGTGACTCATTTTACCCAAAATGACATTTTCTGGATTCTGTAGTACTCCTTGCAGCAGAATCAAGATTGAACGTATGTAAGAGTTACAACTGAATATAAAAGTTAAAACTCCAACTGATGTTTACTCGGAAACAATAATATATAGCCTAAGCAACACACAAGATCTTGCCATGATGCAACTTATAGATCTAGTCTAAACATGCAGCTAATAAGCCATTATACCATATGGTTATTGATTAAAATTACCGATGACAGTGAAAGATCCAATCATGGTCCACTATAAGTACAGAATCTTAATTTTTATTAACAACTCACTTCTAACATCTGCAGACATCATTATCTACAGGTTTTGACTGAGGTGCATACAAGGAGGCCATGGAGAAGAAGAGTTGTCAATAGACTTTGTACAGCGGTTGCCGACACCAGATTTACTGTTTTTCCTCGATTGCAAGTGCTGGACCTGTGTGGAGTTTGCTTGCCTTCCCCAATCGGATGTATTGTTGTTTTAGGGTTGCTTATACGGTTACGGGGAAAAAACAAGAAAGGGCCACTTGTTAAACGTGGTCCACATACACAAGCTAGACCTAGGATCAAGTTCCAAGCAACATAACTTTATTTACCTCATAAGGAAGGTGTTCCCTATCTTCTTCTCGGGTTTTGTCACTCCATATTCTCTGAGTTGTTTGGGACAGGAAGGAAATCGTGAGAAACTCGAGCGCCTTGTCTGGAAGTTTTTTTTCAAAAGAGTTGAAGGCTATGATGCAGGGGTGTTTTTGCTTTCCACGGCTTCTGTAACACCTTTGGAGCTCAATATAAACAAGCATGGAATGAGCAACGTGATGGGCCAAAATGCCCCCAATGCTAATGATGCGGCTAAAATAGCTATATAAGAAGAGGGGTTTGCAAGCAATAGGTGGCATGAGCACAAGAGGTGATTCAAGATATTCCTTGAGTTGATCAAACGCTTGTTGACGACGAGTATCCCATGGAAGATCACATTTTTATGAAGGATATGTGAGAACGATACTTCTCTACAAGTTGTGTGATGAAACCGAAGCTTTCCTCGAAGACTACAAAGTTGCTATAGAGTCCTCGGAGGAGGCATTTCAATGATAGCTTTGACTTTTTTTATCTACTTCTATGCATCTTCGCACTGAATGAAGCCCAAGAGTTTTCTTGAAGTTACACCAAAGACACATTTCATGGGATTGAGTTGTACTTGATATTTGGCTAGGTGATCAAAGATCTGTTCAAGTACTTAGAAGTGTCCATTTCTTGTCTTAGATTTTCCCTAAAGATCATCAATGTAGCCTTCTATGATGATATGTAGTAAGTCATGAAATATTACTATCATGGTCATTTGATCTGTAGTTCATGCATTTTGTTGGCTCTTTTTAAAATCCAACTAGATCTCACAAGTAGCCTATGGACTTGCCATTTCCAATAGTCAGCAGTCTGTAAGGGGTTGGCCAACGAATGAGAGAAAGCACTTTAGCTTTCCTCTTGCACTTCGGGCTCTACAAAATCCAAGAGGGTGATCCCACAATGTATTTGTAACATTAATTTATAATACCTCCACATACATTGTAAATTCAACAGATACATTCTCAAATCAGGACTTGGAGTACAACGATTTGCGAGAATTTGGCAAATCCTTCACACCCGGTGACTCAAAGTAGAGAATGGGAAAATCAGTGGATAATCTCAACAACCATCATCATTATAAGTGAAATTTGATTTAAATGAGTTGTTCTTTGACACAATTTAATCGGCTAGGTACATAGAAATTCAACTGATGCATAGAACAGTGTCTCATCAAAGGGTGACAGGGTCAAATTTGAAAATAACAGTAACACAATGATTACAGCATTGACATCGACATACTATTATGGATTTGCATTACAAATTCATAACTCAGAAGATCTATACAGATAATTCTTAGAGATCCTATGTCACGATACATGAATCAGTGGTCGCACTAAAGCATTTAATCAATTCCTTGAATTGAAGCATGCAATGCAAACACACATCTAATCACAATAATTAGAGACCAATGAAATAATCCTTAACCACTTCATTGCTAATTCATAAATCACTTCATAGGAGAAAATCTGCTTTGAATCTTCTATTAATTGATGTCAAAATGCTACAACTATTGTTAAACTTTTAAGCTACTTGTAAAGATGAACTCATAATCCTAGACTTGGCTATCAATTCTATAAACTTGCACATTTCCTGGTAATGCTCTCAAAAGAGTACCTGAGATCCAACAAAATTTCAAAGACCCCGCACAATAGCCTTGAATTCCCTTTTATAAGATTAAGGGAGCAAAACAAGCATTGGTCTATTGGCATACCAAATTACATTTCACATTGCATTTTGAAATATTTCATTTCATTTCAACCCTTTGGCAGTTATATTTGCACTTTACAAAAAAACCAAAATCACAATATGGGTAAGTGCACCAATTTGTGACACAATTTTGGCTCTTAAGATGCCACCTTTTTCTAAAATCAGGAAAATCTGATTTGCACAAGAAAATGAAGATAGTTATGCTCAAAATTTCAAGATGCGACAAGAACAAAAGTTGAAGTGCTCTGAGTCTAGTTTCTAAGCTACTATTGTTTTTTGAAATTAATGAAGATTAAGGGTCTCAAAAAGGGGGGGGCCCAAAACAGGTCCTGTTTTTATCATAAAAAATAGCATAGCGCTTGAGGGCTCCCCCCTTTTTGGTTAACTTTTTTTTAGACTTCCAAAAATCCCAATGGTGAAAAATTAGCTAACACCATGTGGTTTATCCTCCTTCTTTCAGATAATTTATTTAATGAATATATAATATTTTATGAATTTTCAAAGTAGACACATCCTGAAAAGCTGAAATTTGAGCGTGCTCCCCCCCAAATTTTTTGCAAACTAATCGAAAATTGATTTTTTTTTTTTCATCATGTGTAGAATGGAGTCTAGTTTCAAAAAACGTAATTTGTTTCACGTTCCGATGAACGTGTAAAAATCTATCCTAAACCTAGCACATGTTGGTTTTTGACCAAAAACGAAGGCATTTACAATAGAAGCCATGGATCAAAACCTTAACTAAATCAAAATGAAAAAAAATTTATATATTTAGATAGCTGAGATAGAGGTTAACGCTATCACGATTGTTTTTATAAACTTGCATTGAAAGACGTGCAAATGAGATGAGGAGCACGATCAAAAATATGAGAAAATTTAGCAAATCCTGTTAATTGACACGTCTAAAGTAGGCCTTTTGGCGAGCGCCAAATGACTCATCACATTTGGCATGCACCAAATTCGGCATGCGCCAAATGGCCTGCTTTGCACAGAACTAGATTTTTGCTTTCTCTATCAAGAAAATTATATACATGAAATAAACATTTAAGTATAAGTTGACATTTACATATGGACATTTACTTTCTTATACTTTAAGTTATATTTCATGTATATATAGGCAGGATGTTTGAGAGTGGTTTCAAATCTCTAAGAGTTATAATGCAAATTCTAGTTTTTGGAAGATCTTAAAAATTTCAGACTTAGTCAAATTTTAGTACTCAGGAGGTCAAATTTCATCTATCTCACTCATTTTCATCTCTTATTCTCTAGACTTCTCTCTCTCTCACTATCTCCATCCCTTTATCTAACAATATCTTCCTTGAGCTCAAAAACTGTCTCTACATGTCCATCTCTCTCTCCTTCCTTCTCCAATATCTATCTCCCTCCCTCCTTCCCTCTCTACATTTTTCTATCTCTCATCCCTCTCCTTTAATCTCTATATATCTCTCTCTACTCTCTACACCTACCTATCCCTCCCTTCCTCCCTCTCCTCTCTTTCTCTCTCTCTCCTCCCCTCTCTACTCTCTATCTTGTCATTCTCTCTCCCCTTCCCTCTCTAGTTCTCTCTATCTCACTTCTCTCTCCTTCCCTCCCTCCCTCTCTAATTTTCTCTATCTCCCTCTCTCTCTCCTTCCCTTTCTACTTCTCTTTATCTCACCTCTCTTTCTCCCCCTCTCTCTCCCTCTCTCTTCCTTTCACCCACCTTTGCTCTCTACTTCTCTCTATCTAACCTATCCCTCTATACATCTCTCTCTCCCCCTCCTTCCATCTCAATCTCTCCACCTTCCTCCTTATCTCTCTAATTTTAAGCTCCATCACACATCTCTATCATCTATCTCACTTCTCTCTTTCCCC